>CM053770.1:284461773-284480647 GCA_028658325.1 Potorous gilbertii | reverse complement strand
TAGCATAGGTGAGTCTTTCTACTCCGCCATCTTCTGCTTTAGGCTGAAGCAAACATTTTGGAAGAGGGACAGCTCAAATGAGAGAACTGAATAAATGGAGGAGGGACAGGATAGAGGAAAATATAATTATTCTTTCACAACATCACCATTATGGAGATCTTTTGTATGACCACCCATGTATAACCTTTAATCTTTATCACATTGCTTGCCTTCTCACTGATGGTGGGCAGAGGAGAGGAAGGGAGAGGATGTGGAACTCAAAGCTTTAAAAATGAATATTAGAAGTTGTTTTAGATGCAACAAGGAAATAAGATATATAAGCAACAGAAATTAGAAATCTATTTTACCCTACAGGTAAATAGAAGGGAAGGGAATAAGGGTGGGTGGTGGTGGTGATAGAAGAGAGGATAGATTGGAGAAAAGGGCAATCAGAATACACACTGTCCTAGAATGGGGGTAGGAGGGAAATGGGGATAAAATTTGAAATTCAAAATTTTGTGGAAGTGAATATTGAAAACTGAAAATAAATAAATTTATATGTGCAAAAACAACAAAACAAACCAAAAGAAGAGAAAAAAAAAATTTCCAGAAGGCCCTTCTTATATGTTGGTAGATCAGAAAGATCTCTCCAATATCCACCTTCCACCCTCTCTATTTGGACCGAAGAAGGGGCCCTAGGGAATTGGGATGCTGAAGTGGAACAAGATTCAGTTGATTTCGTCTTTCAGAAGTACGAGTTTCTAGAGATCATGGAGATTATGATAAAGAAGTAAACATATTATATCATAAGCAGAAGAGCCTGAACTGGATCATAGATGTGGCAGGTAAAAGATGAAATGACTGAGGAAAACAAAAGTTTGATCTTTGATCCATTAAGCAACTCATAACAATTTCCTAACAAATCAGGACCAGATCAGAGAGCCTCAGCTTAGGACTGGACCCTGAATAAAGGGGGAGACAGGGCTTTTATACATTAAAAACAATTATGACCAATTAATTAAAAGGAAATAATACAACATTAGGTAGTCTAATTGGATTTCTAATGGAATGAAAAATTAAGAACTTCCCAAGTTGGGAGGGGGAGAGTGAACAGGCACAATTCCCTACATTCAGAAAGAGATATCCCACCACCTACCCCCACCAGTGTCTATAAATAATCAAGGGAACATGGAAACAATATCTGATTGATCAGTATATGGCTCATTTTCAGATAAGACACATAAATTTCTTGAGAGTAAAAGTGTGAGAAAACAGTCTCTGGATCTGACCAACTTTCTGGTCAATATAACCTGGGTTCTTGGTTAAGGATCTCTAAACAACAGGTAGAAATAGCCCAGCTCCCCAGCCACACAAGGTAAGGTTCAAACAGTGTAATAAAGTTTTCTCCTAATTCCCACAATTAAATAAATTTTTTTCACAAGATAGAATTTGGACTAGACCTATAATTGAAAAAACTGGAAAGTGAGCTATCTCCAGGATTGAGTCACAAGATGCATTCCACGTGGTTACTCAATTTCCACAATAAAGCACTTACTATTCTAATCCTTTTGATTCTCTCACAGAGAGACAAGTGAGCATCAATGGAAGAGAGATTCAATGAGATGCAGCATGGGAAGAAATCTGAAAAGAGTAGAGGCCAAACTCATGAGCAAACACTCACCAGTGTAGTTTAGTGGAAAGAGTCAGAGGACCTCTTCTACTGTGAGACCTTGAACAGCTCATTCAGCCTCAGCTATGGACTCTGAAGTCTCTTCTAGTTCTAAATCTATGGTTCTGTGTTCTTACCTGTAGGACCTTGGGGGACGTCATTAAACTTCTTTGGGTTGGTTTTCTCATCTGTAAAATGAGGGAACTGGAATAGATACTTCTATTTCAGCTACAGATCTCTGATTCACGTGGTGCTCTACCTCCTGGCCCAGCTGGGCAGAGCAAGCATCCCCCTAACATAAAGGGCATGGCCATGTATCTTCTGAAGGAATCCAGGTTCCTTGGAGCACCTAAGATAAAAAGAGTGTGAGGTAATAGGTTTGGGATGAAGAAGACTGTATTAACAGTCTTCTGTTCCTGATAAGTTCCTGATACACAAAGGAAAGGAAGGATGAACAGAATACAGACTGAGGAGGGCAAGACTGATGTGGGGAGAAAAAGAGGAAGGCAAATAGGACATATGCCTTTGGCTCAACCACTGGGATCTAAAAGTAGGAGGTAGGAGTTTTATTGGCCATAAGAAGGAGAAAGAGTCAATTGAGTCAGACCACTGCAATTCAGGGTCAGTCAGTTAATCAATCAACCAATATTTTGTGGGGGTTGCTGTCCTTTGTTCTTGAAGACCAAAATGACATCACCATGATAAACTGAAGTTTCAGTGTGTATGACTGTGGCTGATCAGACCAAGACAAGTTCGGAATACTCTACCACAGATTGGGCACAGATAGTCTGTGTGAACATTTGGGGTGGTTACTCCAAATTTGGGCATCCTATGTTTCCTTTGTGCTGTTTCAATTCTGCTTTGCTCGTAGAACAGAGCACCTTTTCTAATGTGGGCATGCCATGCTGAGCAGTCCTGTGCCAGTGTCTCTCATGTCACACAATCAAATCCAAAGTTCTTGAAAAGACCTTGAGAATGTCCTTGTATCATTTCTCACCACCATGTGATATCCTGCCTCATGGGAGTTCTCCATAAAATAGTCTTTTTGGCAAACTTACATTTTGCGTTCAAACAATGTGACCAGCCCATCAGAGTTGTGCTCTCCAAAGCATAGTTTGAATACTTTGCAATTTAGTTTGAGCAAAGACCTCAGTGTCTGGTACCTCATCCTGCCAAGTGATCTTCGAAATTTTCCTAAGACAGTTGAAATGGAAGCGATGCAACTTTCTGGCATGGCACTGGTAGAGTATCCATGTTTCACAGGCATACAACAATGAGGTCAACACAGTGGCTTTGTGGAGCTTAGTTTGGTAGTCAGTCTAATGCTTCTTTTCTCTCAAACTTTTCTTCAGAGCCTCCCAAACACTGATCTAGCTCTGACAATGCATGCATCAACCTCATTGTCAATGTGTACATCCCTGGAAAGTACCCTACCAAGGTAAGTGAACTTATACACAACATTTAAAATTTCTCCATTTGTTGTAGCCAATGGTTCCATGTATGGATGGTATGGTGGTGGCTGATGGAGCACCTGTGCTTTCTTGTTGTTGGTTATTAGGCTAAAATTAGCACAGGCAGCAAAAAATTGATTCATACTTTGTTGCATCTCAATTTCAGAGGCTGCACTGAGTGCACAATCCATCTGCAAACAGAAAATCATGCACCAACACTCCCTTGGTCTTGGCTTGTACCCTTTTCAAATTGAAGAACTTACCATAAGTACAATAGTTGACCTTGATGCCATGTTCATCCTCATTGAAAGCATTTGACAATATGACTGAAAACATCATGCTAAAAAGCATGGGAGCAAGCACACAGCCCTGTTTCACTCCGTTGGTGACTGGGAAGGCACGAGAGCATTGTCCATTATCCAGAACCCGCGTAAACATGTTGTCATGAAATTGATGTACAATATTGATGAACTTCTCTGGGCAACAAAATATTGGCACAATTTTCCATAAGCCCTCACAACTAACAGTGTCAAAGGCCTTGGTCAGATGTTAAAGCACCTCCTAAATGCTAGACTGGGGATATGAAGAACAAAAATGAAAACATCCCTGCTCTCAGGGAGCTTAGATTTTATCAAGTGGGACAACACGGATGGATAAGCACAGACAAATAAATACAAAGTAAATATATGGTGATTTTAGGAGAGGGGTTGCTGGTAGCAGGCAGAGGAATGGGGAGTGGATCCATAAGTACTGTAGGTAGAAGATAGCACTTGAGTGATCTAGAAGGAACCAAGAGATTCTAGGAGGTAGAGGACAGATGGGGGCAGTATTCTAGAGTGTTTTGACTGAGCATGGCATCAGTGTGTTGGTGACAGCATCAACTTCTATAACTTGCTTCTCTCATCACTAAGTAGCAGAGGCTGTAATCATTGCATGTAAGTGTTAGGTAGTCTGGGCCTGGGATCTTGGTCCACAGAGAGCTGATGAGCAACCAAGCTGGGGCTGGACAGAGCTGAGAAAACTCCAGCTTTGTAGATCAATCAAAGGTCATTGGGTCATAGATTTAAAGCTACAAGGGTCACATCTGAACTCAGGTCTTCCTGACTCCAGGCCTGGTATTCTATCTGCTGTGTCACTTACCTGCCCTGTCCTCATTGAACAGATGATAAAATTGAGGCACAGAAAAATTAAAGATTTGCCCCAGGACACATGATTCCTATGTGTGTGAATCAAGACTTGAACTCAGGTCATTTTGACACCAAGTCCCACTCTCTATCCTCTACACCACCTAGCTGCCTCATATATCACTGAGGTACTCCATAAAGTCTTCCTTTGGTTTGAGCATTCCAGCACTTAGCAGAGTGCCTGGAATATAATGGGTGCTTAATAAAAGTTTTTTCATCCATTCATTGATCACTAGATTATTGGCTCTGCTAGTATATAAAAGCAAGACAGATTAAACTTGGATCCACAAAGAAGCAATGAGATTTTTAAAAATTATTTATGTGAACTCTCTAAGAAAAAATCTCCAAGGCTAGATGGATTTACAAGCGAATTCTACCAAACATTTAGAGAACAATTGATTCCAATACTATATATACTATTTGGAAAAATTGGTGAAAGGGTCCTACCAAATTATTTTTATGACACAAATGTTGTGCTGATACCTAAACTGTGAAGAGTTAAAACAGAAAGAAAATTATAGACTGATTTCCCTAATGAATATCGAGGCAAAATATTTAAATAAAATATTAACAAAGAGATTATAGCAATTTGTCATGAGGATAATACAGTGGGATTTATACCAGGAATGCAGAGCTAGTTCAATATTTGGAAAACTATCAACATAATTGTCCATATCAATGAATCATATGATTATCTCAATAGATGGAGAAAAGGCTTCTGACAAAATACAATACCATTCTTATTTTAAAAAACACTAGAGAGAGTATAGGAAGAAATGAATAAATAAAATGAATGAATAACAAATCATAAATTTATAAGCAAAATAAATAAAATATTTCTTCAGATGATAAGTATTATCTATCTAAAACCATCAGCAAGTATTGTGTGCAATGGGGATAAGACAGAAACTCTCCCAATAAGATCAGGGGTGAAACAAGGATGGCCATTATCATCGCTGTTATTCAATATGGTACTAGAAATGTTAACTTAAGTAATAAGAGAAGAAAAAGAATTTGAAGGAATTAGAATAGGCAATGAGAAAACAAAGTTATCACTCTTTGCAGATGATATAATGGTATACTTAGACAATATTAGAGAATTAATTAAAAGCTACTTGAAATAATTAAATAATTTAATGAAGCTGCAGTATATAAAATAAACCCACATAACCTCACCAGCATTTCTATATATGACCAACAAAAGCCCAGCATTAAGAGATAGGAGAAATTTCATTTAAAATGACTATAGACCATATAAAGTATTTGGGAGTCTACCTGCTAGGATAAACCCAAGAATTATGTGAACACAATTGTACAACACTTTTGACACAAATAAAGTTAAATCTAAATAACTGGAAAAATAGCAATTGCTCATAGGTAGACTGAGTTAATATAATAAAATGACAATTCTACCTAAATTAATTTACTTATTCAGTGCCATACCAATCAAACACCAAAAAAATTATTTTGTAGAGCTAGAACAAATAATAAGAAAGTTCATATGGAAGAACAAAAGGTCCAGGATAGCAAGAAAATTAATGAAAAATACCAAGGAAGGTAGCCTGGCTGTACTATATCTAACAACTATAGTCTAAATCATCAGTCATCAAAACTATTAGATATTGGCTAAGAAATAGGGTGGTGGATCAGTGGAATAGATTAGGTACACTAACCACAGTAGTCAATGACTATAGTAATCTACTATTTGATAAACTCAAAGTCTCCAGTTTTTGGTATAAGAACTCACTATTTGATAAAAACTGCTGGGAAATATGGAAACTAATGTTCCAGAAACTAAGCATAGACCAACATCTCACACTGTATATCAAGATAAGGTCAAATGAATAACAGATTCAGACATAAAGGGTGACACTGTAAGCAAATTAGTAGAGCAAGGAATAGTTTACATGTTGAATCTTTGAGGAAGGGAAAAATTTATGACCAAATAAGAGATAGAGAGCATTATGAAAAATAAAATACAAAATTTTGATTGCATTATATCAAAAATTTTTTTTGCACAAATAAAACCAATATAACCAAGATTAGAAGGAAAGCAGAAAGCTGGGAAACAATTTTTATTTACAGCCAGTGACTCTGATAAAGGCTTTATTTCTCAAATATATAAAAAACTGAGTCAGATTTATAAGAATACAAGTCATTCCCCAATTGATTAATGGTCAAAGGATACAAACAGGCAGTTTTCAGACAAAGACTATAGTCATATGACTATAGTCATATGAAAAAATTTTCTAAATTGTTATTGATTAGAGAAATGTAAATCAAAATATTGTAAATCAAAAATGTAAAATCAAAAAATTTTCTAAATTGCTATTGATTAGAGAAATGTAAATCAAAATAACTCTGAGATACCTATCAGATTGTCTAATATGGCAGAAAAGGAAACTATAACCATTGGAGAAGATGTGGGAAAATTGGAACACTAATCCATTTTTGGTGGAGTTGTGAACTGACCCAATCATTCTGGAGAGCAATGTGGAACTATGCCCAAAGGGCTATACAACTATGCATACCCTTTGATCCAGAAATACCCCTACTACATTTGTATCCCAGAGAGATCATTTTAAAAAAAGGTTAAAGAATCCACATGTGTAAAAACACTTATAGCAGCTCTTTCTGTGGTGGCAAAAAAAAATGGAAATGTAAGAGACGCCTATCAATTATGGAATGACTGAAGAAACTATGATGTATGAATGTAATGGAATACAATTTTGCTGATGATGACCAGGGGGATTTCAGAAAAACCTGGAGAGACTTACATGAACTGATACTGAATGAAGTGAGAAGAACCAAGAAAACATTGTACATAGAGCAATATTGTGCAATGATTGACTATGATTGACTTAGCTCTTCTCAGCTGTACAATGATCCAAGACAATCACAAAAGACTCACGGTAGAAAATGCTATCCATATCCAAAGAAAGAAGTACGGAAGAAGAATGCAGATAGAAGTATACTATTTTCACTTCTGTTTTGTTTTGTTTTCTGTCCTGTGGCTTTTCCCTTTTTGTTCTGATTCTTCTTTCACAACATGACTAATGTTGAAATATGTTTGACATGATTGTGCATGTATAATCAGATTGCTGGAGGGAGGGAGAAAATTTTGTAACTCAAAATCTTATAAGAATGAATGTTGAAAACTCTTTACATGTAATTGGAGAAAATAAAGTACTATTTGAAAAAGAAAGTAGTTGGATGAAATTCTGTTGTGGAGAAATCCCTCCACAAATTTGGAGTATCGATTTCTCATTTACAGTCTACTACAACAGAACTGCGATCTAATCAGTTCTAGAATTCTCTCCAATGTTTCAGATTGGGATCCATCCATGCCTACCTTTTTATGCATCTTTTGTCCATTTTATCTCCCAAACAGTTACAAGAGACTTAGGGCATCATAATGCCATGTTTATTTTCTCCTGACATTGGGTAAGTAACAATGGAACACTCTGGCTGTCCACCTATCATTTCTCTCTGAGATGTCCACTCTGACCAGTCCATCTTGTCTCCTTGTCATTCAATTCCTTGATGATGTTTTGCTCCTTTTCTTTTTCAGATTTCCTCACTGGCTACATGCTGAAGTTTGATTCTCCTCATTGTCCTACAACCTCTGGTCTCAGATATTTACTGATATGTGCAAGGTCATATAACTAAGGCTTCTTGCTGGTGGCTCTCCATCCACTCTAGTGCTCAACCTTTTACAGATTAGCAAACTGAAGCTGACAGATAAAGCGATTTTATTCAAGGTCACACAGCTAGTAAGTTGACAAAACTGTGCAAGGTCATATAACTAGGGCTTCTTGAGGGTGTCTCTCCATCCACTCTACTGCTCAACCTTTCACTTGATTTTACAGATTATCAAACTGAAGCTGAGAGATAAAGCAATTTTATTCAAGGTCACACAGCTAATAAGTTGATAAACTGTGATTTGAACTCAGGTGCTCTGCCTCTATGTCCTCAGTCCAGTTCATTTTTATCACATCTCTCTGGTGGGAGGACAAATAATCCTAATAAAGAGGTCCAAAAATAAAGTCTCAAAATCCTTCATTACTTATCTTACTGCAACAGGAAACAAAATTAATTCTGGAAACATCCCAGTGCCCTCCCCAAATGCTTTCCATCCTTGAAGTGATCCGTTCAGCTTCGTAGCTTTCTCTTTGATTTTATTTTTCCATTTCTCATGAATGCCTATGCCCCCACAGTGCCCCAGGAAGCCTGCTGATACTTGCTGATACTTGAAGATTGTAATAAAGTAGTGTCTGACAGGATTAGCCAGCAACTTGCCCGTCAGCTCAATAATGCAATCTCACTTAGGGACAGTCTTTGGAAAGCAATCCATCAGGTAGAGAAAAAGGCAGCTTGTTCTTCTGAGGGAGAATGTGAGATTTTATTAACAAAAAGTGGGGGAAATGTTTTTCTTTCATATTTGTCTTTGACAAGTTTTATCATTAGGATTTCTGAAGCAAGGCTGGGGAAAAACTCTTTTAAGGTGAGATGACCTGTTAGCCAGGCAAGTGAGGTTAGAGAATAGCACAACTAAAAGTACTGAATTTTATCAAAAACAACCACAAACATATATGACACATCAGCTGTGTACAGAGCATCATGCTGGGCACTGGGTTAGATGCAGAATGTGGATGAGATATAGCTCCTGCCCTCATGAAGCCTATAGTCCTTTAGGGGGATGAGACAGAAACACAGAGCTCTATGATATAGAGTCATTTATGCCTGTACAGAATTACAAGACAAAGTACTATGTGGAATCCTAGAGAGAAGATTGCTACTGGTCAGAGGCTTCAAGGAAAATGAACTCAGGGAATTTTCATTTGAATGAAGCTTTAAAGGACAGTATTAACATCAAAAACAAAATACGTTGTATTTGTGTATCTATGGATTTGGGAAGGTGATGCAAATTTTTTTCCAATTAACAAGGAAGCATTTATTCTCTCTCTCTCTCTCTCTCTCTCTCTCTCTCTCTCTCACACACACACACACACACACACACACACACACACACTCCATTAACACTGAAGAAAAACGCTTTATAAAAATACGCATGATCTAGTAAAATAAACTCCTCTACTGGCCATGTCCAAAATTGATGACTCATTCTGCACTTCGAATCCTGTAAAGTTCATGGTTAACAACAAAGAAGCAGGGTACATCGTTTTTTCATTCCAAATGTGGACCATAGATCCTAAGAATCATAGGATTATAGAAGCATAGAATTAAGGACTGGAAGGGACCTTAGAGATCATCTCATCCAATCCCTTTATTTTACAGATGAGAAAACCAAGTCCCAGAAATTCAGATTGACTTTCCCAGGATCATTCAGGTAGTAAGTAGCCCGAATATGATTTAAACTTGTCATAGTTTAATGGCAGAAAGGAACCTCAGAGCCCTGTAGCCCAACCTCTGTATTTTATAGATGACGTTACCGAGGCCCAGAAAGGTTACCCATAGTCACACGGATGGAAAGTAGCAGATGGGGGTTTATTTGAATGCAGATCCTCTAACTCAAAATAAAATATTCCTTGCTCCCCATTGCCGTATAATACAGACGCTGTCCATGATTGGTGGTCCTGTTAACCAAACAAAAAAAGGCATCGTTAAATGCACTGACCATCATGCATAGCATTCACCGAACTCATGATGTGGTCTATTCCTTTTTTTCGGCAGGGCGGGCGGCGCTGTGAATAAGCATAGGAAACAGCGAAAGCGGAGCAAAAAGGCAGAAATTAGATCCTTCCTTTTTTTCTTTTTTTTTTCCTTTTCAAAGAATTTTTTTACTGAAGCTTCTGGGAACATTGAAAATAGACCCAGAATCATAGAAAAGAGATAAGACAGGGCTACTTGGTGGAAAGTTCCTTTTGTTAAGCTCAAAATCTGTCTCCCTTAAATGTCTTCACACTGGTTCTAGTTCTTCCCTATGAGTAACACAGATTGAGCTACTTCGGCTTCTGGCCTCCGGGTAAACCATTTAAGTGATACTAAATCTCTCTAATCGCCACCATTATCTAGCTCCATCTCCTTTTCCCAAAGGACAGCAAGGGAAACCTGATCAAATCCTTGACTGCAATCTAGGTAACTTATATCAACAGCATTTTCCCCCTAGATGTTCACTAACCATCTCTCTAATTTCAGGTTCTAGAATTACCCAATGAATTAAAGTCAAATTCACTGGTTTGCAGAGTTTAAAGTCTAGAGCCAGAAAGGACCCCACAGGACACCTAGTTATTTTTTCTTGCTATTTTTCACCCACAGCACTCCAGCTCCTGCTTTCTTTTCTCTCCACTGGCCTGAAATGCATTCCTTTCATCTCTCAGAACATTTTCTTTTCTCCAAGCCTCTGGTCAAGTGCCATTTTCTGAGATCTTTTCTGATCTCCCCTATTCCACAGGACTCTCTAGTCCCCCCTCTTCCACTCACTTTATATATACATATATATATGTATATATGCATTTTTAAACAAATCTATATGGGGATAGTTTATCTCTATCCACTCACTTTATATATAACATATATGTGCATTTATATATACATATATATATATATATGTGCATTTTTTAACATATCTATATAGGGATAGCTTATCTCCCCTAGGTGGACTGTAAACTTAAGGGGTTTGTTTAAGATTTTTGTAATTGTATCTTCAAATCACCCTCTCTGCGATGGAATGATGATGATGATGGTGATGATGATGATAACAGAGACAAGAATAACAATAGATATTGTCAGTGAATGTTGAAAACTAGAATAAATAAATAAAAAAAACACTAGATAATGTCTACATAGGTCATTAACTTTACAATATTATCTCATTTGATGCTTGCAACATCTCTAGAAGTTAGGTGCTATGGTAATCGCCATTTTACAGATGAGGAAACTAAAACTAAAGTAGGTTAAATGACTTGCCTAGGGTCAAACAGCCAATAAGTATCTGAGAAAGGCTTTAAACTCAGATCTTTTTGCCTGACTCCAATTCCAACACTCTCCTCACTGTGCCACCTGACTGCTTCTACTTGTCATCATGGAACCTCGTTCTTCTTGACTCCCAGTCCAACTCAAGACTCTGTGCATCTCTGCCACTTACCACTCATCAAAGATCTAGGAAATGCTTTCTTTCTTTGTACTCCTAAATACATATGGTCTGGTATGAGGTAATCTCTTGGTCTCAGAAAAGGATCATCTGTACCAACTCCCCTGTCACTCAGCTCTCTCCTGTAATCAGATAAAAGCTGGCTAAATTATGAACCAGTGTAACAGAGTAGAAAGGACGCCAGCGACTCTGAGTTCAAATACCATCTCAATGACCTTGATTATGTGACCTAATCTGTTTGGGGCTTTTTTTTTTCTAATTTTTAAAATAAGAAGTCTAGATGGCCTTTAAGGTTCATTATGTTATATTATGTATTCTGGTCAATCTTCCATTACTGATACTTCTCCTTGCTTCCTTGTTTTTCCTCTTCATCAAATTGGTGGTTAAATTAGACTGAGCAACACCAATTTTCTAAGGAAGTGTGGGGAAGGGGATGGCAGATGTCATGATAGTGTAAGGAAAGGAGAGCTTTATGGAGGTGGAGGAACAGGAGGTAGAGATAATGATGTCAAAGAAAACAAGAGAAAGAAAAGCATGGGAATGCAACATTTGAATTCAGTTTTTATTCCATCTCTCTCTGATTCTAATACTGGGCTCAGAGTTTAAGACAAGTCCTGAGGCAATCAATCCAGGGCTGCAAAGCATCTATTTTGCTGAAAATTCATCAGTGACCCAGGAGAATAAAGATAATTAGCTGCTGATTGGATGTGCCTTCTTCTCTGGGTAATTAGCCACACAGAGATCTGGCCCTTTCAGAGTCAGCACATTTGCAACCCCTAAATGTTGTTATTCCATGCATTATAAAGAAACATTACCTGTAGTGAGTTAGGAAAGGTGGCTACCATTTTGGCAGTGACTTAAAGAATTAACTGAAGTTTTGTGAGACTTGGGGAAAGTGGTTCTATTTATGATGGGGCAGACTAGGGAAAGGTAAATGTGTATTAGTTTAGCTAAATTATGCTTAAAGTTGTTGGCTAGTAACATTTGTGTAGTGCTAACATCACAATGACACCTATGTTTGCACACGTATCTCCCAGGAGGCAGGGTACAACCATATGTGAATGCTGCTACTATATATATATATATATATATATATATATATATATATATATATATATGTGTGTGTGTGTGTGTGTGTGCATGTGTATGTGTATACATATACATATATATATACACATATATATGTATATATTTATGTGTGTGTGTGCCACAAGACTAATCATGGTAAGAACTCCTTCCTTTCCCAACCAAAATGCTTTCAGCTTGATCTATGGGGGAAAGGGGTTTACATACACATGCATACATAATACATAAACACACATGCCTTTGGAGAGAAAAAAATCAGATAAAGTATGTAAAAGCTTGGTAAATTGTACAACAGTATATAAATGAGAGATATTACTATTATTTCACCAGATGAGAGATAATATGGTGGGCAACATAGTGAAATGAGACTTAGTCTCAGAGTCAAGAAGACCTGGGTTCAAGTCCCTTCTCTGATACATGTAAGCTCAAATGATCCTGGACAAGTCATAACATTTCAATGCTTCAGAAATCTAAGTATGAAGTTTTAGAGCAGAGATGTTGTACAAAGGTAGAAAGAGTTCTCCATTACAAAGAAATAAACACACACACACACACACACACACACACACACAACTAAACTGGGTCAGAACCATTGTCCATTGCTCAGGATTCTATGGCCAACATGGCCCCAAGAGATGTTCTGTGGTTTGATGTCATTGTGTTTTCTTTTGTCATCTAATAAGATTTAGAAGGTGCCTTCCTAGAGGTCCCTTAGTCCATTGCAGGAGGTCCTGAATCTCATCTATAGCATCTTTGACAGATAGAAGTTCTGTTCAAGCCCTTATAATTATGGGACATGTACTATTTTACAAGAAAGTGCATTCAGAAGCCCATGGAGTCCCAGAAACTTCTACATCCCCTATATAGCACCAGTACAAATCACCTTAGAGACATTTGCTTGCTTACAAGATTTAAAGCTAAAGGGGATATGGTTTTATTCCCCTCTTTAAAATAAGAGAATGGGATTAGTGAATCAGTTGATCTCCATATTCCATTCTACCTCTAAATCTCATATCCTATGGTCTGGACTTGAGGTGAAAAGATCATAGATATACAATTGGTCCAAACAACTCATTTTACAGACAAGGAAATTGAGGCAAAAGAGAGGGTAAGTGACTTGCCTGGGATTACGCTTCTAATAAGGCTTGATCAGGGACAAGATGTGGTGCCAGGTCTTCCTGACTCCAAGGCCAGCATTGTAACCACTACACCATGCTGAAAGTACATAAATAAAGGCAAAGGCAACCCTTTCTCTGACAGCATCAGAGATCCAAATTCTGAAGAAACCAACTCGGCAAGGAGTTAAAAGACAGATCCAGGAGCTGTGGCTTCTAGACGACTATTTCATCTTGTTTAATGGTGGGCTGTTCACTGGCCATACCACCAAAGCTTTCTCTTGGTGGGCTGCATGAGTGGTAGATATGACTCTGAAAGCACAGAGCCTAATGACTGATTTTGTTTCCCTATAGTGTGAAAATGATTTCTTCCTTGCTCAAAATTTTCTCCAGATTCTCATAAATTGATTAAAATTGGAAGTGTAAGATTTACTCAATGAATAGTTTGTTATTGTTGTTTGACCTACATTCTCAAAGAAGACCAATGACATCTCAGGTGATATTTTGACTTGCACATGCATTGGATTTAAGTGACGCAGAGGTGCAAAGGTCATCTGCCTCATTCTCTCTTTCAGAGTCATCAAATTCCAGTGGCTGGACAGAAGTCAAGATGACCAGGATGGTCCATGACAGAGTGGATGACCTCAGCCTTTCTAAATTAAGGTCTTTCTATTGGTGGATCAATATGATCTAAAGATCCCTTTCTGCTCCAATATGCTATGCTCTAGTGTTCTTTATTCACACAACAAAATATATTGTTGCCACACTCCATGCTAGATGTTATGAGAAAATACTGCTAAGCATACACAGAATCTAGAGGATCTTACAGTCTCACAGACTGGTGTGTCTTGGATTCAATCCTGGGAAGAGACCATAGTCCCAGTATCAGCTATCACTTCCCTTCAATTTCCTTTTTTTTTCCAGAATTAGCCCATGGTCCTTTCTATATTTGACATCAAGGATGCTAAAATCTTGAAGGTTAAGTTCCTTTTGGCTAGATTTGCGCCTCAAATGAAAAACATTTAATTGAAAAATAAAACAGCTAAGTTATAGTAAAGTTACCATGTTGTACTGGAGTGAGGCAGTTTTTCAGTCATATTCAACTCTTCATGATCTCATTTGGAGTTTTCTTGGCAGGGATACTGGAAAGTTTGTCATTTCCTTCTCTAGCTTATTTTTTACAGATGAAGGAAGTGAGGCAAACAGGATAAAGTGACTTGCCCAAGATCACACACCTAATAAGTGTCTGAGGTCAGATTTGAATTCAAGAAGATGACATTTTCCAATCCTGGGTCTGGCACTCTATTTAACCTGCCTCAAGTGTCAGTAAAACCTACGTTCAAATCCTGCTTCAGCCACTTACTGTGTGGCCCCGGTCAAGGCACTTAATTTCTCTGGCCTCAGTTTCCTTATATGTAAAATGGAGGTGGATCTTGAACCCCTAATGTCCCTTTTAGTTCAAAATCTATGATCCTATGATATATATATATATATATGATATATATATCATCCTATATATATATATCCTATGATATATATGATATATATGTGATATATATATATATATCATAGTAAGAAATGTGTAATTATTACCTGAATAAGTTATAATTTTAAATTAATCATACCAAATATGGTGTAACAAATATTTTAAAAGAACAAGGAAATAAAAGGGCAGCAAAATGAAACAATGCAATGTATA
Organism: Potorous gilbertii; assembly: GCA_028658325.1. Lineage (NCBI taxonomy): Eukaryota > Metazoa > Chordata > Mammalia > Diprotodontia > Potoroidae > Potorous > Potorous gilbertii. The sequence goes on along the minus strand of CM053770.1, from coordinate 284,465,350 downwards.
TAATATTCTGAATCCTGGATTTATTTTTTTGTTTGTTTGTTTAAATGGTCCAGAATTCAGTGATTTGAGAGCTATGATGGGCACTGAAAAAAATGGAATGATTTCCATTTTGCTCAAATTTCTTTCATGTTTATCCCTTAAAGGGATATAGTTTCTCCTGTGGATACAACGTTTCCTGGAAATTTTACATCTGCAGAAAAGAGATAGGTTTGAAATTCAACCACCAGAGGTACTTAGAGGATTCCTTTAGAGATGAGGCCTCAAAACTGTTAACTTTGTGGTTTACTGCAGCAGCAGGGTCGCAGCAAATCCCTCAGTGACTCATATGGCTTCCAGACAGCAGCTGCATCTCCAAGGCTGATCATTTCCCTTTTCTCTACCATCTTCCAGATCCTGGGTTCACAATATCATAGATCTGATATTAGAAGGGGAAGAGATCTTAGGGCAGTCTCCACTCCATGAATTTTATAGTTGAGGAAACTGAGGGAGTCGGAAAGATTTGCTCAAGATCCAAATGGATATTTGACTTGAATATTAAAAGTCTCATCATTAAAAAAAAAATAGAGAAATAGTTGGAGGATACTTTTCACAACCATGAAGACAGGAACTGTCTTTTGCCTTTCTTTGTATCTCCAGCAATTAGCACAGTGCCTGGCACATGACAGGTACTTTAAAAATGAATGTTTCTTGACTGACTAGAAATAAAGTTTCTACCATTTTCTATCCCAGAGAAGCGGACCTTTCTTAGCCCTTTAAGAGTTACCTCATTTCATCTGATTGCAAACTTAGCTTTAGTGAGTCCTGCTTTCCCCATGAGAGGCCTGATATGTCCTGAGGTCTGCTCCGCTACTTGGTGAATCCATTGTTTCAAACACACTTTCATGAGCAGCCTTAGCCATATTCACTTTATCCTCAACTTGACTCCCTCTCTGGATGTCTCCTCCTTGCCAGTATCCTAGTCCTCTCCCTATCTAGCTCTCTTTGGGGACTTACGTTTCCTCTATTAGAATGAGAGTCCCTTGTGGTTCAGGACTAGCCTGTTTGCTTTTATTTGCAACCCTACACTTAGCACAGTATCTGGAACAAAACAAGTGTTTTTTACAGGGTATCCCCAAAGTCTTACAAATGCACATTCTTTCTGTTTGTCTTTCTCTCCCTCTCTCTTTCCCTCCCTTCTTCCCTTCTTCCTTTTCTCTCCTCTGATTCTCTCTCTTTCTGTCTGTCTGTTTGTCCCTCTCCAAATTCTCAACTACAAAGAGTTGAGGGCATATTTTCAAGAAATACTTGCATATTTTGGAGAAAGATACAAGGAAATACATGATCCTGAAATAGGACTGATCCTGTATTCTTAGAGGCCAGACCAAGGATGGGACAGCCATGCCAGTCATATTAAGATGGAAAGGCTTTGAGTATAAGCACAGTGATGGAGAATTTGTCTTTCATTAGAAGACCATCTAAGCAAAGTCCAGAAAGGATCATCATCAGAGAAAGGTCACCAAGAATGGCTGAAAGTTTTTAACAAAACCCTTCATGAAAGTATCAATAAATACATGGACTTTTGTGTTCTTTAGGAACACAAATACCCACACAAATGAAACCACAAGTCCTGAAGTACTGAAGTATTACTATTGGTAGCAGTAGTATTGGTGGTGGTGATATTAGTAAATAATCAAATAAATAAACTAATATTTATATACTACTTACTATGTGCCAGGTACTGGGCTAAGTGCTTTGTATCATTATCTCATTTGATTCTCATGACAACTCCAGGAGATAGGGGCTGTTATTATTCCTATTCTCCATTACTCACTTCTGCCATTTTTGTGACTTTGAGTGAGTCCATAAGCCTAGTTTCCTCATTTGTTTCTTTGGCTCTTCAATGGATCTTCGAATTGTTGATGGGGTGATTGCTTCCATTATTATAGGTGACAAGTCATTCAAGACTTCTTATCCCAGTTATTTTTATCTATATTCTCTCATTGTGTTTGTCCTTTGTCGAAGAGGAACATGACATCAGGGAAATGATCGCATGACTTGCGCTTTGATTTGAGTGAGAGAGGGCTGTACAAGGTCACCAGTCTCACTTTCTCCTCCTGAGCCAACTGGGTCTAGTGATATTCATCAGGATGACTGGAGATGGCACAGGATGCAATGGGAGACCTTAACCTTTTAGACTAAGGCCTATTCAGGTACTCTCTTAAAATGAGGTAATTCCCACTCAGTGAATATGAAAAACATGATACAAACAGGAATTCTCTCATAACTATCTCACAGAAGAACTTCCCAATGGGCTAGTACTCTTACTATAGAATGTTTAGCTAACTGAACTTTTATCAGTTCTTCATACATGGCCTTCCATCATCCTTTCCTTAAATACATTGGCTCTCCTCCATGCCTGGAATGCATTGCCTCCTCATCTCTGCCTCAAAGAATCCGTCCCTTCAATTCAAGGACCACCTGACACATGAACGCTTTTTTGATCTTTTCAACTACTAGTGCCTTCTCTCCTTGACTCCCTCCATATTCATTCTGTATGTATGTGTTGTCTCCCCAAAAAGAGTATAACTTGAGAGTGGTCATTGTTTTTTTTTTAAATTCAGTCAATTGTTTTAATACTAATTGCTTTCACATCACTTTATAACATGTACAATTTTTCTCCCCATCTCTCCCCTCTCCCACTCCCTAATACCTTGCATTCTGATTACCCCTTCCCTCAATGAGCCCTCCCTTCTATCATACCTCACTCATCCCTTATCCTCACCTTCTCTCTTTTCTTGTAGGGCAAGATAAATTTTTATACCCTATTACCTGTGTTTCTTATTTCCCAGTTATACGCAATAATAATTCTCAACATTCTTTTCTAATACTTTGAATTCCACCTTCTTTCCCTCCCTCCCTCCCTCTCACCCTCTCCATCCCCACTAAGAAGGCAAAAAATTGAATACAGGCTATGTATATGTTGTTTTGCAAAATACTTCTATAATAATTATGTTGTGTAATATTAACTATATTGCCCTCTATCCTACTCTATTCCCCCTTATTTTTTTATTCCCTCGTTTGACCTTGTCCCTTCCCAAAAGTGTTTATTTCTAGTTACTCCTTTCTCCCATTTGCCCTCCCTTCTATCCTTCCCTTCACCCGACTTGTTGCCTCCTCCTCTACTTTCCTGTAGTATAAGATAGATATTCATACCAAAATTAGTGAGCATGTTATTCCCTCTTTAAGCCATATGTGGAGAGAGTAGCTTCACTTTTCCCCTCTCCCCTTCTCCCTTTTCTCCTCCATTGGACAATATTTTTCTTAGTCTCTTTTATGAGTTATAGCTTGCCCCATTCCATTTCTCCCTTTCTCCTCCCAGTATTTTCCTCCCTCATCCTTTAATTTTTATTTTATGTATATATATATATATATATATATATATATATATAAATATATATATATTTGTAGATATCATCTCTTTTGATTCAACACAACCTATACTGTCTGTCTATGAGTGTGTGTGTGTGTGTGTGTGTGTGTGTATGTACAGTCCCTCCACCTACCCAAATACTGAGAAAAGTCTCAAGAGTTATAAATA
>CM053770.1:284446490-284461673 GCA_028658325.1 Potorous gilbertii | reverse complement strand
AAACAGTTCAGCTTTAGAAGGTCTTTTATGATTTCTCTTTCCTGTTTACCTTTTCAAGTTTCTCTTGATTCTTGTGTTTGAAAGTCAAATTTTCTATACACTTCTGGTCTTTTCAACATGAATGCTTTAAAGTCCTTTATATCATTGAATGACTGTTTATTCCCTTGAAGGATTATACTCAGTTGTGCTGGGTATGTGATTCTTGGTTTTAATCCCAGTTCCTCTGACTTCTGGAATATCCTATTCCAAGCCATTTGAGCCTTTAATGTTGAAGCTACCAGATCCTGTGTTATCCTGATTGTATTTCCACAATACTCAAATTGTTTCTTTTTAGCTACTTGCAGTATTTTCTCTTTGACCTTGGAACTCTGAAATTTGGCCACAATATTCCTAGGAGGTTCTCTCTTCAGGTCTCTTTCAGAAGATGATTGGTGGATTCTTCCAATATTTATTTTGCCCTCTGGTTCTAGTGTGTCAGGGCAATTTTCCTTGATAATTTCATTGAAGATAATGTCTAGGCTCTTTTTTGATCATGGCTTTCAGGCAATCCCATAATTTTTAAATTGTCTCTCCTGGATCTATTTTCCAGGTCAGTTGTTTATCCAATGAGATGTTTCACATTATCTTCTATTTTTTCAAACTTTTGGTTTTGTTTTCTAACTGCTTGGTTTATCTCATAGTCATTCATTTTCCTAAACTCAATTCTCTCTTTCAGAGAAATATTTTGTTCAGTGAGCTTTTGGACCTTGTTTTCCATTTGGCTAATTCTGCTTTTTATGCTTCCTTCTCCTCATTTGCTTTTTGGACCTCTTTTTCCAATTGAGTTAGCTTCTTTTTAAAGGTGTTATTTTCCTCAACATTTTTTTGGTTCTCTTTTAGTAGGCTGCTAACTCACTTTTCAAGCTCTTCTATTGCCTGAGCCTAGTTTAACTTCACTTTGGAGGCCCTGGAGGCAGGGATCTTAACTTCCTGTGAGAGTAAGTCTTGTACTTCCTCACCTGAAAAGATGGGAGGAGACACCTCTTCACCCAGAAAGTAAAGTTCTATGGTCTTATTTTTTTCTCTTTTTTGGGCATTTTCCCAGCCAGTTACTTGACTTTTGAATCCTTTGTCAATAGATTAGACTCAGTTGTCAGTTCCCCTGTGCTTTTGGGTGGAGGTCAGGTTGTCACTCAGGGCTGAGGTTTAGATCAGCTGCTCCCTACTGCCAGAGGTTTTAAGTTGAGCTGCCTGAACAATGGATCCAAGTTGCTTCCCAGACTCACTGGTTGCCTACAGTCTGCTGCCATGACCTCTGCTGTCACCTGGGGCTATTGCTAGAGCAACCTTGTTTCCTCTTGCCCAGCTGAGAAAGCCCTCTCCTACTGACCTTTGGAGCTTTCTTTGTTGCTTGTGAGTTGAGGTATCTGGGACCTTCCCTGCTAGGACCTCTGCCTGAAGGTCTGTTCAGGTCCTGTTCCTCCCAGTGCCACATCCCAGGGCTGTGCTCTGCTCTGCTCGGCATCTTGTGAGATAGACCTTTCCTGTCGACCTTTCGGGTTACCTTTTGCTGGAAACCTTTCGTTCTGTTGTTCTGTGTCTTCTGCTGCTCTAAACTTTGTTGAGAGTCATTTTTACAGATATTTTGTGGGCAGTAAGGGAAGTGCTATGGTATATGCATCTTTCTACTCTACTATCTTGACTCTGTCCCTGAGAGTGGGCATTGTTTAATTTTTTTTTTTTTTTTGCTTTTGTACCCTCAGCACCAAGCACAATGCCTGTCACTTGTTAGGTATTTAATAAATACCTAATCATGGATCCCAGTAGATAATTCATGTTATCTATCTGTTATCTTTCACTCTTGCCAGTTGACCAGCCAATCTTTTCTTTTGACAATCTTGCATCACTATCATTGTACCACTTCATAAGAATGTGTTTATCATCATATCATCATCGTTAACAGTAGATGAGGAAAAATAATAGTTGACCTACTTGCATCAAGGGGTAATTTGGAGATATTATGCACCTAAAAGTCTTTTGGAAACTGAAGTACCTTAAAAATGCAAGGTGATAGTATTGTTTTCCCATTGTTTTCATTTTTAAATACACTTATAGTATTGAGGCATCTGAAATGAGCAGAGGTGACTGCTTAGCTGAAAATTCCAAAAGTATTTTATCAATTAATTACAAAGAAAAATATATTATTCATGAGAGCAGATAAATATTTATTTAAGGCAGACTAATGAAACCTTAATCACTTTGGAGTTTTCTAGATTTCCTTCAGTCTAATTCAATACAAGCAAACTACAATAAAATAGAATTATATGGACAAGATAAAACACAACCCTTAAAATCAAGCCCATTTATGTATGCTTAACAGAGATATGTACTTTGAAAGAATTCATCTATTCAAGTCAGTAGTCCTGATCTAAGAAAAATGGACAAATTTAGGGGATAATTTGGAATCAATGGACCAGAATGAAATCTCCAAATTAGTAGAAAACAAAATGAAGTTGGCAGGTAAATATTTATGAAGACTACGAAAAATGAACCACAGATTGTGGCTACATGGCAACTAAGCCATTCATCTAATTATGTAAAAGGAAGAAAAACCTGTCGAGTAGATTGTGTGTGCAATAAGTAATTAGAGGTTTGCTAGCCCTCAATGAAAAATATCCTGGATTCTGATGATAATACTAGGAAAAATGATAGGGTTTATAGAATTGATGGAACTAACTGGCTGCAAAAACCTTCCTATTTGTAAATGTAGAGTTGGTGCAGTTAATGGTTGAGTCCTTACAACTGATATAATTAATATTTTAAGTAACAAAAGGAATAGTGGCTAGCAAGCAAATGCAAATAAAGTACTTTACGTGAATATGCACTGAGCACTGCAAACTGTCCAGAAGGGGTTGGTTGCTTCTGACATCTAGATTGGACTTTCCCTAGCATTCTGAACACCTTAATCTTCTTATCTGCCCTACCTTTTCTTTGACTTCCACTCCTGCTATCTACAACTTATACTCTATCTGCATAAAGTCCTTCCTCAGTTTCTTCAGATGACTTTTGACAACTCACTTTAATGAATCAAAGCCACAACAGTGGTAAATACTCAAGAACCACAAATGACTTGCTATTCAATGTAAAAATCTACTCTAAAGCCATGATATATGCTCTAGACTTTAGTGCATACCTAATTAATGCTTATTGATTGATCTGAAACCGACTTAAACACACCTAATGAAGGCATCTCTTTTTAAAAGAAATTTTTTTCTTATGCAATTATTGCCACACTGGCTCTAATTCTGTCCTCTAGAGTTATATGGAAATAATCTGATTCCTCTACCACGTGGAAGTTTTCCAATTTTTTCTTGGCTAAATCATAATCAATAAATAATAACTACATTTTATAACCATTATCCTAAACCACTCTTTGCCTGACATAGCTCTAGTCTCCTCACAATTCTGGTCAGCATTCCCCTTAAAATGTGGTATTTGATACACCCCAAGAAGGTCAAAACTTATTTAAATGATACTATTTATGCCAGAATATTGATAGTTGTCATTTTCTTGGTAGTCAAGATGCTGACCAAATAGGAAATGGCTTAAAACTGGTAATATATGAAGGTACTTTTATTTGCTGTGCTATAAAAAACATGAGAAAGTATGTATGAACTTACACAAAGTGGATTAAGAAGAAACAAGAAACAGAAAGGATAAAACAATGAACATTCTGTGATTATGATGACCAAACTTGGTTCTGTAGAGAGAAGAGATGAAAAAAATATACTTCCTTCCTTTCTTTGAAGACGTGGGAGACTATGACTACATAATGACGCATCCTTTCTCATTCATGGAATGGGCAACTAGGTGACACAGTAGATAGAGTGCCGGGCCTGGAGTCAGGAAGACACGTGTTCCTGAGTTCAAATCTGGCCTCAGATATCTAGAAGTTGCATGACCCTGGGCAAGTCACTTAACCCTGTTTGTCTTACTGTAAAATGAGTTAGAGAAGGAAATGACAATCCACTCCACTGTCTTTGCCAAGAAAGCCTCAATTGGAGTCATGAAGAGACAGATGTGACTGAAAAACACCTGGATAACAATGACAACAATGTCCCATGCAAAGGGTTACTTGGTATTAAGGGTGAAAATGTATCTAGAAATGACTGTTACAAAAACTAGAAAAATCCATTAATAGAAAGGAAAGGAGAGAGGGCAGGAGGAAGAAAGAAATAATGAAATAAAAGATGAAGGTAGAAAAGGATAGAGGAAGGGAAGGAGAGATAGAGGGACAGTGTAAAAGAAGAAGAGATGGAGGGAGAAAGGAAGGAAGGGAGAGAGAGGTAGAGAGGAAGGAGGGAAGGGAAGGAAGAAAGAAGAGAAGAAAGAGGCAGGGTAGATGAAGAAGAAAAGATACAGGGAGGGAAGGAAGAATAAAGGAAAAAAGAGGGAGGAAATAGAGGGAAAGGTGGGGGAGGGAGAAGGAAAAGACAGAGAAAAAATGAAAGAAAATGAAAATAAAATCTGGTACCTATTAGTTAACCTAATACTTCAGATGTGGTCTGACAAACAGTCCAAAAATGGCTTTTGGGATGCAGCATTTCCCCCTCCTCCACTCATGATACTCAAGGTTGGAGATTCAGCAGGAAGTAAGCACCTTCATCTCAATGAAATATTTCTCAATTTCTCATTTCCATATACTTTTCATTCCCAGTCCCTCTGCTGGGAGCGTTGAGCTGTTTAAGAAGCAGTATGAAGATGACTTAATGTGTATAATCTGTTTTCCTTCTTGGGGAAATGTGGACAGTGTTGCTTCTTGTGGATTTCTCAGAAAGAAAAGCTACAAGTTCACAGGTGCCGAGTTAGTTAGCACTCAGTGTCCAAATTCCTAATGTGCTTTTCATCAGAGAGAATAACCTCTTCTGGAACTGTGTTCTATTTAAATAACCTTTTGTTGTTCCTTTGGAACAAGTCCTCCACAAGTATTTAGTCACACAACATCCACAGAGCCTGTTATAGCCACCTCATAAGGTGATCAGAGCTTTAAGACAGGCAGTGTGGTACAATGGAAAGAACTCAGAACTTTGAAGACTGAACTTGGAGCTATCAAATCTGAGCTAGAATCTCAGTTGTGCCATTTATTTCTAATATGACATTGGAAAAGTCTCAGCCTCTGTGGGCTTCATTTTCCCCATCTATAAAATGAGGGAGTATGATTAGATGAGAGCTAAAGTTCATTCTGGTTCTGCATCAATGATCTTATTTTTACCAGGATTGTCTCTGAATTTAATTCAATTTAATATGTATTTATTAAATATCTACTATGCATGAGTTGAGAGGTACTTTGGCATAGTAGAGAGAGAGTCAGTCTCAGGACAACCTGAATTCCAATCCTACCTCTAATACATACTATGTTAGCCTGGACAAATTACTTAACCCCTCCATACCCCAGGTCTTCCATTCTAAATCTACGTTACAGAGCAGTTGCCAATCAGCATTGATAGGAGTGTCCTATACTGATGAAATGACAGATCAGGATGCACCACACTCAAGAATGATTTTTCATTCATTCATTCTTCCATCTGTCTATTGAATCTGCTTTTAAGGATTTTACAACCTAAAGGAAGAAGGGAAATGTGTGTGAAGACTGTGTGTGTGTGTGTGTGTGTGTGTGTGTACTGCGCCACACTGAATAATCAGTCAGTCCTTAAGAAAGTATTAGCAGCTATTATGTGCCAGATTCTGTGCTAAACTGCTCAGGATACAGAGAAAATAAGAATAAACTAGTCCCTGCTCTCAAGAAACTCAGTCTTACTGGGGAGACAATATGAAAGCAAGTACAAATAATATATAGACAAGGCCAACTGAAAAATCAATAGAGGGGAGGCACTAGCTTTGAGGAGGATTAGGAAACGCTCTTCATAGAAGATGGATTTTTTGCTAGAGCTCAAGGGAAGCTAAGAAAGGCAGGAGGTAAAGATGAAGAGGGAGAGCATGATAGCCAATATTCACCAGGAAATAAGCAAGGAATCTGTTCAGAGTCTGGAGATGGAGTGGTTTATGCAAGGAAAAGCCAATGAGGCCAGCATCACTGTATCACAGAGTACTGGGGTGGAGAGTGGTGGGGTGGGGGGATCAAGAAGAAAATGTAAGAGAACTGGAAATGGAGGAGGGGATCAAGTTGTGAAGGGCTTTGAATTGCAAAGACAGGAATTTATATGTGATTATGGAGATCACAGGGAGATGCTGGAGTTGATTGAATAGAAAGGCATCATAGTCAGATCTATACTTGAGGAAGACTAACTTAGCAACTGGACTGTAGTAGGGAGCCCACCAGCAACCTGTGGCAATAGTACAGGTGGGGAATGATGAGAACCTGTACCAGGATGGTAGCAGTGTCAGGGGAAAGAAAGAGACATATACAAGAGACATTATGGAGGAAAAATTAACAAGACTTAGTGAATGGATTGCATATGGAGATAGTAAGATAGTGAAGAGTCAAGCATGAAGCCTTGGTTATTAGGTACAGAGATATCAGCTTGATTAAATCAATCTGTCATGCACAGAAATATTGAGGGTGGGAAGAGGGGCAGGTTGGGGTAGAAGATGATGAATTTGATTGGACACATTGATAATGAGGTGCTAATGAGAAGATACAAGAGGAGAAAAAGAGACATCTGGAAAAAAATGAATGAAGCTCTGAGAAGAGGAGAGATACACATTTGGGGTCATCAGCTGACTGAAGCTATGGAAATACATGAAATCATCACTGAAGGAAAAATGTTGAAACAAAACAGAAGGAAACACATTATGGTGCCCGGGTGAACACTCATATTTAAAGAAAGGAGGATGGGTAGTCAGAAAATGAAACAGAGAAGATAACTATTACAAAGTAGCATCACAGATTCTCCAAAGGGTAGAGGCAGTTGCAAGGACAATTGGGAATTTTTGGATCTCCTTCTGACCAACAAGAAGGATCTTGTTACTAGAGTTGAAATGATGGGAAATTCCCTCATGGGAAATTCATGACCTCATCTTTGAATTTATAATAGAGAAGAGGGGAAAGAACACACCCTGATATACCTTATACGTCGGTATACTAGGTCTTGAAGAGAAAAAACCAATAGGATTCCAGGACCTACAATTCTTCAAGCCAAACCAATATAGATGGCAATTTCTCAAGAATGAATTACTGAAATCATGAACAAAAATATTTTTTATTTGAAAGACAAGAGACTCCTTAATAGAAACAACAGTGTGAAAGCACAGGAAAGCTATCGATGAACATAGCTAAAATAAAGACACAACCAGGAGAGCTACAAATCTCTAAGACAAAAGTTGCAGAGCAGGTACCAATTCATTCTAGTAGAGGGAGTTTCTCACCAGGAGGAATTAGGAGATTCGCCAAGGAGAGAAAGAGATTGACACAGTAGAGGGATGTTCCAGGGTGAGAAAGATAATGGAGTCAATAGATGACTTAGGGCAAGGAAGCCTCAGACTCTGAAGTAGCTGTGGCATGCTATCAAAGTGTGGAAAGTCAGAGGCAAAGCCAGGTGTGGAATGAAACATAGTCAGTCTGCACTCCTCAAAATGTTGGCTCCTGGAGAAACAAAATGCTGGCCCCTGGAGAAGCTCACCAAAGAGAAAAATAGGTTAACTTAGCAAAGGGATGCTATTTCATGAGGAGATGGACACAAGGACCAGTAGATCCAGGGAAGTTGCCCTGGGACACTGTGCTGAATAAAAGTCAGAGTCAAAGCTGGGAGGGGAAATACAAAATAACGATCCTAAAACAATGTTGACATCCTCAACTGATGAAGAAAATCTAATAAAATCAAATTTTCTCAAGATATATAGAAAGGGTAAGCCATTGTAAAGGCTTACAAGTTCTCTTCATGAGTGCAAGATGTCATAGGTAGAACAAGATAATTTATGTGAAGAAGCTTGGAGAGTTTTGATGAATTACAAGCTCAATACGAGCCAAAACACAACATAGTAGCCACAAAAGTCAATGTGCCTTTGGGAAGTGTCCAGAACAATGACCCTGACAGCACCATTTTGCCAAGGTTAGACTATTTTGAACATTGTATACCATTCTGGGTATAGTGTTTTAAGGAGGATATTGACAAACTGAGGTTTGTCTAAAAGAGGGAAACCAAGATATTTATTCTCTCTATATCTAGTTCGCACATAGCTATTTGCATGTTGTCTCCTCCATTAGCTGTGGGCTCTTTGAAGGCAGTGGCTGTTTGTTGTCTTTCTCTATATCCCTAGCACTTATCATACTGCCTGGCACACAGTAGGTTCTTAGTAAATTCTTGTTGACTTGACTTGGCTGGATAATGTACAAGGATGCAAGGATCAAGGGAAGGAAGTTGAGAAGAAAGAGACTGGGCATAGCAACTCACTCCAAGTAACCGAAAACCTTCCTGTGGACAAAGAATTAGATTTCTTCCACTGGGCCTCAGATGATAGAGCCAGGAGCAATGGGTACAAACTGCAGATAGGCAGATTGTATCATGATATCAGGAAAAATCTCCCAAGAACTAGAAATGACTAACAGTAGAACAAACTGTGTCAAAGTACTTTGGGACTCATATTAGTTGAGATCTTTCTATGAAAACTGGATAATTTCTTGGAGGAAGTTGGAAAAGGGAATCTCAAATGGTCTCTGAAGTTGCATCATATCTGAGTCTCAGTTTTCTCATTTGTAGGTTCCTTTCTGCTCCAAATCTGTGTTCCCAGTTCCCATGAGCATGGGTCCCATGATCCACTTCTGAAACATTTTCCCTCTTTTTATGACACCAAATCCTCCTGGTCACCCAGGCTCTCAATGTCATAGACACCTTTAGCTTTCCACCCTTCCTCTCCCCTTACCCAATCAGTCCTATCAATTCTTCATTTATGACATTTCTCCTCTGTGTCACCGGTTTTTCATTCTCGCTGCCAACATCTAATCGGTCAGAGTTGAATTGCCCATCATATCACACATGGATTGCTTCAACAGCCTCTTAATTCATCCCCAGTCCATCCTGCACACCACGGCCAGATTAATATTTATAAAGCACAGCTCAGCTCATGCTGGTACTATATAAAAATCCTTCCATGATTTCCCACAGCCTGTAGACAGAAGAAAAAAACCGTATTTCCTTGGAAAGTCTGATGTAGGGGAGAGAGCTGGCCTCAAGTAAGGAAGATGTGAATTCAAGTTCCATCCTCAATAAATTCCGACTGTGTAATTCTGGACATGTCAGTTTCCCCCTCAGTGGTCTGGCCAAGTCATGAAGATGATAAGGTGCAGAGAAGGTTTTCACCTACATGGACAAAAGGTGTTTTCAAAAAAAAAATTTCCCAGACCAATTAAATCACAAGTCTAATTCTTTATCCTTTTGCTATTTTGTAGGAGGTTTGGCTTTCACACTCCTTTACACCTTGGCAATGCTCTCCCTTTCTAATTTTATTTCATATGGCTCCCATCTAGCTATATTAGTTTGTCCCTCACACAGATTCAGGGCTTTCTGGCTTCCACACCTTTGTTTACAGGCCCTGTGCCTGGATTGCTCTCCATCCTCCCATCATTCAGGATTCAACTCAAATACTCTCTCTTCAAGGCAGCCTTCTCTGATTCCTCCAGTTAGAAATAATTTTCCCTTCCTACAACCTCCCCTAGCATGTGAGGTTGTCATGTACTCTTATTATTTTCTATTCTGTTCTGTAATTCTTGTATAGTTAGTGTAGAGTATTGTATGCTTGTGTATGGGTCATTGCTGATCAGCTGGATTATGGGTTTCATGAGACCAAGTCTTAAATAGCTTTATAATGCCCCTCTTGCCCAGCTCTTTAACATAGTAGTTTACAGATAGGGGATGCTTAATATATGGATAGTAAATGAGTGAATGAATTCCTGTCTTTCTACCAATTTGCACTGCTTATTATTCCCTAAAATCAATGTGCTACATGCCAGCCCCACACATTTTCCCAAACTATCCCCCATGTCTGAAATGCATCATCTCTACCTCTCAGAATTCTTATCATCCTTCAAGGCTCAGTTCAGATTCTACCTTTTCCAGGAAACCTTTCCCAAACTCTGGAGTTTTGATTAATCTCTCCCTCCTTAAATATAAAGAATAAGAACTTTTTCTAATTTCTTCAATTCCTTATAAGTTCAACAAAATAATTAACTTCAGTGGCAAAGTATTTGAGGAACCATTCCCCGAACCCGTGCCTTTGTCCTTCATGCCAGGAATACCCTCCTTCCTCACCTCCACCTCATAAAATCTTTCTCTTCCTTGAACACACAGCAGAAGCACTTTCTTTTACATGAAATTTTCCCAAGTCACCCTCCAACCCTCCCAAATGTGACAGTTTCCCTTCCAAACAACAACTGTATTTAGTTGCTGCTTCTTTGTATTTATTTTCTAGACATTTATTCTCTCTATATACACATACGAGCTCTTATCTCTCCCATTAGAATGTAAACTTGAAAGCATAGAATGATGCATTCTTTGCAGTACCTGGTATTTGGTAAGTGACTCTCAAACGTCTGTTAACCTATGGATTTCTTACCAGGGTGTCTTGTGTTCTCCCACCTTTGCTGCTTCCTTGAAGACTGGGATTATTACTATTTTTTTATTTCCTATCTCTGACATCTAGCACAGTGCTTTGCTCATAAGCATTAAATAAATTGAATGAGAATGAGAATCAAGCATATTCCAGTGGATCTGTAATCTCATTGGTTGAAGTCCCCTCCAAATGTATTGTGCAAGTAAGGGCAACAGTTAATAGCTGATATTTGTTTCTTGAGTTCTGTGGCTGAGTTTGATTCCCTCTCTCCTACCCTGAACATGCTTGATAGCAATAGGGAAATGGGGTGTGGCTAACACCATCCACCATTATGTAAGACCACAGGGCTGTTTGGAGCCTTGGGGCTACTCTACATGAATCATCTGAATTTGGGGAAAGCTGCCCAGCCAGTCCGTGTTTGATAAACAAATGTAGCAAAGCTGCCAAGACTTGGGCCAGATTTATGGCCCAAGAATTCATCCTGCAAGCCTGCGTATTGAGGTAACACAGTATATTTCCTGCCTAACATAAATATGCCTTTTTTCTACAGCTGCAAAATAAATGCCTGCCTCTTTTGACTGTTTATAAGTGAAATGATTCCACTCAATAGGGAAAACTCCATCCTCACTTCTGCCAGCAGTTCCAGAATTAGCGTGAGTGAAGAAGGGAGGGGGTAGGTGTTATTTCCATCATGAGCCCTGCACAGTGGTTGTACCAACAGCCAGTGTTAGAATTATTTATAAGCTCATGAACTGGAGTGGATTAAAAGATGGGAGGCTGGAGGCTTCCCTTCCCATCTCTTCCCTTCCTCTTTTTCTCTTTCTTTCTTTCTATCTTTTTCTTCCTTCCTTCCTTCCTTCCTTTCTTTTTTCCTTCTTTCTTTTTTATCTCCCTTAAAGCCTAGGACCCTTTGCACTCTGAAGCCCATGGATTGAACAGGAAGGGTCCCTGTCCAACCTCCATTCAATGACTGGTTTTGGACCCTTCTGACTTAGAGTGTATGTTAATAGTAACAGTTTCTCTTCCAAACAATAACTCTGAGGCCCCTGCTCCTCCCAGAGTGATTTATCTATTTATTTTTTCCTTTCCATTAAAGGGGCTATTCCTCTATCTTTTAAAGAGGCCTTTTCACTGAATGGGCACCTCACTTTAAGAGAGTACCTGAAGAGGCCTTAGTCCAAAAGGCCAAGATCTCCCATTGCATTCTGGGTTCTCTCCAGTCATCATGATGAATATCTGGTCAGTGGATTCAGATGACTCAGGAGGAGAAAGTGAGGCTGCTGACCTTGTACAGCTCTCACTTACTCAAAAAAAAGTCAGCTTCATGTCATATCATCATCCTGATGCTATCATTTCTCTGATGTCATGGTCCTCTTCGAAAATGAAGGATAAACACAACCAGTTCAGTCTCATTTTATAGATGAGGAGACCAAGACCTGGAGAGACCTGATGCCTTACTCAAGGTCACGTAGCTAATATAAGTGGTAAAGCCAATATTTGAACTCAGGTCTTATGATTTACAAAAACCACACAGTACTCCTGTTTTAGGAATGATGAGAGAGGTTTCTGCTGTACAGTGTGATCTGTGAATATTCCTGACTTCATTATAATGTGCTAATCTTTCCTGGAAATAAGTTAACTTGATTGTGATTTTCAGTCCTTTTCTCCCATTAATAACATGAACTAATCAACCAATAGATCTATTTTAAAATACAGCTTTCCTCCATTCCTAATTAGACATGTGTAAATTAATTTGCAATAGTCTATTAGTCAGACACCTACTGAGCTGGCAAATTTGCAACTGGGACATAATATACATGCATCTTTAAATAGCCACAAATACCCAACTTGGTCAAATGCACAGACTTTAAAAAAACTAAATGCATGGAATTATACAGTTCTGAGGTGAAGACACATCTTTGACTCTTTGCACAGATTTGAGGCTGAAGAAATGTTTAAAAAGCCATAGGTGTAAGGACTTGGCATGTGCATCACATGTTTACATCATGTTTTACCAATAAGAATATAAATTCCCCAAGAGCAGAGACTATTCCCTATCCTTTTATCTCCCACAAATCATAAAGAGACAAAGAGAGAGGCAGAGATAGAGTGTTTATATATTGAGCACTTACTACATATTAGGAAGGGGCAGCTAGATACTGTAGTAGATAGAACACCAGGTCTAAAGTCAGAAAAACTCGTCTTCATGACTTCAAATCTGACCTCAGACACCTAGCGGCTATGTGACTCTAGTCACCAAGTTTGTCTTGGTTTCCTCATCTGTAAAATAAGCTGGAGAAGGAAGTAGCAAATCACTTCAGTATCTTTGCCAAGAAAATCCCCAATGGCATCATGAAGTCAGACAGGACTGAAATGACTAAACAACATGTACCAAAAACAAAGCTAAGCTCTAGGGATATAAAGAAAAGCAAACAAAACAGTTCATTTCCTTAAAGAGGTTGCATTCAAATGGAGAAAGTTCTATGTGAAGTGGTACTGGACAGACAATGGGAGGAGGGGAGGTGGTGGAATATTATTGCTTAGCCCACATAAGGTCTGCTCACACAGTAAGCACTCAGTAAAAGCTTACTGGTGTAAATGAACTAAAATGTGCCTCTGATTTCCTCTATCTGATTGCCAAGGCAGAGAAAATGGTCAGGTGATTTCAGAGATGTAGAACTGGGTCTCCCACAATCCATCTGGCTACAAACTATTTGACTCTCAGCTGTCAGCTTCAAAATATGTCACTTAAACTCCAGTCATCACCTCCAATGGAACTTTGGAGTCTTTCCCAGTAACCACCTGGGGCTCTGATCAGCGATGCCTTTTTGCCTTATGTTCACCGCAATCATCCACACACCTCATTCCAGACCACCAGGTCCAAACTATTTCACCACACTTGTTTCCTCTATCCCATCTTCCACCTCCCCATTATACACTGCCTTCTCCCATTAACATGTAAGCTCCTTGAGGCCAAGGACTGTCTTGCTTTCTTGTTTTTGTATCTCTAGCATTTAGCAAAGTGCCTGGCACATAGTAAGTCCTTACTTATCTACCTAGTCCAAGTCTCTAATTTTACATAAAGAAACAGAGGCTAGTGAGGTTGTTACTTGTTTAAGATCATACAAGGAGTGTTAGAAGAAGGAATTTAACCTAGCTCCTCTGGCTCCAAACCCAGAGCTCTCTTTCATTGTTCCATAACGATCATGTTAGTTTTATTTGTAGAAACGTCCAGTTTGTGAAACATGGATTACAGAGGGACACTCAGTAAAGAAGGAAATGTTGGCAAAGAAGAAACTAAGTTATTATTCTTTGCAGAAGATATGATGATATACACTTAGAGAATCCCAGAGAAAAAAGTAAAAAAAAACTACTTGAAATAATAAGCAACTTAGGCAAAGTTGCAGATTACAAAATAAATCCACAAAATCTTCTGCATTTCTACATATTACTAACAAAGCCCAACAGCAAGAGATAGAAAAAGAAATTCCATTTAAAGCTAGGGTAGAGACTATAAAATATTTGGGAGTCTACCTGCCAAAACAAATCCAGGGAATACATGAATACAATTACAAAACACTTTTCACACAAATAAAGTCAGATCTAAGGAAGTGGAAAAACATCAGTTCTTCATGGGTAGGCCAAGTTAACATAATACAGATGACAATTCTACCTAAATTAAATTACTTTTTCAGTGCCACACCAATCAAATTATCAGATAATTATTTTCTATAGCTAGAAGAAATAATACAAAAATTCCTCTGGAAGGTCAAAAGGTCCAGAATATCAAGGGGACAAATGAAAAGAAATGTTAGGGAAGGTGACCTAGCCTTACCAGATTTCAAATTGTGTTGTAAAGCAGCGATTATTAAAATCACTTGGCACTGGCTAAGAAACAGAAGGGTAGACCAGTGGAATACTCTAGGTACTCAAGACACAGTAGTCAATGAATATAGCAATCTACTGTTTGACAAACCCAAGGATGCCAGTTTCTGGAATAAAAAGTCACTGTTCAACAAAAATGCTGGGAAAACTGGATAAAAGTGTGGCATAAACTAGGCATAAACCAATGCCTGACACAGGACACAAGAATAAAGTTCAAATCAGTACATGATCTAGGTTTAATGACTGATGCTATAAACAAATTAGTGGAGCAAGGAATAGTGTATTTGACAGATTTATGGAGAAGGGAAGAATTTTTGACTGAACAAGAGATAGAAAGCATTATGAAGTACAAAATGGATAATTTTGATTACATAAAATTGAAAAGTTTTGCACAACCAAACTCAATGTAACCAAGATTAGGAGGGAAGCAGAAAACTGGGAAAGAATTTTTGCAACTAGTGTCTGTGATAAAGGCCTCATTTCTAAAATATGTAGAGAACTGAGTCAAATGTACAAGGATACAAATCATTCCCCAATTGATAAATGTCAAAGGATGTGAATAGGCAGTTTTTAGAGGAAGAAATTAAAGCTATCTACAGTAATAGGAAAAAATGCTCTAAATCACTATTGATTAGAGAGACACAAATCAAAACAACTCTGAGATACCACATCACATCTATTAGATTGATTAATATGCTATATTGAATTGCCTGCCTTCCCAAAGGGAATGGGTGGGGAGGGAGGGATGGGGAG
>CM053770.1:284435124-284445990 GCA_028658325.1 Potorous gilbertii | reverse complement strand
GTGTTTCTGCGTGGCTTCCACTGTTCCAGAATTTGTCAGGAGTTCTTTGTAGAGGGAATCCATGGGCTGTGGGTTCGGAGCTAGCAAATGTGAGTCTTTCTACTCTGCCATCTTGGCTCCACCCCCGTGATTACTTCTTAAAGAGGCCTATGCACTGAATGAGCATTACCTGCCTCTAAGTGAGTACCTGAATAGGTCTTGACCTGAAAAGACCAAGTTCTCCCATTGCATCCTGGGCTGTCTCCAGTCATCCTGATGAATATCTGGTCACTGGACCCAGATGGCTCAGGAGGAGAAAGTGAGGCTGGTGACCTTTCACAGGTCTCCCTCCCTCAAAACAAAGTGAAGTGCAAGTCATGGCATCATTTCTCTGATATCATGGTCTTCAAAAATGAAGGATGAACACAATATAGCTACCAAGTCGCAGGCTAGGATTTGAGCAAGGATGGGCATCTAAGCGACCAAGGCATAGAGACAAATATACACAAAAGATTTAAAATGTAAATAATACTTGTTTTGGGAGAGGGCATGGGGGAGTGAAGCAGGACCTGTTATTTCACAATCATGAGAAAAGCCTCAGTGTAAAAACTCTCTCCACGGATAAAACTCAGCAACTCATCTGTAAATTATATAGTCTTGGAGAGTTACTTGGGACACTGAGAAATTAAATAAAATATGTATACTGGAGGCAGATCATGAACCCAGGTCTTCCTGCCTCCAAGTCCGATCCTCTATCTATATACCACATTGCCTATGACTAGGCAATCATCATCATCATCATTATTACAAATTAAAATTTTCCAGACTTTTAAGGTAATTACGTTTACGCAGCTTTAAAATCTTTCTTATCCACTTTCTAAGTTTTAAGCCTGAGAATCTAGATTGTTAATTATTATTAAATATATGATGAAGAAGATGATAATATGTTATTAGAGATATAAAATTAGTCCAAAGATGAAAATTTTGCTATCTTACCCTTATTGTATTACTCTTGGCACTTTGATGGATTTTCTCTGGGTTGGGTTTTCCTTGACATGAATCCCAATCCTTCTATATCTTCTCATATGTCTAGGACTAAGAGGAGGTAATGGTCAGATCATATTGTGTTTAGTTTGGGGTACCACATTTAAAAAAAAAGATTTTATGCTGAAGAATGTCCAGAGCAAGGCAGAGGAGATCCAAAAGGGTCTTGAGCTCGTGCTAGATACATTAGAATAAAACAACCTATAACATCTACCTTTCAGAATTGTGATGAGGTTCTATAAAGTGCTTTTCAAATCTTAAAGTAGTATATAAATTTGAGAAATAATTGACATTACTTTTCATGTGGAGTACTTATGGAGCATGGAAATGGGATGTAGGATGCCCTCAGGAACAATCACCAGCCCTCTACGTTCCTGGCTCGTCATCTTGTTTTTCTCTATCTTCAGACTCAAAGGTAGTCTAGTGGGAATGCTCTTGAATAGGATAGGGACTGGATTTTATTGGTATATGAAATTTCCAGATGAGGAAACTCCCTTTGCCAAAGCAGTATGACACCTTCTTTGACACTGAGTTACAGTTTCAGAAAGCTGCCTAGAGTGCTAAGATATTAAGTGATTTGTTGAGGATACTACAGTCAGTATGCGTCAGAGTTTTACTCAACTATTCCAGGTTCCAAGGTCATAGTTATATCCACTATGCCACACTGCTTTTCTGCATTTGAAGGGTCAATATTTCAAACATTTTCAGATTAAAGAATATTTTGTGTTTTTTTCTTTACATTATAAACCTTTACAGGTTACCTCTATTTTGAGAGGTGTCTTGTAGCAAAGTAAAATTATTAAGCAAAACTAACACTGTAGTGAGCCTATCTGAAAGTGCATGCAATATCTTTCATCTGTAACATCTATCCCTATTTAAAAAGTTTTAATTTGCACAAATATCCTTTCTCTCCCATCTCTCATATCACTGAAAAAAAGAGAGAAAGAAAAAAAAATTCCTTGCAACAAATATGTGCAGTAAAGCAAAACAAATTCATTGGATGTATACAAAAAGAAACATGCCTCATTCTGAACATGAACTCCATTGTCTCTCTTTCCGGAGGTTTATTGTATCATAAGTATTATATTCACTGTGCCAGTTAGATGGTACAGAGGACAAAACTTGGAGTTCAAATGCTGCATTAGTTATGTATTACTACATGATCCTAGGTAAGTTACTAAATCCTATTTGTTTCAGTTTCCTCGACTTTAAAAAGAATGAGAGAAGGAAATGACAAACCACTCCAGTATCTTTGCCAAGAAAACCTCAAATGGTCTTAGGTCACAGAGAGTTGGACAAGACTGAAAATGACTGAGCAAAAGCTATGTGACTCTGGACAGGTCATTTACCCTCTATTTGCCTCAGTTTCCCCAACTATAAAATGGGAATGATAACAGCACCTCAGTACCTGCCCCACAGGATTGTTATGAGGATCAGTTATAAAATGTCTTTCGTACTTGTAAAATGCTAAGCACAATGCCTGGCACATAGTAGGTGCTTAATATAAATGCCTGTTCCCTTTCCATTTGGGGCTAATTTTGTAAACCTAAATTTATGATTTTGTTAATTTCTGATCATATATTAATATATTTTGGGTGTAGAAAGGGAAGGGAACAACCATTGAGATAGCACCTACTCCATCCCTTGTAATGTGCTGAGTGCTTTACAAATATTATTTCATTTGATTCTCACAACACCCATACAGGTAGGTGCTGCTATTATCTCTATTTTACAGCTGAAGAAACTGTGGCACAGAGAAGCTACATGACTTTCCCAGGGACATACACCTAGTAAATGTCTGAAGTTATACTTGAACTTGGTTCTTCATGACTCTATGCTTAGCACTGTCTACCACACCACATAACTGCCTCATTGTCAGAAATTTTAAAAGTGTATTGATCATACATTACCAAAAATTAACAAAATTTAGAAGCTCTCTTTCTCTCTAATAGGCTTGGCTCCTATCCCAGAGGATAGAAAGGAAATTTCTTTCCACCACGGGCTAAATTCTCCTCTTTTAAACTCTAACCACAAATACATATTCAGACAAAACCACTGCTAATGATGTCATTTATTACCAATATAAAATAAATCATCAAGTAAGACATAGAAGGCTTCTGGGGAACTTGCAGACAGGCTCACCTCTTCTCCCTTCATTTACTCCACTCCAAGTCTACTAAACAGAGGTTTAATGAAGGAAGGAACTGAGATTTAAATTCTGGGGGGAAAATTTCCCTAGAATTATATTATGGGGAAACAGGAAAGGAAAGATCTGTCAATTGGATTTTATTGTCACTCCCTCCATTCTTTCCCCCAACTTGCCAAGAAGTGCCTTCCTCAAGGCCATTAGAACCTAAAGACAAACTTAACTCTCCTGAATGAAGAATAGAGAATAACCCAAAGATACTCCATTCTCTCAAATAGAATCAGATTTACTCATTACTTTGATCCCAGGGATGTCCTTTTGAACCATTGGAGCTCTTGGCAATCCAGGGCTACTTTTGCATAAAGAATTGAGCAGGATATCAAAAAATGAGCCAACAAGATGAAATATAATTTATAAATAGAATACAAATTAGATTTAAGAGCAGCAAAATAGTTAATAAAATAAATCCATATCAACAGGAAAAAATAGGTTATGCAATTCTATCATTGGATAAAGAGAAAGTCTGCAGTAAAATACATTTATACTTAAAAATCATAAAAAGCAATACAGAAATGGGAGAATATTTCTAGGTAATATAAATGTGCATTTGATGTGCCAATAATATATAAAATAGAGAAACACTAGAACTATCCTGAATAAAAGCAGATATTAAATAGGGATGTTCATTCTTGGCCTGATTTGTTCCACATAATTTTAGAAGACTTAGCAAAGCAATGTGTTGAAAAAGAAATGAAAAAATTAGCAATGACAGTAAAATACTTTTATTTGCAGAAGATACAATTGTACTCCTAGAACTGAAGATAGTCAACTCAAAATTAATAAAGTGACTAGGTAGAAGGTGAATTCACAAAATTATTTTCATTTCTGCATGCCACTACCAAGAATGAAGGGAAACTGATAGATATATTTTACACTGATGCGAAAATGTATCAGATATCTGGGCATTTACTTATTATTTATGAGATCTATACAAATACAATTTCAAATGAATTTGACTGAAATCAGGAAGAATAAACAAAAAGAGAGATAATATATCCCCTACTCAAGGTTAGTTAGAATGAATACAGCAAAAATGCTAGGACTTAAGAAACTAACTCAATAGATCTAATGCAAAACCAATTAAAACACAGGTTATTTGAGAGAATTAGATCAATTTATAGCAAAATTCATATAGAAGAACAGATGAATAGGAATATAAAGAAGAATAATAAAAAAATAAAATGGAAGGAGGAGCCAACACTACTAAATCTCAAAATGTTCCGTAAGTTAATGTATGTGTTTGTCCTTCATTGCCGAAGAAGGCCATGCCATCAGAGAAATAATGACATGACTTGTACTTGACTGTTTTGAGTGAGGGAGGGCTGTGCAGGTCACCAGCCTCACTTCTCTTCAGAGTCATCTGAATCCAGTGGCCAGATAATCATCAGAATGACTGGAGATGACCCAGGATGAGGCAATTGGGGTTAAGTGACTTGCCCAAGGTCACACAGCTAGTGAGTGTCAAGTGTCTGAGGTGAGATTTGAACTTAGGTCCTCCTGACTCCTGCCCTGGTACCCTATCCACTGCACAATTTAGCTTATCCATAAGGTAATAGTTATATGATGAATGTATGTATGTATGTGTGTGTGTGTGTGTGTGTGTGTGTGTGTGTGTGTGTGTGTGTAAAACCTTCTGTCTTGTACTAGAATAAGGATAAAGGAGATCAATGGAACAGAATGGAGGCTGCAAAAATAGAACCCAAATATGTGTAAAAGGGTAATGCTTGATAAATGTGTGCTTTGAAAAATGGGGGGATGAAGTCACTATTCATTTTTTTTAAATTACTGAGAAAACTAGATAACTATATGATAAAAAACTGTTTGAATCTATATAACACATCACTGTATATTTTAATTTAATCAGTAATCTGTACATTATGAGAAAAAAAATCATTGAACATCCTAGAAGAAATACTTGATTGGCTTATAATAAGGAGAAAAAGGATGTTAATTAATCAGATAGAAACAAATATGGAAAACAAATTCAGTGACGTTGGTTAAATAAACAGACAAAAACATTAGCATTTTGTAGAACATAAAATATTATCTCTAAAATTAAAAAGAAAGAAACATATTGGAAAATATTTACAGCAAAAATGTCAGAGAATTGTCTGATATTTAGGTTCATAAGGAATTGAAACTTATCTAGAAGATTAATAATATCCATTACCCAGTAGAGGAATAGACAAAGTACATAAACAGAAAATTTAAGAAGGAAGACATATTCATTGTTAATGACTGCATAAAAGAGCTCAAATCTCCTACTGCTCAAAGATATTTTTTAAAGACAAACTTACGATAATGTCTTATGTCCACAGCAGTGATTAAAAATTACAAAATTCAATAAAGTTCTGTGCTGATTGTGTTATAGAGAAATAGAAACTCAAATACAATGCTGATAAGACTGAATACTTCCACCAGTATTCTGGAAAACAATATGGTATTGACATGCAATGAGTTATAAAACATACTTTTCATCCAAGAAATTTCATATTGAGGATTACAGACAAAACTAGGGTAGAAGAGGGAAAACAAAGGATATGTATGAAAATATTCATAGTTTACCTGTAATGGTCAAAAAGAAGGGAAAGGGAAAAAAATGATCTATGTTTCTAGCAATTGGAGAACTACTAAATAAATCATACTACATTAATAGAATATTAGAGTGCTGTAAGACAATAAAGAATCATGCAAGAAAATATGAAACAACCCCTATAAAACAACACAGAATTAAATCAGTGGGACCAGACTTATTTGAGAGAGAGAGAGAGAGACAGAGAGAGAGAGACAGAGATAGAGAGAGACAGAGAGAGGGAGACAGAGAAAGATGGTAGCAGTGGGAAGAAAGCCAGTAAATGAGAAGCACCAACTCCACAAAGACCTTACAGAGAATATAGTAAAAATGCATTTTTATTTGTTTATTTCTAGTTTGCTACTCATTAGATCTTTCGGTTCTGTGACATTAGAAACTAAGGGTTTATGTTAGAGTTTGCCCCTTAATTTGTATGGTTATTTGCTTACTTTTTATGGTTATTAAGGTTATGTTTTTCTTTTTTTTTAATGGAAAGCTGACCCTCCTCTAGGGAGCATCCATCTCACACTTTGAATGTCACAGGCTCAAGTAACATAAACCAGGGACCCAATGGAATGGAAAGAATGAGATTTTTATTACCCTCATGTGGGAGAAATTAAACTTTGGGACACTGAATAACCATTTGTTCACCATAGAGATACATTTCTTCCTTTCTGCACAGAATTGTTTGAAACATGTCCACGTACTTTGTGTTGTACTGAGAAATGGCTTAAAGAATTCAGAATGATAACTAAAAGTAGGGATTCTGAACAACACAGATTGGAACTTTTAGTTTCTTCATGGGAGCATTTCCTGGGACTGTCATGATGCAGAATCTATGGTACTTGCAGACTAACTAGGTTTTCTGGCATTTGCTAATCTTTTCATTGCCTGAGGTCTTTAATGCTGGGGAGGCTTGCTCAGCCAGAGCTGAACAGGAGAGTAGTTCTTTGATTCTTACCTCTTTCAAGAAAATATTTTTCCATACTAATGTTTCCATAACCTAGACAACTGGGAAATGCCAATATGGAAGATTCAAATCTAAAGGGTGTGGAAAAGACCACTTGCCTGCCAATAGCACTGTTTGGCTCATTGGCTATAGCTTCAATGCCATGAAGAGATGTTCACCAAGTTGTCCTTTTATGGAGACTGACTCTGGAAAAAACACTTATTGTAAATTATAGGACTCAGGAAGTGACGGACAACATATAGTCAAAATGATGGAGTAACAGCACAGACTTTCTAGAGCACTCCCACCAAACCCAGCCAAATACCTGTAAGAAAGGACTCTAAACAACTTCTGGAACAGCAGAACTCACAGAATGATGGAGCGAAACAAATCTCCAGCCCAAGGTAGCCTGGAAGGTTGCCAGGAAGTATCTATCATGCCACACTGGGAGCAGAGTTCAGTGCAGTGTGGACTGCACCGGCACAGAGGGTACAGTGAGCAGGCCTTGGGGGACTGAATCTCTCACACCTGTGGTGGTTTCCAGACTTTATGATCCTTGTGCACTGAGGATAAATTGGAAGGTCGATGGGAAAAGCCTGTGGGACCAGTGCAGGAGAGTGGAGTGGTTTGACCCCAACCCCAGGGTGACAGAGAGGGGAGGAGGTGGAGGAACCCAAGGTGGCACAGCAGCAGCAGGGACAGCAGCAGTGACTGTTTCTGGAGTTCTAGGCCCACAGATTGTGAGAGGAATCACGCAGTTGACAGTACATCCCTCACCCCCACTGGAAGCAGAGAACTACCCTGACAAAGAGCTCAAAAGTCAAGTAAATAGCTGAGGAAATGAGCAAAAGGAAGAAAAAGAATCAGAAAATAGACTCTTACTTTGATGATAAGGAAGACCAAAGAATGCAAACAGAAGTAAATAAAGTCAAAACTCCTTTGTCCAAAGCCTCCAGGAAAAATACGAATTGGTTGGTTTCAGGCCATGGAAGAGCTCTAAAAGGATTCTGAAAATCAAGTAAGTGGAGTAGATCAAAAAATGGGAAGACAAATGAGAGTGATGAAAGAAAATCATGAAAAAAATTGTATCAACAGCATGCTAAAGGGGACCCAGAAAAATGCTGAAGAAAATATTTGAAAAATAGACTAACCCACATGGCAAAAGAGATCCAAAAAGCCAATGAGGAGAAGAATGTCCTACAAAACAGAATTGGACAGATGGAAAAGGAGATCCAAAAGCTCACTGAAGAAAATAATTCTTTAAAGATTAGAATGGAGCAGATGGGGGTGGAGCCAAGATAGTGGAGTAGAAAGATGCACATACTCTAGCTCTTCCCCCATAGCCCATGAAATACCTGTAAAGAAAGACTCTAAACAAATTCTAGGGCAGCAGAAGCCACAGAACGACAGAGCAGAGGAGATTTTCAGCCAAGGGTGAACTGGAAGGCCAATGGGAAAGGTCTCTTGCACCAGACATGGAGTGCAGCCCAACCTTGGCCACCCAGTGCTGGGAAGAGCAGGGTTGGAGCAGACCTTGGGTATAAAATCCCCAGAAGCAGGAGCAGAGATTCATGGATCCCTCAACCAACAGATGCCAAAAGCAGCTTCAAAGGTCAGGGAGAGGGCTTTTTCACCTCCATGACAAGGGAGCAAGGTCCTCCCTTAGGCAGTGGCAGCAGCAGCTGCAGCAAGCTGTGACTAGGGCAGGCAGTAGTCATTGTCCATTCTTCCATTAATGGAATGGTCAGCTTAAAGCCCCTCAGGGAACTGAGCAGCCAATCTGAACCTCAGCCTTGAGTGACAGGCACATCCCTGCCTAATGCCCCTGAGGGACATGAGCAGCTGATCTGAATCTCAGTCCTGAGCAGGGTACTGGGGAATGGCAGAGCTGAGGCAGGTTGTGGAGTGGGAATTCTACTACTCACAGATTCTGGGTAGAAAAATTTTTGGTTGCTCCCAGACCCGTGCAGAGGGCAGAAAAGGAGTAAACTCCTCTGCCTTTATTGTACCACCTTGGAGGAACTGAGAACTTACAGGTCCCCAGAATATATCCCATTCTTGACAAAGGACCCAAAAGTCAAGTAACTGGTTGGGAAAATGCCACCAAAAGGGAAAAAAAACCAGAAGACTATAGAAGGCTAATTTTTTGGTGAACAGGTATTCTCTCCCATCCTTTCAGATGAGGAAGAAAAATGTCTACCATCAGGGGAAGACATAAAAATCAAGACTTCTATATTCAAAACCTCAAAAATAAATATACAATGGTCTCAGGCAATGGAAGAGACAATTCGAGTGTTGTGGAAATATAATCAGGATAGCACAAGATCTAGCAGCTTCTACAACAAGGGATCAAAGGGCTTGGAATATGATATTCCAGAAGTCAAAAGAACTAGGATTAAAACCAAGAATCACCTACCCAGCAAAACTGAGTATAATATTTCAGGAGAAAAAATGATCATTCAATGAAATAGAGGACTTTCAATCATTCTTGATGAAAAAACCAGAGCTGAATAGAAAATTTGACTTTCACAAACAAGAATCAAGAGAAGCATGGAAAGGTAAACAGGAAAGAGACATCACAAAGGACTTACTAAAGGTGAACTGTTTACATTCCTACATGGAAAGATTAAATTTGTAACTCTTGAAACTTTTCTCAGTATCTGAATAGTTGGAGGGATTATACACACACACACACACACACACACACACACACACACACACACACACACCAAGACAGACAGACACAGAGAGCACGAGGTGAGTTGAATAAGAAGGGATCATATCTAAAAAATAAAATTAAAGGGTGAGAGAGGAATATATTGGGAGGAGAAAGGGAGAAATGGGATGGGACAAATTATCTCTCATAGAAGAGGCAAGAAAAATCTTTTCCAATGGAGGGAAAAGGGTGGAGGTGAGAGGGAAAAAGTGAAGCTTACTTTCATCACATTTGTCTCAAGGAAGGAATAACATGCACACTCAATTTGGTGTGAAAATCTCTCTTGCACTACAGGAAAGTAGGGGAGAAGGGGATAAGCAGGGTGGGGGGGATGATGGAAGGGAGGGCAAATGGAAAGAGGGCGCAATTAGAAGTAAACACTCTTGGTCAGGGACAAGGTCAAAAGAGAGAATAGAAGAAATGGGGCCAGGATAAGATGGAGAGAAATGTTGTTAGTCTTATCCAACGTGACTATTATGGAAGTCATTTGCAAAATTACACATACACAGCCTATATTAAATTGCTTGCCTTCTCAGTGGGGATGACTGGGGAGGGAGGAAGGAAGAGAAGTTGGAACTCAAAGTATTAGGAACAAAGGTTGAGAATTGTTTTTGCATACAACTGGGAAATAAGAAATACAGGTAATAGGGTATAGAAATTTATCTTGCCCTACAAGATAAGAGAGAAAATGTGGATAAGGGAAGGGAGGAGTGTTAGTAGGGAGGGCACATTGGTGGAAGGGACAATCAGAATGAAGGGCATTTTGGGATGGGAGGAGGAGAGAGATGGGGAGAAAATTTGGAACTCAAAATTTTGTGGAAGTGAATGTTGAAAAAATATAAATAAGTAATAAAAAAGAATTGAGCAGATAGAAGCTAATGATTTTATGAAAAATCAAGAAATTATGAAACAAAACCAAAGGAATGAAAAATAGCAGACAATGTGAAACATCTCACTGGAAAAACTACTGACCTGGAAAATAGATCCAGGAGGGACAATTTTAGAATTATGGAACTACGTGAAAGCCATGGAAAACAAATAACCTAGAAATCATCTTTCAGGAAATTATCAAGGAAAACTGTTGTGATATTCTAGAACCACAGGGTAAAATAAATATTGAAAGAATTCACCAAGAATTCATGATTCTTCTCATTGTTTTGTTTGAAAGTCAAATTTTCTTTTCAGCTCTGGTCTTTTCATCAAGAATGCTTGAAAGTCCTCTATTTCATTGAAAGACTAGTTTTTCCCCGGAAGTATTATACTCAGTTTTGCTGGGTAGGTGATTCTTGGTTTTAATCCTAGTTCCTTTGACTTCTGGAATATCCTATTCCACTCCCTTTGATCCCTTATTGCAGAAGCTGCTAGATCTTGTGTTATCCTGATTGTATTTCCACAGTACT
>CM053770.1:284404865-284435024 GCA_028658325.1 Potorous gilbertii | reverse complement strand
GCCACAATGTTCCTAGGAGTTTCTCTTTTTGGATCTCTTTCAGGCAGTGATCGATAGACTCCTTGAATACTTATTTTGCCCTCTGGTTCTAGAATATCAGGGCAGTTTTCCTTGATAATTTCATGAAAGATGATGTCTAGGCTCTTTTTTTGACCATGGCTTTCAGGTAGTCCCATAGTTTTTAAATTGTCTCTCCTGGATCTCTTTTCCATGTCAGTTGTTTTTCCAATGAGATATTTCACATTCTCTTCCATGTTTTTCATTCTTTTGGTTTTGTTTTGTGATTTCTTGGTTTATCCTAAAGTCATTAGCCTCCATCTTTTCCATTCTGATTTTGAAAGAACTATTTTCCTCAGTGAGCTTTTGAACCTCCTTTTCCATTTGGCTAATTCTGCTTTTTAAAGCATTCTTTTCCTCATTGGCTTTTTGAACTTCTTTTGCCAATTAACTCAATAGGCTTACTCAGCCTATTTTTCAAGGTGTTATTTTCTTCAACATTTTTTGGGGGGCTCTTTTAGCAAAGTATTGACCCGTTTTTCATGCTTTTCTTGCATCTCTCTCGTTTTTCTTCCCAGTTTTTCCTCCACCTGTATAACTTGATTTTCAAAATCCTTTCTGAGCTCTTCCATGACCTGAGTCTATTGAATATTTATTTCGGATGTTTGGGATACAGAGGGCTTGACTTCTGTGTCTTTCCCTGATGGTAAGCAGTGTTCTTCTTCATCTAATAGGAAGGGAGGAAATATCTGTTCACCAAGAAAGTACCCTTCTATGGTCTTATTTTTTTTCCCCTTTTCTGGGCATTTTCCCAGACAGTTACTTGACTTCTGAGATTCCTTTCCACACCCACCTCACCTCCAGACCCACCTAGCTAATACTTGGGGTCTGAGATTCAAATGCTGCTTCCCAGCCTCAGGGCTTTCAGCAGGGGCAGGGCTGCTATTCAGTGTGAGATTAAGTTCAGGTGCTCAGGTGGGGGCAGGATGGCCACACGGGGCTCAGTTCCCTCAGGGGGGTTATGTGGAGACCTTCAACAATGGATCCAAGCCCCTGTCTGCTTTGGGAGCCCCTGTCCACTGCTGCCTCTGCTGCTGCCTCCTAAGGGTGCCTGAGTTATGGAGACACCCTGCTCCCCTCTTGGTGAGCCAGACAGGCTCTCTCACTAACCTTTGACGTCTGTGGGTAGATGGACCTGCATGGCCGCTAGAGATTCCGTCCCTGAAGCCTACTCGGATCTGGTCCTCTTGGTGCCACGTGGCCAAGGCAGGGCTTGGCTCCATATAGGGTCTGGTGCATGATGGACCTTTGGGGTCAGTTTTTCAGGGCTCTCTGGAACAGAAATCTCCTCCATTCCATTGTCATGCAGCTTCCACTGCTCCAGAATTTGTTGGGAGTTCCTCTTTACAGGTAATTTATGGGCTTTGGGTTCAGAGCTAGCATATGTGAATCTTTCTACTCTGCCATCTGGGCTCCTCCCTTCCCGGAACTCAAAGTTTTAAAGAAGAATATTAAAAATTATTTTTACATGCAACTGGGAAATAAAAAATGTAGGTAATGGGTTATAGAAATCTATCTTGCCCTACAAGAAAATAGAGGAAATGGGGATAAGGGAAGGGAAGATGTGTGATAGAAGAAAAGGCAGATTGGGGGAAGAAGTAAGCAGAATGCATAGTGTCTTGGGGTTGGGGGAGGAGAGAGATGGAGAGAAAATTTACAACTCAAAATCTTGTGGAAATGAATGTTGAAAACGAAAAATAAATAAATAATTAATTTTAAAAGAAAGAATGAAAGGTTTAGCCAGTAAAAAACTACTTGAAATAAAAAACAACTTTTGCAAAGTTGCAGGATACAAAGTAAACCCACATAAATACCTGCATTTCTGTATAATATTAATATAGTCCAATAGCAAGAGATAGAAAGAGAAATTCCATTTAAAGTTACTGTAGTCACTGAAAAATATTTGGGAGTCTACCTGCTGAAACAAACCCAGGAACTATCTGAAAACAATTGCAAAACACTTTTCATACAAATAAAGTCAGATCTAAATAATTGGAAAAATATCCAGTGCTCACGGGCAGATTGAGCTAATATAATAAAAATGACAATTCTACCCAAATTAACTTACTTATTTAGTGCCTTACCAGTCAAACTACCAAAAATTATTTTATAGAACTAGAAAAATAATAACAAATTTCATCTTTAAGAACAAAAACTCCAGAATATCAAGGGAATTAATGAAAAGAAATACTATGGAAATTGGCCTAACCATACCAGACCTTAAATTGTATCATAAAGCAGCAATCATCAAAACCACTTGGTACTGGCTAAGAAAAAGTGGGATACATGAATGGAATAGGTCAGGTACAGAAGACACAGTGGGCAATGACTATAGCATCTACTGTTTAATAAACCTAAGTACACTAGCTTCTGGGACAAGAACTCATTGTTTGATAAAAACTGCTAGGAAAACTGGAAACAGTTTGGTGGAAACTAGGCATAGACTAATGCCTGGCACTGTATACCAGAATAAAACCCAAATGGCTATACAATCAAGGTATAAAGGCTGATACATAAACAAACTAGAGGAACAATGAATAGTTGATTTGTCAGATTAATGGAGAATGGAGGAATTTATTACCAAACAAGTAATGGAGAACACTGTGAAATGCAAAATGGATAGTTTTTATTACATTAAATTGAAAAGTTTTTGCACAAACAAAGCCAATGCAACCAAAGATTAGGAAGGAAGCAGAAAATTGGGAAAGAATATTTATAACTAGTGTCTGTGATAAAGGCCTAATTTCTAAAATATACAGAGAACTGAGTCAAATTTACAAGAATACAAGTCATTCCCCAATTGATGAATGGTCAAAGGATATGAACAGAACGTTTTCAGATGAAGAAATTGAAACTATCTATAGTTGCATAAAATGCTATGAATCACTATTGATTATGGAGATGCAAATCAAAACAACTCTGACGTACTATCTCACACCTATCAGATTGGCTAACATGAAAAATGGGAAAATGATTAATGCAGAAGACATGGGAGATTTGGAACACTAATTCATTGTTGGTGGAAGTGTGAGTTGATCCAACCATTCTGGAGAGCAATTTGGAACTATGCTCAGAGGGCTATAAAAATGTGCACACCCTTTCATCCAGCAATACCACTTTTAAGGCTGTACCCCAAAGAGATCACAAAAAATGAGCAAAGGACCCACATGTACAAAAATATAGCATCTCTTTTTGTGGTGGCCAAGAACTGGAAATCAAGGGGATGCCCATTAATTGGGGAGTGGATGAACAAGTTGTGATATTTGAATGTAATGGAATTTTATTTTTCCATAAGAAATGATGAACAGACAGACTTCAGAAAAACCTGGAAAGACTTATATGAACCGATGCTGAGTGAATGAGCAGAACCATGAGAACATCACACACAGTAACAGTCACAGTGTGTGAGGACTGTTGTTGATTGACTTAGCCCTTTACAGTAATGCAAGGACCTAAAACATTTCCAAAGGATTCTTGATGAAAAATGTCATCCACATCCAGAGAAAGAACTAGAGTCACAACACAGAATGAAGCTGATTATGTTCTCTTTTGTTTTTCTCATGCTTTTCTTCTATTTGTTTTAATTCTTCTGTGCAACCTGACTAATATGAAAATGGTTTTAATAGGAATGTATGCGTAGAGCCTGTATAAGACTGCATGCTGTCTCGGCGAGGGAAGGGAGAGGGAGAAAATTTAGAACTTATGAAAATGATTGTTGAAAACTGAAAAGAAATAAATTAATAAATTTTTTTAGAGGGGGAAGAATGTAAGAATTAGCCAGCTAGGTGACACAAAAGATATAATGCTGGACTTGGAGTCAATGACATGTGAGATCAAATCCTGCCTCAGATATATACCAGTTTGGGGACCTTGAGCTTAACCTGTTACTTAACCTCTTTCAGCCTCAACGTCTTCATCTGTAAAATGTGGCTAACTATCTCATAGCAGTGTTGTGAGATGATGTTGATATCTGTAAAGCACTTTGTAAACCTAAAAAAAAGAAACAAGAGATGTTCTTTCGAGGTCTGACACAAGATTTATTTGTTCATGTGGAGTGTTTTCACAGTGTGGAAACATAAACCAGGACCTGTATGTTATTTTATGAAACTTTTACACTTAGAGAGAAAGGCTATCGCTGCTTTCTCCATTGCCCACACCTATACCCACGAATGTATTTGAATACAACTAGTAAACTATCAAGCCCTATTCATTGATAAAGACCAGGTACTTGCCAGTCCCACTCTCACCTTGATGTTATGCATTGTACTCACAAACATTGCAGGTCCTTGAGGACTGCACTAACACTCTGGTTCTCAGAGAGTTGGCAACCTCTACCCTCCAGAACTTCCCCCTTTTTGAGTGTTAATACTCATCTCATCCATGTCTAGCGATATGGCCTGGAATGATGATTTATCCAATTGACATTGTGACTCCATCCCCTTCCCCTCCTTGTTTCATTTCAGTGGATACCAATAACCATGGCTTGACTTAATATTTTTAAATGAATACCCCCAAAACCAAAAATAAATACAATCAAGTAGAATAACACAATTACTACTCAAGCTGTCTCCCAAACTCCCACACCTACAAAGCCCAAGTAAGTCTATGACCACATCCCAAGCTCAGGAGATCTGAGCTCAAGTGTTCAAGTGTTTAGGCTCACATCCCCCCAACAGCTGCTTTCACCTGCAGAGTAGTGTCTAGTCAGTCAGGGAATCTTTGAGATCTTCAAGTCACTTACTTATCCACACTTAGCACTTTCATTGACGGACGCTTTTAATTCTGTTATCTGACTGCATCTGACATGGATGACTCATCAAGTGGGCTAGAAATGACTGTAACTGAACTTTGCTGCTTCTTGGCAATAGTAGAGAGGTGTATTGGGCTTGTGGGTAGGTCAATGAAAACAGAGACTCTCAAGGTTCCCTCTTCTCCTCTCTTCCTCCTCTCCTAGCCCAGGCTTTGTCACTCCTTCTTCCTTACCCATGTCTCCTTCTGCTGCTTTCTCTTCCTTTAGACAAAACAAGGAAAGAGGGTGCAGAGGAATACTCTGCAAGTTGTTGATGCAATAGGATAAATAAACTCATTTATCCATTACTCAGAAATATATAGACTTGGACATATGTTGATTCCTACATATAACAGACACTTCTCCAATCATAGTCTTTCACTATACAAGTGGATAGACAGGATCTCTGAATCAGGAAGAAGTAGGTTCACATTTTGCCTTTGACACATATATGCTATGTGACCCTGGATTAGCCTTTTACATCTCTGTGCCCCAGGTAGCTCTCCAAGACTAATTTGCAGAGGAGGTGCCTGATTGTATTGGTATATGGAGCTCCTCACTCAACTACATGAAGTCACATGTTTGGTAAAGAAAAAAAGCAACTCCTTTTCTTATATACAGTCTCTTACAAATACACCATCATCACACCAATTCCCTCTACTAAACATGCAAACATGCACATACCCATACACACACAACATACACACATGCACAATACATACCCAGAAAGCTCTACAGAATAAAAATTCAGTTTCAGATGTAATCCTCTCCCATTCTTCAATGGCAATGAAAACACTCATTTTACTTAATGTTGGGAATAAGAATAAGAAAACAAAAGAAAAGGGGGAGAAAACCATATTTACAGACTTTCTAACACAACTCACATATGCCCACCCTCAGATTCCTATACGTGCCCATATAGATATCTATTAAACCTGTACAGTCCCTGACTTGAAATAAATTCCCAGACACACAGTCTCCTTCAACTTGTTCAAGAACTCTTTCCTTTTTTGTTCTTTTACTCTGTTATTTTCTCTGCCCTCCCTGTTCCCATGGCCCAAACTCAATTTTTTTCTGTTGGCTAATTCTTGAACTACAATTAAATGAGGCTCATTTCAATTTATTTGTTCGGTCCCCTGGGAACTGAGACATTTTTCACTGCTGAACATTTTTAAAAAAACAAACAAACAAGCAGGAAGAACCAGTGGCCAAGGGCATCCAGTGTCCTGCTGTGCCAGTAATTAACCCAGTTCCATTGCCAAAGAAAGATTGTTTTAGAATGGGAAAAAGTACCTTACCTGCTTCCAAGGTTCATAGAAAAACATCAACTAAAAGCTTTCTTGAACATTTTCTTTTCTCATCTATTGAAACCACACTTAAAAAAGCTTTCAGTCCTGAATTTATCCAGCTTTCAATAGAGTCAACTTGAAGTTGGGGGATGAACCTTTTTGGAATCTGAGATCTCACTAAAGCATTAATTTAAAACATTTCCTTGAATATCATTAAACTCACCACTAGTAGATCCAGAGATCAGTGCCTTTTATCAAGTTCATTCAATTCTTTTCTACAAGGGATACTTGGACACAAAGCCCCTAAGGATCAAACTAAAAACAGATGACTCCTTTAACAAAACCTTTTAGTCTATCTTTGTGGATTTGAGGAGAGATGAGGGGCCAGACAGTAGTACAGTTACATGAGTGTGGAATTGATCCAATATCCAGACCCAAAAGAAGACAGTAAGGGGTCAATGTAAACTTGGAGAGCAGCTTCTAGTGAAATATCTCTTGAATGAACGCTTAATCTAAGCTACTTATTGACTTTTGATCATGATGCAAAAATGACCCCCTAACTCACGTCACAACTGGTCTCCAATCTTGGCCAAAAACTGAGTCTCTGACTCTGGCTATAGAGTGACCCTTAACTTCAAACACATAGTAATCCTTAGTCTTGGGAAAACTGAGATTGATCCCTGACCTTCTATCCCCTAGTTGATTCCTAAATTGGGCACAGGACTGCCTTAAGGCACAAACTATACCTTGAAGTTGACCAAAGTCAGCTTCTCATAACCTGGACATTTGATGACCTTGATTAACAAGGATGACAAGAGGATAATGGGAGAGGAGTTGAGGAAAGTGTGTAATAACCCAGCTCAGTGTCACCTGTTTACACAGCTAGGAATTTAGCTTAAAACTTTATCCTCTTGCCTGATAGCAAGTTGAGAATGTCATCTCCATACATGGATGAAGGTACATCCTATTCACTAAGCTTTCCTCATGAATCATCTATAAAGATGCAGGCCTGGCAGATTTTAAAAACATAAATCAGTATAGAAGGTCAAATTAATAGTATGCTGCATTTGTAGCAAGATTGAAATTATAATTAACACTGAAGGTTGAGAGATTGGAGCTTGGATATATGTAGTTAGTCAAATTTACAGCGTTCTCATTTTAAATATGTCAAAATGATTAATAATGCTAAAAAATAAAAGAGAAAGCTATTCATAGAGATTGCATCATCCAATTCTTTTAGTTACTCACTGAGTAACCTAGAATCTTCTCCTTCATTTGTTAGCCATTCATACAGGGGACTTATGAGCACCATGGCAGACTGGAGGGGATGATATTTGGAAATAAAATGGTAGCATCCAAGTGTGTTGACTTTAGCAGGATGAGAGGAGAGCCTACATTCTCGAAAGGGTATGTATCAGGCTACCACAAGGTTGTGATCTCTTTATTCTAGTAGGCATTTAATAAATACCTGTTGTATCTTTCTAGTAGAGGATAAATTTCTTAAAGGCAAAGATGGACTTGTTTTTATCTTTATGTTCCCATACTGGATACAGTGCCTCACACATGGTCATCATTAAACCAATGTTTGTCATATTGAATGGAAACCATATAACTGGGTACTTGATTGCTGAGTTGTCAATGCCAGCATTTTCAAAGTTATGAGCCATGTATTCCCTAACTAGACTGTGATGTCTTTAAGAGCAAAGACATCTCCTGATCTCCCCAGAATATAGCCAAGTACAGAGTGGGACACACACAATGCATTTCAGATGTGTTCATTGGTTGAATGATATGCAAAATCACTGCAGACAGGAAATGTAGTAGCAGATGCCATGAAATTAATTTGAATCACTTCAAGTCATCATGAGGATACTTGTCAGGTAATGACTTTTATGAGAGAAAAATCCCTTGTTTTATGCACATTTCCAGTTGAGAACCTTATAGAGTCAGCCCTAAGTAGATCTTATATGCTTGACTTTTGTCAGAACTTGGGCTTAAGATATTCCAGAAGGAGTTGAGGATGAAAATGAAAAATCAGTAACAGTATAGAACAAGGGTGAGGAAACTTTGAGGCCAGATGTGCCCCTGTAGGTCCTCGTGAATGAATCCAAAGGGCCACACTTGAGGACTAGAGAGGCACATGTGACATCTATGCTACAGGTTCCCCAGCCCTGGTATAGAATGTTCAAGATGACATGGTTCCTGGTAGTCATGTATTCTAAAAGCATCCTTATGTAAAAGATAATGTATAGTTCGGTAGAAAGTGTCCTGGATCTAGAGTCAGGCATGACAAAAGGGCCCATCTCCAGTTCTTTAAGAACTCCAGATATAGGAAATCACTGCTTTTTCAAGGTAGCCTCTTCAACTTCAGGACAGTTCAAATCATTTTGAGGCTTCACTAATGAAATGACCAAAGGCAAATCACTTATATTTGTTCAAACTTCAGGTGCCTCAGCTATAAAATGGAGAAAAGGATATCCATAATTTTCTTCTTACTAAATTGTGAGGCTTAAATGAGATACTGAATATGCATGTAAAGTTCAGAAATCATCATCACCATCCTCATCCTCATCTTCATCAATGTCATTATTTTGGCACTGTCTCACCCGGGCCAGAAGCACAATGGCCAATCACAGGTCTTATCCTGCTTCTGATTAAAATAGATGCTTTAATTTTACATGCTTTTCTGACCTGGATCAGATGCCCTCTCCTTACACAGTCTAGTGTCCTTCCACTCCCAGGCGGTCCATTACACTGATGCTAGTCTGAGATACTATATTGGCTTTAACTCTGCTGAAGCTAAGAACCTCTTCCCTCCCCCAACTTCAGTGATGTTCCCTGAGTAGCAGGGAATACAAGTTTGCATCATCAGGTTTAGTGAGAAATTATTATTCTAACCATTCTTTTTATTGCTCGAATGCAGCAATTTAGCACCAGGGCCAAGACAAAAATTCATCATTACCTGATTCCTATATCAGCCATCATTCTTTCATTTTCTTCTTTTTTCTCTTTGTTTCTTTTCTTTCTTTTTCTATTATCTTTTTTTTGACCAGGTCTCTTTCAAGAAATATCACATTTTATTTTTAATTTGCCTAATCTTCTCATAACGGTTTTTAATTTTATTATATTAAAGTAAAAATTCAAGAAATTTGGGTGCCATGATTCATAACTCCTTTACAATTCAATTAGTCAATAAGCATCATCTAGGGCAAACAATATGCTAAGTGCTGTAGAATCAAAGGCCCAAATGAAATGGCCCTGGCCTCAAGGAACTTGTTCTTTACTAGAGGAGAAAGTATCCATGAATATAAATATATGCAAAACACATACGTAGTAAATACAAGTTAGTTTTGGGGGAAGGGCACTAGGAACTGAGGGTAACCATGAAGATCTCTTTCAGAAACTAACATTTGAGCTGAGTATTGTAGGACATTCAAGGAATTCTAAGAGCTAGAGGCAAGAAAGAAACATGGGGGGACAATTAATGCCATGACATTGAGATGGGAGATGGAACACCACACGTGATAAGGAACAAGGTCAGTTTAGCTGGATAATAGAATTCAATAACCATCCTAAAGGAGGCCATGACATCATGAGCTCATCTTGATACTTCAATACTTAAACTCCCATTGTGTAGGATGCAAGATAAATGAGTCTTGTAGCTAATTCCACTCTGTAATGACTAGAATAGTAAAACATTCTGATGTGAATGAGTGATGATTATATTAATTAAAATTATATCCCCTGTAATGCATTTCTGATGGTATCATTACTATCATACTTTCTATTTGTATCACAGTTAACAGTGTCAAAAGTACTTTCGCATGCAGTACCCTGCTTGATTACCATCCAAACCTTAGGTAATGAGGACTACAGGCTCATAGAATGTCAAACTGGGAAGCACCTTGGAGACCAGTTAGTCCAACCTGTCTTGGACCTGACCAAGAATCTTACCTTTCACATTCCCAACATGTAGTCATCTGTTCTGTCCTTGAAGATCTCTAGTGAGGGAAAACATAGCACCTCAACCAAAGAAATGCATTTAATTTTGAGATAATTAATGATTAATGTTTCCTTATATCAAATCTAACTCTACTTTTCTCTGAAACTTCCAGCCATTTTTCCTGGCACTGCCATCCTGGGACATGTGAAATAAACTTAATCTCTCTTCTACATGGCAGCAGTAGAAGATAGTCAGCATAGTCAGGATCTTCCTCCCAAATCTTTTCTTCTTTTCTCCAACCTATGGGAACAATTTCTAGTTCCTTTAACTAGCATAATCTCACTTCTTTCCAACATCATGTTTGCCCTTTCTTAGATAATTTAGAGTATTTTTCAATGTCTTTCCTAAAATCTGGATGACCTCAGCTGACCCCAATAATCCATGTGTGATCTGAATATGACAGAGTAATAGGATGACACCTCTTCCTTCTGGGAGGTTCTACTTCTAATTGCAGTCTGGCATCTCACTAGCATTTATGACTGCCAAGCTACACTGTTGACACATATTAAATTTGAGACACACTAGTACCATTAGATCTTGTTAATCACACATCTGTCTGTCAACAAATTCTGACATGAGAAGGGTTGTCTTTTGAAACCTAGGTATTTAGGAATCCAGAAAAATGAGAGACAAATACAGACAGACCAATGGTCCCACTTTCCTTTTCTTTTTCATGGATCTAGTGTTATTTCTTTCTTAATTTACTGGTCACAATGTTCTGTTATGTGTGAGGGACATCAGTAGTCTAAGCGATTTCTTTATGGGGTAGAAGCAGTCAACCCTTGCAACAAGTGTGGTTCAGTAAATAGGAACAATTGTTTTGTGTAACCATTGTTATACTCAACAGCAACTCAAGAAGTCAAATAAAAGGGAGCTTCTAAGATCCTAAGGTGCCAGGGTACTTTCATGAAGCTGTTCACATGGGTTTATAGATGGTTTTCTGTATTCATTGTAGAAAACAAAGGCTAGATCTTACAACTGAAAACTAACAGGATGGGCATAGGAATATGCTTCTTTCTTTTCTTCGTGACACTTCTCTCTTTGTACTAGTTGACAGAAGGATAGACTGGATAAAAGGAAGTTTCTGGCCTTTGTATCGATTAATTGATTAATCAGCTTGCATTTATTAAAAACCTAGTATTAAAAAGCATCCACTGTCACTGAGGATACAGTACCCTGCTTGATTATCATTCTTCCTGAATAATTCACATCCCAATAAGGATGATAACAAAAACAATACACACATGCACATAAAGACACACACATTTATGATGAGTATTATATACACATATTTATATGTATAATAAAAACATCTATAAGATGTAAAGATATATACATATACATATCTACATGGTTGAATATATAAATATATATCCAGAGAGATCTATATCTCTATATAGCTATAGATAAAACCATATCTTTATACATAGATATAATCAAAACTACTTTAAGGAAACCTGAACACAAGCAAAATTCTTAATGAAAACATTACAGGGCAAGTGGAAGCCTGCTGTGGGAACTATGGAAACTGGTAATTGGGCCAAACAGGACCTTGCTGCATTCAAGAATGCAGATGAAGATGGAGCCTGGACCTCCTACAAAGTCCCAAACCACCATGTAAGTCTAGAGATATGAGTAAGCAGAAGATAATATCAAATATAAAAAAGCACAATGAGTTAAGATTCCCAAGAGGTAAACTCAGGAGAAGAGAACAAGTCCACAATAACTATAAGTAAAGCCTCAGGGGATAGAATCACCCTGAAAAACTGAGTATAATCATATGGAAAAATTAATATTTAATAGAATAGAAAACTTTCGAGCATTCCTGATGAAAAGATCAATGCTGAGAAGAAATTTTAAAATATGAATACAGTAGCTGAGAGAAGTCTAGAAAGGTAATAATGCATTTGAACATTTAGGAAGGGCTCATTAATGATTAAATAATTAAATTCCATTGAGGGAGAAGAGATAAGTGTCCCAGAAGAATCAAATTGTCTTCAAGTGTCATAGTAGGAATTTAAAAGTATAAATAGATATGTGAGGCTGCTTTTGTTCTGTTTTGAACATTTTAAAGGGGGAAAGAAAGAAAATGGAAAAAGGAATTAATTAAGAAAGAATTGAAGGAGAAAGAAGAGGAAATTCCTACTTTTTATAATTGATTAGTATGAAAAGTGTATACAAAAATGGAGGAACTGGGGGTGAGTTGGCTTTTGATGAATCCCACATGTACTTGTTTGGTGTAGAAACATGCTGATTTCAATAGTAAATAGGAATGGATGGGGTAAGAGAAATTGAGAGGGAAGATAGAGTTGGGGAGAGAACAGGCACAAACAAAATAAGCATCAACTTTGGAAGATAGATAAGAAAGGGTGATTAAAAGGAGAAGAAAGTGTAATAATAACTTCTTAATATGTGAGTTAAATGAAGATAGGAGGAATAGTAGAGTAGAAATAGACGTTTCACTTATCGATTACTAGAGGTAATTACATTTCCTCTCCATCACATTTCTTGAAAAGTATGAGCAAGGGTATAGGTGACAAAGAGAGTATAAAATAATAAAAGAATAGAAATAAAAAGATAGGAAAAAGAATTACATAATTAAATAGAATAACTGTGAATGTGAATGCGATGTGCTCACCCATAAAATGGAAGAGGGTAGCAGACTAGATTATAAATGAGACAATACAAATATATTATTTATAAGGTACACGTTTGAATCAGAGAGATACAGAGTTTAAAAAAGGGACTAGAGCAGAAATTATTGTGTCTTGACTTTAAAAAAATGGAGAATAGCAATAGTATTTTTAGACAAAGCAAAGTAAAATGACACATGATTAAGGGATCAGCAGGTAAATTATATTATGCTTAAAAGCATCATACATCTTTAATGTTCTGGTATGAGAATCCCATTACCTCTCTTATTTCTGAGGCTTACAATTTACATAGATACACAGAACATATCCATATAGAATTAAGTACTTTTTACAAATATTATCTCATTTTGTTTCTCACAATTACCTTGAGATATAGGTGCTAATTATTATTTCGATTTTATAATTGAGGAAACTGAGACAAAAAGAGTTTGCACAAGAGTGACCTGCCCAGGGTCACAGAGCTAGTATATATTTGAACATTTTTCTTTCTTACTCCAAGCACAGCATGTCACCAGCTACACCTGAGCAATACAAGGGAATATTTTTCTTACCATTCAACATACAGTTTTGATAGTAGGTCATTTGAGTTCCCATGTTCTTAACCATTTCAAGTAGGAAGACATGCATTTATGCCCTGCTTAATGGAGCTAGACAAATTATTTTTTCTCACCTTGCTTTCAGATTCTCCTTAATATTGACAAATAATTCATCTATGGTAAAGAAAAATAGAAAATTAGAAAACAGGGACTTCAAGAACAAGATGGGTAACATTTCAGGAAAAAAATATGCCTTACATCTTTTCAATATTGTAGAGAAGGAGACAGATGGCCAGTGGGAGGATTTTCTTTTCCATCTACCTCCATCTGGATTATGTCCTCTAAGCACATTAGGGGTTTTGTTCCTAGGTCATAGAGGTAACTCTAATGAGGTGATAATATGGACAGTCAGAAGTACACTCTCTGGCCCATTACTTTTCCAGAGATGATTCACTTTCCAAGGAATAAACTTCTACATAGTATTTATGTTCAGCAATATCAAGATTTGTGTCCTAGGTTAGGTGATTATATTTTGTAAATCCTTTAATTTAAGAACAAAATTAAATGCTTTACATAGATATTACCCCGCATGAAAAAGGTAGCAAATGTACTAAGTGATCTGAGAAGACTCTCAGGTTACATTCGCAGGGGGAAGGGGGAGAATCCAGGTAAAGATCAAAATGACATTACCGTGATAAAGTCAAATTTCAGTGTATCCAACTGTGGCTGATCAGACCAATATGAGTTCAGAATGCTCTGCCACAGGTTGGGCACAAATAGTCTGTGAAAATTGCACATCCTGTGCTTACTTTGTGCTGTCTCAATTCTGCTTTGATCAAAGAGCACAGCACCATTTCTGATGTGGGCACATCATGCTGAGCAGTCCTGTGCCAGCATCTCCCATATTGCACAGTCAGATCCAAAGTTCTTGAGAGAGACTTTGAGAGTGTCCTTGTATCTCTTCTTCTGACCACCATGTGATCACCTTCCCCATGTGAGTTCTCTATAAAGCTTACATTTTGCATTCAAACAACATGGCCAACCCATTGTAGTTGCACGCTTGAAGCATAGTTCAACTTGAGCAAGGACTTCAGTGTCTGGTACCTTATCCTGCCAGGTGATCCTCAGAATCTTCCTAAGACAGTTCAAATGGAAGCAATTCAATTTTCTGGCATGGCACTGGTAGACTGTCCATGTTTCACAAGGATATAACAATAAGGTCATCACAGTGGCTCTGTAGACCTTCAATTTATAGTCATTCTAATAGCTCTTCTCTCCCAAACTTTTCTTCAAAGCCTCCCAAACTCTGAGCTAGTACTGGCAATGTGTGTGTCAACCTCATTGTCAATGTATACATCCCTGGAAAGTACACTACCAAGGTAAGTGAACTTATCCACAGCAT
The DNA here is from genome assembly GCA_028658325.1 of Potorous gilbertii. Classification (NCBI taxonomy): domain Eukaryota; kingdom Metazoa; phylum Chordata; class Mammalia; order Diprotodontia; family Potoroidae; genus Potorous; species Potorous gilbertii. The sequence continues at coordinate 284,420,294 of CM053770.1, read as the reverse complement.
TTAAAACTTCTCCATTTGTTGTAGCCAATGGTTCTATGTATGAATGTTGTGGTGGTGGTTGATATAGCACCTTTGTTTTATTGGTGTTGATTATTAGACAAAAATTTGCACATTTAGCAGAGAATTAATCCACACTTTGTTGCCTCTCAGCTTCAGAGACTGCATTGAGTGTACAATCATCTGCAAACAGAAAATCATGCACCAACATTCCCTCCACTTTGGTCTTGACTTGTAGTCTTTTCATATCAGTATGGTAGTTGACCTTAATGTTGTGTTAATCCTCATTGAATCCATTTGACAACATGGCTGAAAATATCATGCTAAAAAGCATGGGAGCAAGTACACAGTCCCATTGGTGACCAGGAAGGCATGAGAGCATTTTCCACTATCAGGAACCTGGGAAAACATGCCATCATGAAATTGATGTACAATACTGATGGATTTCTCTGGGTAACCAAATTTTGACATAATTTTCCATAAGCCCTCATAACTAACAGTGTCAAAGACCTTGGTCAGATCTACAAATGTGGAATGGGCAGATGAGAACAATTTGCTCCAGTGGTCATGAAGGCAGCTGAAGCAGGTGATGTGGAGCACTTAGATCTTGGTTAGATGCTGAAGACACCCAGTTCATCCACTGCACCCTGAGCCATCACCAGCTGTCTTGACACTGTTCTGCCACTGGATTATGATGACTCTGGAGGAGAGAGTGAGACTGAATGAATCAAAAATTAATTGGAAACTAAACAATCTAATCCTAAAGAATGAGTGGGCTAAACAACAAATTATAGAAACCATCAGCAACTTCATTCAAGGGAATGACAATAATGAGACAACCTACCAAATCTTGTGGGATACTGCAAAAGCAGTTCTTAGGGGAAGTGTTATATCTTTGCATGCCTGCATGAATAAAATAGAGAAAGAGGAGATCAATAAATTGGGTGTGTAGCTGAAAAAGCTAGAAAAAGAACAAATTGAAAATCCCCAATTAAATACCAGATTAGAAATACTGAAAGCCAAAGGAGAGATTAACAAAATTAAAATTAAGAAAGTTATTTAACTAATAAATAAAAACGAGATATTTTTATGAAAAAAACAATAAAGTTGATAAACCTTTGTTCACTTTGATTAAAAAAAGAAAAAAGAAAATCAAATTACCAGTATCAAAAATGAAAAAGGTAAACTCACCTTCAATGAAGAGGAATTAAACCAATAATTAGAAGTTACTGTACCCAACTGTATGCCTATAAATTTGACAATCTTAGTGAAATGAATGAATGTTTACAAAAATATGAACTGCCTAGATTAACAGAAGAGTAAGTCAAATAAATAATGCCATCTCAGAAAAATAAATTGAACAAGCTATCAATGAACTCCCTAGAAAAAAACCTCCAGGGTTAGATGAATTTATAAGTGAATTCTACCAAACATTTTAAAAACAGTTAATTCCAATACCATATAGACTATTTGGGAAAATTGATGAAGGAATCCTAAAAAATTCTTTTTATGAAACAAACATACCTAAACTGGGAAGAGTCAAAACAGAGAAGGAAAATTATAGACCAATTTCCCTAATGGATATAGATGCAAAAATTTTAAATAAAGTATTAGTAAAAAGATTGTAACAACTTGTCAAGAGAATAATACACTTTGATAAGGTAGAATATATACCAGGAATGCAAGGATTGTTCAATATTAGAAAAACTATCAGGATTGTTGATCATATCAACAACAAAACTAACAGAAACCATATGATTATCTCAGCAGATGCAGAAAAAGCTTTTGACAAACTACAACACTCATTCCTTTTGAAAACATTGGAGACCATAGGAATAAATGGATCTTTCCTCAAAACAAAAAGTAATATCTACCTAAAACCATCAGCAAGCATTATATGTAATGGGGATAGGCTAGATGCTTTTCCAATAAGATCAGGGGTGAAACAAGGATGTCCATTATCACCACTGTTATTCAATATAGTACTAGAAATGTTAGCTTTTGCAATAAAAGAAGAAAAAGAAATTAAAGGAATGAGAATGGCAAAGAAGAAACTAAGTTATCACTCTTTGCAGATGACATGATGATATACTAAGAGAATCTTAGAGAATCAAGTAAAAAAAATTACTTGAAATAACAAACAACTTTGGTAAAGTTGCAGGATACAAAATAAACTCACACAAATCATCAGCATTTCTATATATTACTAACAAATTCCAACAGCAAAAAGATAAAGAAATTCCATTTAAAGTTATTGTGGACACTATAAAATATTTGGGAGTCTACCCAAACCCAAGGGCTATATGAACACAATTACAAAACAATTTTCATAAAATAGTCAGATCTAAATAATTGGAAAAACATCAATTGCTTATGGGTGGGCCAAGCTAACATAATATAATATAATATAATATAATACCTCAATTAATTTACTTATTCAGTGCTATACCTATCAAACTACCAAAAAATTATTTTCTAGAGCTGGAAGAAATAATATAAAAATTCATCTTGAAGAACAAAAAGTCCAGAATATCAAGGCAATTAATGAAAAGATATGCTAGGGAAGGAGGCTTAGCTTTACCAGATCTCAAATTGTATTATAAATCAGCATCATCAAAACCATTTGGTACTGACTGAGAGATAGAGGGGTAGACCAGTGGAATGAATGTAGCAATCTACTGTTTGATAAACCCAAGAACTCCAGCTTCTGGGATAAGAACTCACTGACAAAAACTGCTGGAAAAATTTAACAGTGTGGCAGAAACTGGGCATAGACCAATGCCTGACACTATATACCAGAATAAAGTTCAAATGGGTACATGATCTAGGTATAAAGACTGATAATATAAACAAATTATAGGAGCAAGAAACAGTGTATTTGTTAGATCTATGGAAAATGGAGAAATTTATGACCAAACAAGAGACAGAGTACATTATGACATGCAAAGTGGATAATTTTTATTATATTAAATTGAAAAGTTTTTGCATAAAGCCAATGCAACCAAGATTAGAAGGGAAGCAGAAAACTGGGAATTTTTACAGGTAGTATCTCTGATAAAACCTTCTTTTCTAAAATATATAGAGAACTGAATTAAATTTACAAGCATACAAGTCATTCTCCAATTGATCAATGGTCAAAGGATATAAACAGAGTTTTCAGAGGAAGAAATTAAAGTTATCTATAGTTATAGGAAAAAAGGCTCTAAATCACTATTGATTAGAGAGATGCAAATCAAAAAACTCTTGAGGTACCACATCACACCTATCAGATTGGCTAACATGACAAAACAGGAAGATGATAAACGCTGGCGAAGATGTGGAAGAGTTGGAATAGTAATTCATTGTTGGTGGAGCTGGGAGCTGATCCAACTATTCTGGAGAGCAATTTGGTACTATGCCCAAAGGACTACAAAATGTGCATACCCTTTGACCCAGCAATATCACTTCTAGGGCTGTATCCCAAATAGAACATAAAAATGAGGAAATGATCCACATTGACAGAGGTAGCAGCTCTTTTTGTGGTGGCCAAGTACTAGAAACCAAAGGGATGCCTATCAACTGGGAAATGACTGAACAAGTTGTGAAATATGAATGTAATGGAATACTATTGTGCTATATGAAATGATGAACAGGAAGACTTCAGAAAAACTGGAAGGATTTACATGAACTGATGCTGAGTGAAATGAGCAGAAGCAGGAGAATATTATACACAATAACAGTCACAGTGTGCGAGGACGTTTATAATAGATTTAGCCCTTCACAGCAATGCAAGGGCCTGAAACATTTCCCAAGGACTCTTGATGCAAAATGCCATCCACATCCAGAGAAAGAACTAAAGAGTTGGGACTCAGAATGAACAGACTATTTTTTATTTTGTTAGGTATGTTTTGTTTTTCTCATAGTTTCTTCTATTTGTTTTTAATTCTTCTATGTAACACGACTTATGTGAAAATGTGTTTAATAAAAATATATGTGTAGAATCCATATAGAGTTGCATGCTGTTATGGGAAAGGAGAACCATGGTGGGCAGAAAATTTAAAACTTATGGAAGTGATTGTTGAAACTGAAAACAAATAATTTAATTATTAAACAATTTTTTTAAAAAAAAGAAAGAAATTACAATTAGGCAAGGGGAAGCTAGTAAAGTTATAAAAGATCAAGAAATAATAAAAAAATGTAAAGAATGAAAAAAATAGAAGAGAATGTGAAACATCTTATAAAAAAACTAATCTGGAAAACAGATCAAGAAGAGAAAACATAAGAATAATCAGACTACCTGAAAGATATGATCAAGCAAAGATCTCTGTCCAATAATACAAGAAATAAGTAAATTGTCCTGAAGCATTAGAACAAGAGTGAAAAATAGAAATAGAAAAAACCCATTCATCACCACCTGAAAGAGATTCTACTAGGAAAACCTACAGGAATATAAGAGTCAAATTCCAAAACCCCGAGCTCAAGAATGAAATATTACTAGCAACAAGAAAAAAAATACAATTTAAGTACATTGGTGCCACAATTAGAATCACGCAAGACCTAGCAGAGACTATACTAAAAGACAACAGGTCTTGGAACACTATACATTGAGAATCAAAAGAACTGGGGTTGTGGTGAAATATATCCTACCTAGCAAAGTTAAGTATAATCCTGAATGGGAAAAAAAGAGTTATTTAATGAGTTGTCAGACTTTCAGGATTTTGTTTTTTTAAAAAAAAACCACAACAAACTAACTTAACAGAAAATTTGACATACTAAATCCAAGAGAAATGTAAGATACATATCAAAGACTAATTACAAGGGCCTTAATAATGACAGACTGCTTAATTTTTATATGAGGAAATACAAAACATATGCCTAAGATTCTTATTAGTTACTTAAGTAGTTCGTAAGAAAGGTTGGGGTAGATGTATGATATGATTTTAAAAAGTAAAACTGTTTAAGAGCAGGTAACAGGATATAATTACATATTTACATAATTTACATATGTACATCCAATAACAAAATAATTATTTTATTTAAATGAAGTCTGAGAAGAGGAATTGACACAGAGGAATTAGATGGAGAGGAGAGCTGGTGCATCTGGAAACCTACTTTAATCAGGAATGGATTTAAGAGGGTAGAAAGGTGTAAGAGTCATCTAAATTCAGAAAGAAATGAAAGGCTAAGGGAATAGGGAGATAGAAAAACTGATGGGGGGATTTCTATAGGGGAGGGTGAGGGATTAGGTTGGGGGATAATAGAAAGGTGTTTCGATTAATGGGAATGAGAGGATAAGGGAGGAATCCGTCATGGGGTAGGTTAAGTAACAGGAGGACAAGGTAGTGGGTAGTAGAAAAGTAGAGAAGTCAGGAGGGATAGGAAATAAGAGATATACAGAAACATAAAATAAAGATCAGGAGTAGAATTTATTAGGAAAAAAAGCAGGGGTAGTAATCATGATCTCAGACAAAGTTAAAGCTAAAATAGATTTAATCAAAAGAGAAAAATAAGGAAACTGCACTATATGTCAGTCATTAATCAATATTGTTTTAGATTATTTAAAATAACTAGAAAGGTTGGAACGTTGCTGTAATGTGGGAAATGATGAGTTGGTTGGCATAGAAAAATATTGAAAGACTTGAATTTATGACGGAAGAGGTTATCCACCCTCAGAGAAACAGAGGACAGATTAGTGTAGTCTTGCATAGATGTATATGAATGTCAGTATATGAGTATGATTATAGATATCTAAGTGTATGTATGTAAATGTACATATGTATGTGTATATGCATGTACATATCTGTGTGTATATGTATATGTGCACATATGTATGTATATTTCTAAATACATATATCTACGTAATGTATGTATATATGTATATAGTACGTATGTATATATCTGCACTTAATTGTACCTTTTTGGAAGGAGAAAGGGGAAAAAGAACGAACTAAAAAGTGCACAGCAGGGAACAAAAGATAACTTACAAGAAAGCAAACAGCACAATGAGTAGTATTTATTATATAAGCTTTCTTGAAATGGAAATTTATTGCTGTATATTTTGAATCATCTCTTAAATTCTGCTCCGCACATGGCAATGTTTTTTTTCTTTTGTGTTTAAGGTTACAATATATTTCTTTTTCTTTTCTTATTGTGTATTTAAGTTGAAAATAAGTTAATAAACATGTAAGATAATAAAATAAAAATAAAGGTTTGGAAGCTATATGAGATGGAGGGAGAGAGAGAGAGAGGGAGAGAGAGAGAGAGAGAGAGAGAGAGAGAGAGGAGGGAGGGAGAGGGAGAGGGAGAGGGAGAAAGAAAAAGAGGGAGAAAGAGGGAGAATGTGAGTAGAAGCAAAGGGAGTGGAGGGAGGGAATAATCTTAGACTGAGGCTTGGCAGGTCAAGTTGAGCATTAGGATGAGGGGTCAAAGGAATTGAGAGAAAAGACTATTATAGAGTTGAACCCGTTCACCTTAAGGTCAAGATAGGGAAGGAATGAGAATGTAACTAATGCAGGGGAGGTAGCCTAGGAAAAAAATAAGGGATGGAGGACTTGGAGGTCATGGTGAGGATGAAGAATAGAATTTGGGAGTTGCAAAGCAGAAGAAGAGATAGCATCAAAGCAGATTGTGATCAGATGTGGAGTTTAAGAGCTCATGAACATGGAAGTTGTGCATTTGTGGTTGATGGCAAGATCAAAGGTATGACTATGTCTGTGTGTAGCTGAGAGGGGTGAAGGTCATATGAAATGAATAAGTTGAACTGAATAGTTAATGCATTTGGGGCAGTATTAATATGCATATTGAAGTGCTCTAGAATTAGTGCAGAAGTTGGCACATTTGGGCACTCTGACTTGACCTTCATCAATTTCTGGTTGACTTAGATTATGGTTGTAACTATGTCCATTGCCCTTGGGTAAGTACTTTTCTTGGACTTTGTTGATTACCTTTAATTGCCTGTATAGGTAAGTCCTATCCTTCCCTTTCTTAGACATGTGAATTTTGACATGAAATCACCCTTCAGCTTTGGCCATTCTACTGTGCTGTGGATGTTGGATACTAATTTTGGCACATTCCAATCCCTCAAATTTAGTCTCCCACTTGAAACCTGACCCCAACATTACTGCCCCCCAGGATTCATAATACCCATATGGTTCTCTTTTCTGTAATAAATACACCCACCATGGGTGACCCTCTGAGTTTAAACTATACTTACTCTGTATTCTGCCTATCTGCTCACAGTCAATCATGTGCTAGTTCCAATGGTAGGAAGTTACAAAGCACCCTACACCCCTCTCTATTAGTCACCTATCTCTAATATTTTTGAAAAATATTTTGACCATCTCTTTTGCACTCTGAGATGTGCAAGATAGATTTTCTTTAGCAATGGGGTCTTGAAAAGATGTCATCTAATTCAAACCCTTCACTTCACAATTCAAGATACTAGAGTCCAAGGAGAGTGACTTTCTCAAATGAATGTCAGAAGAAGTATTTGAATCTATATCCTCTGACTCCAAAGGCAGTACTTTTCTGCATTCAGTCTTCCTGTTTGCAGTACAGAATACAAAGGAACTGTGTTTTTTTTCTTTCTTTTCAACAATGATGAGGTTTATTTCTGGTTTCTATTAACTTGAATTCTTAAATCATACATCTTTACCTGTCAGAAAGGGAATAGAACTGAGAATTATGGTATTTTATAGGACTGAAAGAAATCCATAAGGGTTTCTAACTAAGGTTTCCTGTCTCAGCAAGGGTCCCCTATTTCTTCCTTTGCACCTCTGCCCCCCGTCTCCTTCCATCCCAATATGTTTTGATTAGAAAGAGAATCTGGGGAAAAGATACATTTCCCTTTTTTCTTCCTGCACAAATTTACTTCCTTTGGGAACTCTCCACTTTAGATCCTGAATAACTAGTTGAGATGACCAATGGTTTCCATCATGGAAATGAAAATTCAGTTACTTATAGGCTAAAGAGCTTCATTGTTGGATTTACTATGGTGAGCGCCAACAAAAATGTTTGAGACTGTTGTGCCCTGTTTATTTCCCTGGAAGACCACAACTTTGTACAAGATGACCGTTGCCATGGTTTCTCACTTATCCCACATCAGGAGAGAAGAAAAACAACACACACACGCACACACACACACACATACACACAAACTTTCCTTGTGGTACTAGCCCTGAAAGAAGTACTGTTTTGTAAATCCTGACATAGACAGGAAAACACTGAAGTCCAAAAGAAATTTCAATAAAGGGATTTTTTTTAGCCTGGAGAGAAAGAAAGCATATCCAATAGTGGAAGCAGACTTATTCCCAGATCACTTGGGGATCAGAATAGCTGTAAGTTTATTATTCCATATTCCCAAAACTGGAAGTTTTATCTACTTTTCCTCAAGTAACTTCAGCTGTCCAAGAGCACTTCTGGTGGATAGGATCAATGGAAATGGTCGCAGGGCTGATATGCAGATCTTTAAGATCAGTTTAACCTGGAACTCCTTTGAGGCCTCATTTTCCTCAACTGTAAATGAAGGCCGTGGATTATATGATTTTTAAGATCTTTTTCAGCTCTAATGGTTAGTTGTATCACTATTTCTTCATTGACTTTCCTTCCTTTCCTCCATTCTTTCCTTTCTCCCTCTCTCTCTTCTCCTCTCCTTTGTCCTCTGTTCCTTTGGAGATCCACTATCCTTGTCAAAAATGGTGAAAGACTTAAAGTGAATAGCACTTCTTGGCTGAATGGGATCATAGATTTAAAGCTGGAAGGGATCTTAGAGGTCACTGATTCTAAACCTCTGATTTTTTTTCAGCTACAGGAACTGATGCTTAGGAAGGTTAAGCAATTTGTTCACAGTCTGACAGCCAATAAATGTCTAGGCAGGATACAAGCCTAGGTCTTCCTGTGTCCAGGTCTAGTACCCTACAGAAATACATATTTATCAATTTGTCTGATCATGAAAGAAACTTATATTTCTTCATCTTATTGAATACACTTCAGAGACATTTATCAAATTCCTCTTCTCTGTAAGAGATGCAGGATGCTGGGGATACAAAGTTCCAAAGGGAGGTCTGGTAGGGGAGAAACTGGAAATGTTGTATACTTTCTGTGAGAGCTGACATTTAAAAATTGTTATTAGTTGTGTCTCTAGAGAGGATAAGTAGAATGTACGAGGTGGTGTGGACAAGAGGTGAATTGGAAATCCAGATATTGCAACGTTTGGCTATGTGCAACCAGAGGGTTTAAGAAAACTGGAAAGTTTGAAAGGAGTTAGATTACGATGGGCTTTAAAACCCAAACAGAGAAGTTCATATTTGATGCTGGAGGTGAAAGGAAGCCATTGGAATGTACTGATTAGGAGGATGACATTTAGGAATATAATATTGGGAGCTGAATGGAGGATAGACTGGAGTGGGGGAAAAACTTGAGGCAGGGATAACCAGCAGTTATTACAACAGTCCAGGTGGGAGGTAATGAGGGTCTGCACTAGAATGGTGACAGCATCAAAGGAGAGAAAGGAATGTACCCCAGAATGATAGGAAGGCAGACGTGACATGACTTTGCCACAGTTGGGATACAGGAGGAAGAGAGTGAGGAGTTGAGTATTATTACTTTTAGGTTGTTAACCTGGGTATCTGGGAAGCAAGTGGTAAATTTTGCCAGCAATAGGGAAGTTAGAAAGAAGAAAAGGTTTGGGGGGAAAGATCTAGTTGTATATGGTGAATTTAAGTTGTCTATGGGATATCCAAGTCAATTTGTTCAATAGGCAATTAGAGATGCAAGAACAGAAGTCAAGAGAAAGGTGAGGTCTCAATGCATAGATTTGAAATTCATCTACAAAGAGATCATTGAATCCATGGGATGTGGTGGGTGTAACAAACTGGTACAGAGGATAAAAAGAATACCCAAGATAGAGCTTTAGGGAATTCTACAGTTAGTGCATGTGACCTGGGCGAAAGTTCCAGCAAAGGACACTGAGAAAGAGGGGGTCAGAAAGTAGGAGGAGAAAGAAGAGAGAATGGCGTTGTGAAAACCAACAGGAACAAGAATGTCAAGGAAAAGTGAGTAGTCAACAATGTCAAAGGCTTCAGAGAAGTTAAGAAGGAAAAGGACAGAGTTGAGCGAGAAATAATCCTCAGGTATTCTTTCATTCTTCCTTTCATTTAGTGTTCTATGGACTAGATAATTTTTTTGTGATTGAATAAAAGTATTAGTATATAATCTTGTTGGTTCACTGAATACATCCTTGGTAAAACTCTTGTAGTAGACAGGACAACATAGATTGTGTTTACTCATCCTCTTTCAATGTATGTGGTATTAATCTCCTTGGCCAAGATGCTACACTTGAAAATTTTTTATCCTATGTAGCTTGTATCTTATAAGAGAATTTATTAAATATTTTACTGTGGACCAGACACCATCCTAGGTACCAGGGATATAAACGTGAACAAACAAGACCAGATCTACCCTCAAGAAGTTTGTATTCTAAGAAGAGTAGACAAAGCATGAAGAAACAACTTGAAAGAGAGAGAGATGTAGGTAGGGAGAAGGAGAGAAGGACTGGAGAGTTAATTGAGTTGGGAGCAAAGTGAGTATAGCCATGGTCCTTCATGAAATATCAGATTCAGCTAGGGATTCACAAAGCAGGAGAGTTGTACCAAGGGTAAGATACCTCAAAAGCAATATGACTGTTAGCAAGGGGATAGAGACGCATTGAGAGTGAAAATAAATGGAAGTCAATGGATGTAGTGGATAGAGTGAAGTCAGGATGACTCATCTTTCTGAGTTCAAATGTGGCTTCAGACACTTATGTTACCCTGGGCAAGTCACCTAATCACGTTTGCCTCAGTTTCTCTTCTGTAAAATGGGCTAAAGAAGGACATGGTAAACCATTTCAGTATCTTTGCCAAGAAATCCCCAAATAAGGTCACAAAAAATTGGACACAATTGAAAAAAGTGATTGAACAGCAAACAACTGATAGCAGTCTGGGACGCTCATTAAAGTTCTGGCTCAGGACCCACCAATCAATACATGAAAATGTTTTTTTTAAGGCTTTATGAATCATTACCATGCCAAGATGTCTGTGGGTAATAGTTTGGCCTCTGATAATGATGTGGTTCTAGTATTGTTAGTTGAGTTCTTTTTTTTTTTGGAGGGCGGGGGAAGGTTACAGGAGTTTTTTTTTAAACTTTTATTTATTTACTTATTTTTAGTTTGCAGCATTGATTTGCACAAGATTTTGAGTTCCAAATTTTCTCCCCCTATCTCCCCTCCCCCACCCCGAAACATCATGCCTTCTGATTACTTATTCCTACAATCTGCTCTCCCTTCTATCACACCCCTTCCTTCCTTTATCCCCACCTTCTCTCTTTTCTTGTAAGGCAAGATAGATTTCTATACCCCATTACCAGTATTTCTTATTTCCCAGTTGCCTGCAAAAACATTCTCAACATTCATTCCTTAAACTTTGAGTTCCAACTTCTCACCCTTCCTCCTTTCCCATCCATTCCCACTGAGAAGGCAAGCAATTCAATATAGGCTATATATGTGTAGTTTTGCTAAAGACTTCCATAACAGTCATGTAGTGAAAGATTGATTATATTTCCTCAATCCTATCCTGCTCTCTATTTATTCTATTCTCTCTTTAGACCTTGTCTCTTCCCTAAAATGATTACTTATTATTTCTCCCTCCTCTCATTTGCCCTCCCTTCTATTATACCCCCAACTTCACTTATCCACTTCTCCCCTACTTTCCTGTAGTGTAAGACAGATATTCATACCAAACCGAGTGTTCATATTATTCCCTCTTTAAGTCAGGTGCGATGAGAGTAAGCTTTACTTTTTCTCTCTCCCCTCCCAAGCTTTTTCTTTCATCTTTTATGAGAGATAATTTGCCCCATTCTATTTCTCCCTCTCTCTTCCCAAAATATTACCCTCTCACACTTTAATTTTATTTTTTTTAGGTATCAACCCTTCCTATTCAACACACCTTGTGCCCTCTGTGTGTGTGTGTGTGTGTGTGTGTGTGTGTGTGTATATATATACACTCCCTCCAACTACTCAAATACTGAGAAAAATTTCAAGAGTTACAAAAATTATCTTGCCATGTAGTGATGTAAAAAGTTCAACTTTAGTAAGTCCCTTCTGATTTCTCTTTCCTGTTTGCCTTTTCATGCTTTTCTTGATTCTTATGTTTGAAAGTCAAATTTTCTACTCAGTTCTGGTCTTTTCATCAAGAGTACTTGAAAGCCTTCTATTTAATAGAATAACCATTTTTCCTCTGAAGTATTATACTCAATTTTGCTGGGTAAATGATTTCTGATTTTAGTTCTACTTCCTTTGACTATTGGAATATCCTATTCCAAGCCCTTTGATCCCTTAATATAGAAGCTGCTAGGCCTTGTGCTATACTGATTGTATTTTCACAATACTCAAATTGCTTCTTTCTGGCTTCTTGCAATATTTTCTCCTTGACTTGGGAACTTGGAATTTGGCCACAATGTTCCTAGGAGTTTCTCTTTTTGGATGGTGGTGATTGATGGAAACTTTGAATAATTATTTTGCCCTCTGGTTCTAGAATATCAGGGCAGTTTTCCTTGATAATTCCATGAAAGATGATGTCTAGGCTCTTTTTTGGATCATGACTTTCAGGTGGTCTCATAATTTTCAAATTGTCTCTCCTGGATCTATTTTTCAGGTCAGTTGTTTTTTCAATGAGATATTTCACATTCTCTTCCATTTTTTCATTCTTTTGGTTTTGTTTTGTGATTTTTTTGGTTTCTCAGAAAGTCATTGGCTTCCATCTGCTCCATTCTACTTTTGGAATAACTATTTTCTTCAGTGAGCTTTTGAACCTCCTTTTTCGTTTGATTAATTCTGCTTTTGAAAGCATTCTTCTCCTCACGGGGTTTTTGAACCTCTTTTGCCAATTGAGTTAGCCTGTTTTTAAAAGTGTTATTTTCTTCAGCATTTTTTGAGTCTCCTTTAGCAAGATGTTGACCTGCTTTTCATGCTTTTCTTGCATCTCTCTCATTTTTCTTCCCAATTTTTCCTTCACTTCTCTCACTTGATTTTCAAAATCCTTCTTGAGAGGGGCAGAACCAAAATGGCGGAGTAGAAAGACTAACATATGCTAGCTCCAAACGCACAGCCAATGGATTTCCTCTAAAAAGAACTCCCAACAAATTCTAGAACGGTGGAAACCGTGCAGCAACACAGTGAAGGAGATTTCCATTCCAGAGAGCCCTGAAAAACCAACCCCAAAGGGCCATTGTGCTCTGAATGGGAGCCCTGGCCGTGTGGCACTGAGAGGAGCGAGCAGGTCCAAGTAGGCTTCAGGGACTGAATCTCCAGTGTCCGCGAAGGTCCCTCCACCCACAGACGCACAGGTCTGTGAGAGAGACGGGCTGAGAGGGGAGTGGGGTGTCTCCGGGACTCAGGACCCCTCAGGAGGCAACGGCAGTGGCAGAGGCAGCGGCACAGGCATCAGGTGGCCAGAGGCTCCCAGAGCAGGCAGGAGCTCAGCAGCAGCTCCATTACAGAAGGTCTCTGCATAAACCCCCTGAGGGAACTGAGCCTGGGAGGCGGCCCTGCCCCCACCCGGGAACCGGATTTAATCTTACCCTGAATAGCAGCCAGGCCAGCCACCGAAAGCTCTGAGGCTGGGGAACAGCATTTGAATCTCAGATCCCAAGCACTACCTGGGCAGACCTAGGTAGGAGTGGAGAGGACTCTCAGAAGTCAAGTAACTGGCTGCGAAAATGCCCAGAAAAGGGAAAAAAACTAAGACCATAGAAGGTTATTTTCTTGGTGAACAAATGATTCCAAGCTTCCTCTCTGATGAGGAAGAAAACTGCTTACCATCAGGTAAAGACATAAGAGTCAAGGCCTCTGTATCCCAAACGTGTGAAATAGATATCCAATGGCTCAGGCCACGGAAGAGCTCAAAACCGATTTTGAAAATCAAATTAGACAGGTGGAGGAAAAACTGGGAAAAGAAATGAGAGAGATGCAAGAAAAGCATGAAAAACTGGTCAATACCTTAATAAAGGAGACCCAAAAAATGCTGAAGAAAATAACACCATGAAAAATAGGCTAACTCAATTGGCAAAAGAGGTTCAAAAAGCCAATGAGGAGAAGAATGCTTTCAAAAGCAGAATTAGCCAAGTGGAAAAAGAGGTGCAAAAGCTCACTGAAGAAAATAGTTCTCTCAAAATTGAAATGGAACAGATGGAGGCTAATGACTTTCTGAGAAACCAAGAAATCACAAAACAAAACCAAAAGAATGACAAAATGGAAGAGAATGTGAAATATCTCATTGGAAAACAACTGACCTGGAAAATAGATCCAGGAGAGACAATTTAAAAATTATGGGACTACCTGAAACCCATGATCAAAAAAAGAGCCTAGACATCATCCTTCATGAAATTATCAACGAAAACTGCTCTGAGATTCTAGAACCAGAGGGCAAAATAAGTATTCAAGGAATCCACCGATAACTACCTGAAAGAGATCCAAAAAGAAAAACTCCTAGGAACATTGTGGCCAAATTCCAGACTTCCCAAGTCAAGGAGAAAATATTACAAGCAGCTAGAAAGAAACAATTCCAGTATTGTGGAAATACAATCAGGATAACACAAGATCTAGCAGCTTCTACATTAAGGGATCAAAGGGCTTGGAATAGGATATTCCAGAAGTCAATGGAACTAGGTCTAAAACCAGGAATCACCTAAAACCAGCAAAACTGAGTATAATACTTCAGGGGGAAATATGGTCTTTCAATGAAAGGACTTTCAATGAGGACTTTCAAACATTCTTAATGAAAAGGCTAGAGCTGAAAAGAAAATTTGACTTTCAAACACAAGAATGAAAAGAAGCATGAAAAAGTAAACAGCAAGGAGAAGTCACAAGGAACTTACCAAAGTTGAACTGTTCACATTCCTATATGGAAAGACAATATTTGTAACTCCTGAAATTTTTCAGTATATGGGTAGTTGGTGGTATTACACACACACACACATACACACACGTACACACACACATGTATAGGCGTGCATGCACACACACACATACACACATGCACGCACACACAGAGACAGAAGAGCACAGAGTGAATTGAATAGGATGGGATCATATCTTAAAAGAAATCAAGGTAAACGGTGAGAGAGAAATGAAGTGGGAGGAGAGAGGGTGAAATGGAATGGGGTAAATTATCTCTCATAGAAGAGGCAGGCAGGAGACTTTTTAGTGGAGGGAAAAAGAGGAGAGCGGAGAAAAAAAAACATGAAGTTTACTCTCATCACATTCTACTAAAGAAAGGAATAAAATGCACACTCATTTTGGTATGAAAACCTATCTTCCAATACAGGAAAGTGGGGGAGGAGATAAGCAGGGTGGGGACGGGATGATGGAAGGGAGGGTAATGGGAGGAGGGAGCAATTTGAAGTCAACACTTGGGGAGG
>CM053770.1:284383727-284404365 GCA_028658325.1 Potorous gilbertii | reverse complement strand
GCCCTACAGCACAAAAGAGAAGATGGGGTAAGGGAAGGAAGGGATGATAGAAGAGAGGGCAGATTGGTGATATGGGTAATTAGAATGTCCAGTGTATTGGGGAGGGGGGAGGGCACAAATGGGGAGAAAATTTTGGAACCCAAAATCTTGTGAAAATGAATGTAAAAAGTTAAATAAATTTATTTAAAATAAAAAAAAAGCACATCCCTCCCAGAAGAAGAGCTGAGGACACTGATTAGAGGGAATCCCCTACTTGAAGAAAAAAATTGACAAGTAGGAGTAGCAATGTCCAGATGAGAGTAGAGACTTGTCAGGAGGGAGCAACTGGTTCCCCTGCTTACCAACTGTTCACCTTCTGCCTCTCACACAACAAGAGGCTCATAAACCCACTATGTGAAGTGTTAGGTGGGCCCATGGGAAGGCCTTGCTACTTTCCTGTCTTCTAGCATGGCCTCTTGTCCTCTCAGAGTCCTGGAAAGAGGGAACTGGTGATCATCGGAAGCCAGGCTCTCCCAGTGGGGGTTGGGGTGGAGAAGAGTGATGAGTTGCATTATCACTCACACTATTTTAAACCATCATCATTAATATCACCACTACTACCAACTTGGGACCAGAGGGGAAATAACAATAATCCAAAGTACAGAAGAGGACATGGTGTAGGGCAGCATCCACATAGATTATCAAAGTAATTTGGGGGGGCACCAACAATTTGGGGAATCAGGAAAGGCTTCATGAAGGTGGCTGCACTTGAATTGAGTCATAAAGAGAATTAGTTGTTTCAAGTATCAGAAGTGAGAAGGACTAGTATTTTAGGTATGATAGGACAATCTGGGTGGGATATAGGACATATGAAAGAGAGTAATGTATTGTCAGACTGGAAAGATAAACTGGAGCCAGATTGCAAAGGGATGTCAGCATTAAACATATGATTTATATTTAACATAGAGACAAGAAAGAGCCACAGATGCTTTTCAGGAAAGGAGAGACAATGGTCAAACTCCTATAGTTTGTGATAAAAGACTGGAAAGCCTTAAATAATCTAGCATGTCTCAGATTTAAAAGTAAATTTTAAAGAGTTCAGAGGAAAAAATAGTAGGATATTAAGAAGTAAAATCCATAAGGAAGAAATCCCAGGAAGGCTAGGAAACCCCCTAATTAAGTTCTAAAGACACAAAGGAGAGACAAATTACTGATGAGAATGAAAAACATAAATCAGTGAAAGAGTCCAATGGTGATGTACAAGGAACTCATCAACCATTAAAAGAGATGTACTGAAGATGGAAGCAAGTGAACATACCAGAGAATAAATTTCAGAGTGTGGCATGGTTATGGATGGAGGAAGTGTAGAGTGCTAAAGAATTAGTGGAGGCTTGTGAGAAAAACTGGGGCCAAAAGAGAAGATTAACTGTATTTTGTCACATTGGGGAAAGTGGAGGATCAGAAATGGAAGAGAATTGCTGCTCAAGGTGAATGGGATGCTCATCAGTGACAACAGAGAAAAAGAAAAGAAAATACAATTGCTACTTTGTTTTATTTCTGTCAAGGGTAATGACCTGTTGGATAGGAAAAGGAAAAAGGAAAATTGCTAATAAGAAGATGATAACTGCAGAATTGGAAAAACAGTTTTCCAAAAAAGGAAGAGAATAGTCTGGAAACTATAGACTTCAATTCAATTGCTGGAAACTTCCTAGGATGAATCCTTAAAGAGAGGGTTAGTGAATATCCAGAAAGGAAAGTAGTAATTCAAAAGAGGTAGCCTGGCTTCATCAAGAACAAGGTAGCCAGACTAACTTTATTTTCTTTTGCTAATAGGGGTTCCATAACTGGTTAATAAGGGAATTCTGTAGAGGTGGTTGCAATAAGTTTTAGCAAAGTGTTTGATGATGTGTCTCATGTAACAAAGTGAGAATCCTGGAGAATATGGGTTAGGTCATAAAATAAATACATATATTTGGAATTGGTTGAATGCCTCAATTCAGAGAGTGGTTGTTGATGGTGCAATATCAGATTGGCAGAGAAGATAGGACAAGAAGTGTCCCCAAGGAATGTTACTGGTGCCATGCCCTTCTTACCTCAGATAAAGTTATAAATAGCTTGCCTATCATCTGTGTAAAAAACACAAAACTTTAAATTTTGCAAATCATTTAACATATGTTATTTCATTTGGTCCTCACAACAATCCTGGGATATAGATGCTACTATAATTTTACAAAAGAGGAAACTAAGGCTGGGAGAAATTAAGTGACTTGTCCAGGGTCACATATACAGCAAGAGCCTGAAGCAGTATTTGAACTTGTCTTCTTGACTCTAAATCTAGCATTCTACTGCAACACCTAGTTGCCCCACTAATACATTGTTGGTGGTGTTGTGACTTGATTCAGCTATTTTTGAAAGCAATTTATAACCATCTCTCCAAAGTCACTAAGTTGTATGTATCCCTTTGACTCAGCAAAACCACTGCAAGAGCTACAATTCAAAGATCTCAAAGAAAATGTAAAGGGCACAGATGTAAAAAAAAGTAACAACTCTTTTTGTAGTAGCAAAGAAATGGAAAAAGGGGATATCCCTCAATTGAGGAAAGGCTAGGCAAAACATGACCTTGGAATATGATGGAATATTATCGAACTCCCAGGAATGAGGAAAGGGAAGTTTTCAAACAAACCTGGGAAGACTTGAAGAGTGAGTGACCATAAGCTGGAAAAAAAAATCACAACATAGTAAAGAAAAACAATGAGCTTAAGAATTCCAATAAGGGTAATGACCAATCATGATGCCAGAGGACTAAGCATACAACCTCTGATAATGCGGCAATGAACTCAAGGTACGAAATGAGGCATTTTCAGATGTGGACAGTGTGAAAATGTGTTCAGCTCCACTATGAATATTTGATACAAGATTTTTTTTCTTTCTTACAATGGACAGGGGGTAATAAGGAAAGATGGGGAAAAGTAATAGGGTTGTCAAAATGAAAAAAAAAATCTGAAAGTGCACAAAGAGTCACTGAAGCACATCAAAAATGGAAAGAAGAGAAAAGAAAGAAGGTCACTAGAAAAGAGACAAGTACAACATCTTTGAAAATAACATGTTGAATTATTGAATATTTAGAGGGAGAAGTAAGCTAGATATGGAGAAACAGGGCTGTATGTGCAGTTTTCTTGTTGTATTCTGTTTTGCAAATTGAAATGTCCATCCTATGTAGCATTAAGCTCAAAATATTAAAATTAAATTGTTTTATAAAGGTAATAAAAATATGTAAGTGGTATTTCTTAGCTTATAATAAAGACATGCTCAAGGGCTAGGAACAGATAATTTTCAAAGGAAAGAACAGAAATTGTTCATAATCAAATGAAAAAAATGTTCAAGCTTCGTAATAATCAAAGAGATGCAAATTGAAAAAAATTTTGTCTACCACCTCATACACATCAGACAAGCAAAAATAACTAAAAGAAATAAAATTTAATACTTGCAGTGCTGTGTAAGAACAGGTATACTTATCCAAAGCTGTCAGGGTTACAGACAAATCTTTTTTGAGAGCAATCTGGGAATTACAGTAGAAGTGATAAAATAATCTTACTCTCTGAGCCAATACAATAATTTAATCATTCTGAATATAGCCTAAAAAAACCCAAAATAATACAATAACAGCAACAACAAAAAGCTACTATTTGAAAGATTTTTATTTCTCCACTAAATGTTATTACAAAAATCAGGAAACCACCTGAATGCCGAGCCATTGATTAAATAAATTGTGACACATTCATGTGATTGAGCACTGTAATCCTGACTAATACTGACAGGTCTGAGAAATACAAAGAAATTAGAAAGACCTTTAGGAAATAAGACACGGAAAAAAGTGAACTAGAAGAATGGCGTATATGCTAAAGAGGAAGCAAAATGAATGGGAGTGAACAAAGATTCTAGATGGAGACATAGAGGGAGGGACTGAAAATATAATATTCTGTGTCTTGAAATTATTTACCTGTAAATAGTTATTAAACATATTTAGTCATTTGTTTTGCTGTTCAATGTTAGCTTTCTCATAAAACATTTAATAATTAAAAGACAAATGAGTATTATTCTCTTGATTTTTTTAATCTCAAGTACTGTGGCTGGTTGTAGACCCTGTTGGAAGCAGTAATGCACTCAACTCCCAACTTAACTACTTAGCCATTTTCC
The DNA here is from genome assembly GCA_028658325.1 of Potorous gilbertii. Taxonomy (NCBI): domain Eukaryota; kingdom Metazoa; phylum Chordata; class Mammalia; order Diprotodontia; family Potoroidae; genus Potorous; species Potorous gilbertii. Next base: position 284,400,189 of record CM053770.1, on the reverse strand, counting down.
CTACCTTAAAAAAGTTTCCTCTGTGCTACTCAAGGTCCCACCTTTGCCCTTCCTTGACTCCATTTTTCTCACATGTTGACACTGGGGACTGGATCTTGATGATTACATATTTACACTTATTACAATTTTTAAACTGCTAAAATATTATCAAAATATCCTCCCTGAGACTCCTCCCCCACTCTTTGCAGAATGTGGAGTTGACAGGTACGGTACATCGCATATAATGCAAAAAATATTTAAATGTTTTGATGTTTTACTGAATTTTTTTCTGTCTTCTACCTCTTCCCTTTTATCTTAAAAAAATAAAAACTGTTTTTTTTCCATAAGAGATGACTCTCTAGAATGGGAAAGGAAGGGAAATGTAGGCAATCTAAAAATAAAAAAATCATAAAAATATTTTTTTTAATTTTCACTTTCATTTTCTTTCATTACTAGTGGGACATTTCAATGGACTTATGCAGTGGCCATCTGCTGAATAACTCCAAATATTTTCTTACACATCTTACAGATTTTCTTGATATCCTTCAGAGTCAGAGAAAAGTAAGGGATGGCATTATATAAGAAATGAAACTCTCATACCACCTGTCTCAGAGGGATGTGTTTTGTCAGCTTTGAAGAACTATAAAGATGTGAACTATTAATCATATAATCCAATTTAGAGCTGAAAGACATTGAAGGTCATTAATCAATACCCCTCATTTTACAGGTGAGAAAACTGAATCCTGCCGAGATTAAGTGACTAACCCAAGGTACCTCATAAATAAGTAAAAGAGGTGAAATTTGAAGTCAGGTTGCTCTCTATTTTCATGATCTTATCCATGGATTTTCGAAGATCTAGGACCTTTGAAGGTCTTGCTTCAAATCTAGCATTGTTTTCACTGCCTCTGGAGCAGTCCAAATCACCATACTGGAAACAGTCTAACAAAGACTAAAGCATTATTAAATCATAGGCATTTCTTGCTGGTACCTTTGGTACACATTCAAATTAGTGGGAAATTGCTTGCCTCTTAGCCCAGTGAAGATAACTCAGAGTCCAGCAAAGAATTTTCTGATGGTCCCAGCACAAATAATTGATTCTCCCTCTTCCTTTCAGAGTTGCAATTATCATCTCTTCTTTTTCTTTGTTTAAATAGACAAGTTAAACAAGAGGATACAGGAATATGGTATTTTTGGGGTTCTCTTTTAATTTACTCTCATTTTTTCCTATAACCATATCACTGAGATTTAAGGGAGAGAAACAAGACTGGTCCAAGTGACTGGGCACAACCAGGAGTGGTAGAAATTCCATCACCAGTGCTGACCCAAAGCAACTAAAGGCTGGAAACTGCAATCACTGAAAATTCTGCCTGAAAAATGCCTGAAAATTCCAGCAACCAGGGGAAATCCAGAGAATGACTGGGACCTCTGAGGAAGAAACCCAGAGATGCTGAGAAGGTGAATTACTATGAATCCAATTCAGGTGGTGAGGTTAGGAAAACTGCTTTCCTTCTTGAGTCCATGAGACCAAGATGAGAGTAAATGTCCCCTCTAAGCATCCCTTTCCACCAGTTGTGTACATGTTGTCTGGAGTAAAATTTAATAACCACCAAAAAGAAGAATCAAAAAGAGAGGATCTGCTGCCTTCCATAATGACCACCTGGAAGGGTCTGAGGAGAGAAAGAATTCAGAAGACACATATACTTCTAAACATGCCCCAATTTTTGCCCAATTTGAATTATATCCATCTTCAGTTTCTTAGGTCTATGTCTTAATGAATCAGCTCCAGGAATAGCCTTTTGTTTTTCATTCATTTTTCAGTCATATTCAATTCCTCATAATCCTATTTTCTTGGCAAAAATCCTGGAATGGTTTGCCATTTCCTTCTCCAGCTTATTTCACAGATGAAGACATAGAGGCAACAAAGTGATATGACTTGCCCAGATAGTAAGTATCTAAGACAGATATGAATACAGAAATGAGTCTTCCTGACTGCAGGCCTGGCACTCTATTCACTGTACCAGTAAACTACAAGTAACATTCTAGGCAATAGATATTCATCAACCACTTGTTTTCTTCCTGTGTGGAAAATTAGGGCAAACTCTATTAAGCAATTGTTCATATTTTTTTCCTTCTTTTTTAAATTTATTTTGTTTTCAGTAGTCATTTCCACAAAATTTTGAGTTCCAAATTTTCTCCCAATCTCTCTCCTCTCCCCACCACAAAATGCCCTGCATTCTGATTGCCACTTCCACCAATATGTCCTCCCTTCTAAAACCCCTCCCTTCCCTTATCCCCATTTTCTCCCTTGTCCTGTAGGGCAAGATAAATTTCTATACCCCATTATTTGTATTTCTTATTTCCAAGTTTTATGCAAAAACAGTTCTCAACATTTGTTCCTAAAACTTTGAGTTCCAACTTCTCTTCCTTCCTCCCTCCTCACTCATCCCCACCGAGAAGGTAAGCAATTCAATATAGGCTATATATGTGTAGTTTTGCAAATGACTTCCCTAATAGTCATGTTGTGTAAGACTAACAGCATTTTCCTCCATCCTGTCCTGCCCCCCATTTTTCTATTCTCTCTTTTGACCTTATCCCTCCCCAAGAGTGTTGACTTCTAATGGCTCCCTCCTCCCATTTGCCCTCCCTTCCATCATCCTCCCCATCCTGTTTATCCCCTTCTTCCCTACTTTCCTGTAGTATAAGATAGATTTTCATACCAAATTGAGTGTGCATGTTATACTTTCTTTGAGCCAAATATGATGAGAGGTAGCTTCACTTTTTCCCCTTTTCCACCTTTCACCTCCACTTTTCACTTCCCCCCTATTCCCTCTATTGAAAAGCTTTTCCTAGCCTCTTTTGTGAGAAATAATTTGCCCCACTCCTTTTCTCCCTTTCTCTTCTCAGTATATTCCTCTCTCACCCCTTAATTTTATTTTTTTAGACATGATTCCTTCCTATTCACTCACTCTGTGCTCTATGTTTCTGTGTGTATATGTGTGTGTGTGTGTGTGTGTGTGTGTGTGTGTGTGTGTGTGTATAATTCCTCCAACTACCCAGATACTGAGAAAAGTTTCAAGAGTTACAAATATTATCTTTCCATATAGGAATGCAGACAGTTCAATTTTAGTAAGTCTCTTGTGATTTCTCTTTCCTGCTTACCTTTTCATGCTTCTCTTGATTCTTGTGTTGGAAAGTCAAATTTTCTTTTCAGCTCTGGTCCTTTAATCAAGAAAGTTTGAAAGTCTTCTGTTTCATTGAATGACCATTTTTTTCCCCTGAAGTATTATATTCAGTTTTGCTGGGTAGGTGATTCTTGGTTTTAATCCTAGTTCTTTTGACTTCTGGAATATCATATTCCACACCCTTCAATCCCTTAATGTGGAAGATGCTAGATCCTGATTGTATTTCCACAATACTGGAATTGTTTCTTTATAGCTGCTTGCAATATTTTCTCCTTGATGTGGGAATTCTGGAATTTGGCTACAATATTCCTAGGAGTTTCTTTTTTTGGGTCCCTTTCAGGAGGTGATCAGTGGATTTTTTCAATATTTATTTTACTCTCTGGTTCTAGAATATCAGGGCAGTTTTCCTTAATAATTTCATGAAGGATGATGTCTAAGATCTTTTTTTGATCATGGCTTTCAGGTAGTACCATCATTTTTAAATCATCTCCCCTGGATCTATTTTTCCAGGCAAGTGTTTTTCCAATGAGATATTTCATATTGTCTTCCATTTTTTCATTCTTTTGACTTTGTTTTGTAATTTCTTAGTTTTTCATAAAATCATTAGCTTCCATCTGTTTCATTCTAATTTTTAAAGAACTATTTTCTTCAGTGAGCTTTTGAACCTCCATTTCCATTTGGCCAATTCCACTTTTTAAAACATTCTTCTTCTCATTGGCTTTTTGAACCTCTTTTGCCAATTGAGTTAACCTATTTTTAAAGGTGTTATTTTCTTCAGCATTTTTGGTTGGGTCTCCTTTGGCAAGCTGTTGACTCCTTTTTCATGATTTTCTTGCTTCACTCTCATTTCTCTGCCCAATTTTTCCTTTACCTCTCTTACTTGATTTTCAAAATCATTTTTGAGCTCTTCCATGACCTGAGCCCAATGCATATTTATTTTGAATATTTGGGAAGCAAAAGCCTTGACTTTTATGCCTTTCCCTGATGTTAAGTATTGTTCTTCCGCATCCAAAGGGATGAGAGAAAATACCTGTTCGCCAAGAAAGTAGCCTTTTATAGTCTTATTTTTTTCCCCTTTTTTGGGCACTTTCCCAACCAGTTACTTGACTTTTGGGTCCTTTGTCAAGAGTAGGGTATACTCTGGGGATCTGTAAGTTCTTAGTTCCTCCAAGGTGGCACAATCAAGGGAGAGTCTGGGCTCATGGCTGGGATTCAGATTAGCTGCTCAATTCTCCCAGGGATTTTTTTGAGGAAAGGGCTGCCACTCAGGGCTGATGATCTGATCAGCTGCTCAACTCCCTCACAGGCTTTAAGCTGAGGGCTCCAACAATGCACGGTGGCTGCTGCATGCCATGGCCACTACCACTGCAGCTGCCACTGTCTGCTGCTGCTTCTGCCACCACCACCACTGCCTAGGGCCAGGGCTAGGGGAGGACCCTACACCCTTAGTACTCAAGTGAGAAAGCCCTCTCAATGACCTTTGAAGAGGCCTTTGGCTCTTGTAGGTTGAGGGATATGAAAACATCTGCTCCTGCTGGGGATTCCACCCCCCCAGGTCTGCTCTGGTCCTGCTCCTCCAGGTGCCACGTGGTCAAGGCTGGGTTGTGTTCTACTCCATGTCCTATGCAACAGACCTTTCCCATTGGCCTTCCAGGTCACCGTGAGCTGGACATCTCCTCCACTCTGTTATTCTGTGCCTTCTGTTGCTCTAGAATTTGTTGAGAGTCATTCTTTATAGGTATTTTATGGGCTGTGGGGGAAGAACTAGAGTATATGCGTCTTTCTATTCTGCCATCTTGGCTCCACCTCCTCAATTGGTCACATTTTTGTGAAGCTCTCTAATGTTCTCAGCCTTGATATAGACATTAACAATGTCACTCAAAAAACAGGAGAACCTGGAGGACCTTAGCATATATTGGAAATTGGTCTCTGAATCTACCCTAGATACATTCCTTGACAGTGGCAAACACCTTTTGTGAACACATCTTTGTGTTGCATATCTTGCTTGATATTAAAATGGAGAAGGCCATTGTCAGAATTCTTTCTCTCATATCTCCCAAGGAAGTTGAATGATATTGGCATACACATGGAAGACACATGGATGCCTTTTAAGGTGGTGTCTCATACTACAAAATAAAAAATAATAAACAGTAAGGAAAATTGAATTTTGCATTCTTTGTAATTGGTTGTTATTTGTGACTGTACAATATGGTGTGCAGTAGAATGTCATTTGTCCAAAGTATGACTGTTTCCTTCACATAGTTTGCAAAGGCTTTTCAATAGATTATTCTCATGAAATTTTAAAGAGATAGGAAACAAAGCATTTGAGTCAGTTATTACTGATAATTTCTCATTCACATTTTGTGCAGGAGTAAAGCCTGTTCTTTTGTTTTCAGTCTATCTTTTAAGAACACTATCTTAAAAGGCCTTACAATTGTGCCCCCTCCAATACTGTCCTTCCCTGTGTGTCCTTCACCCAGAAGCTGTCCTTATTTTTATTTTCTTTCTGTCACCTCTACTTCCTCATGCAGCATTCTTAAGATTGTGATATCTGCACCCAAATATGACTCTACTATTATTGATGGAGAAAAGATACTGTTATAAAAATCTTATCATATTTTTCCCATTTTTGTCTATTAATTTTCCATTTTCATCCTTCAATGCCCTTGGGATAGATATAGTTTTATTATGTCTCTCACCATTTTTTCTGTAAATCTGTTTTTCTTTCCATTCTTCTGTTTATAATCTTTCACTGTTCATAGTCTTTTATCATGCTTCTCCAAGGTACTTTACAAACCACTTTATATTCTTAACTCATTACTCCTTTTCTCTCTACTTTTCAAGGAGTTCAAGTATCTATTGGATGAGGCAGTTCCTAGGGTTTTTTAGTCTCTTTTATTATGATAATTGATTTATATCACTTAAAATCCCTTAGGAAATGATGGTAGTTTATGTTGACATCCATTCTTTCATTCATTTTTTGTTTTTCAGAATTAATACGCCGTTGCAATGTCAAGTTAGAGTTGCCTCACCTATATACTAATCTTCTCATTTTCATTGCTTCTGATTTGGTATTGATTTTTATTCTTTGCTCTTAAATGTTCCTAGTCTGACTGTACACATCCAATTGAGAAATGACTCCCACATTGGTAACTAGCTATCTTTTGATCATTTCAACACAATTGATTTCATCTCTGATAATGTTACTGAGACTTTGTCCTAATTGACATCTCCTAAAGCTCTTTTTCTCCTAATTCTCTTTTTGAAGAAAGTAATCACAATATGTAGGTATGAAGCTTCTACAATTTCTACAGATCTTTGGCCTCTTTCAGTTCTTACTCTTGAACCATATTTACTAATATATTTTTCGTTATCTTTTCATATGCATACCTTTAAATTAAAATCATCAAATATTAAATAATATATTGACTTCATTTGGAAGATCTTCTCAATTTCTCCATCAAATTTCTCTTTCTTCTCACAGACTACAAGTGATGTGAGAAAGTAAGTTATAAGTATCTTCACAGTTGTCTTTTTGCAAATATTTATCTTGAAAACTAAGGATGATATGAGCAAGTGCTTCCTCCACTCCCCCAAAAAAGTTATGTTTCTTTTCTTTGGACTCATGATAAAACCAAATCCACCAGAGCGCTCTCTCTCTCTCTCTCTCTCTCTCTCTCTCTCTCACTCTGTGTCTGTCTCTGTCTCTGTCTCTCTCTCTCTCTCTCTCTCTCTCTCTCTCTCTCTCTGTCTGTCTCTTCCTTTGTCTCTGTCTTTCGTTGTCTCTCTCACAAATCTGTAAGTGATCTTTCCATTTGGCTGTATTTTTTTTCTTCTGGTTTCATTTCTAGGAAATGCTGAGATTGATCGGATTTAATTGCTCTATTCATGTTTATAGTTCGCTAGAGAATGATTCTTTCATTTAGAAAAGCAACTGATAAGCTAATGTAAATGATCTACAGATTAAATTATCCCTGACATGCCTGATCCCATGATTTCAGAAATAGAAGTGGGCCCCATAGGTCCAGGGGGAAGGAAGGAGTGATATTTTTCTTTTTTTATAGATTGTTTTGGCAAAATAATTTACCACCAAAGAGTAAGAGTGGGGAATGAGTTGGTCAGTCAACAAACATTTATTCAATACTTCTATGTGTCAGGCACTGTTCTAAATGCTGATGACCCTCTTTGTATTTAGGCTGGTCTTCAATAAGTCAAAACAGGATGTGTCCTGGCTCTATGGGGATAGGGATATGCACTGGTCTTTTTATGAGGGTCAGGGGCTTCATTTTGCTAAAATTACATCACAACTCCTGATTAATCCTAATGTGTTCCTATGCCCAGTTGTTGTACTGAAGAAAATTGACCTCTGAGCATAAAGGAGGTTGGACTATTTTAGATGTCCATCCCCTGCCACCCTTTGTAGGTTATAGAGTTATAAGATATACCACCCCTCTCTTTGCCAAATACCCTTTTGTGAAAGCCTCTCTGGGTAAAGGCTCAACATCAACAATCCTTTATATTTCCAACAAGGGAGAAGAACATTTCAATCTTCTCCAAATTCTTCAGCTCTGAGCAACCATGACAGCCTAAAGTATGAATGTGTGGGAGTAAAATTTTGGGGGGCAAACCTGAGATGGAGCATCAAGTCCTTGGCTGCCTCCTCTGCTTTATGTTGTCTTCAAAGACCCTTAAAACCTGGTGTTTTTGGCCCTGGTTGTAACTTCATGGATTGGAAGGTTTGGGGGTCCCTGAGTCAGTGCTATAATACTAGCAACCCAAAATAAGATACTTCCTATCTACTTCTTAGAAGAGAAAATAAGCACCACTAGACTCATTCAGGTAGGATACCAAGTCCCTGCCAAGCTAGGTGGCCTGGAAGTCTGGGCAGGTCAGGTCTGATATGAAAGTCTGGGATGAAAATAGATGTCTATTCAGCAGCCCCACAAAGAAAATCCACTCTACCAGGAGAAGTAAATGTTTTAGGATTGTATATTTATATGTGTTTTGACCTATTCCTTTGTGGCAAAGGAAATGCATGTTATCCCCAAACCTAATGTCAACATTGTACCTTGACTACCTTTTCTAGAAGAGACCCTATTAATCACATATATGGAGACCCGAGACATGAACCATATGTGAGCTTGGGTTAAAAGCTTTTCCCCAGAGCTTCAGAATGGGAGTATAATGAGCTAGGGGGTGTAAGGAAACTCTAACTAACATGAATCCAATTTGTGTTAGTCTAGAGGAGAAAATCCTTCGAAGTGGAAACCAGCCTTTTCCCTCTTCTAAACTCCAGGTAACAAGGAATTTATAAAAACATAGAGAAACTTGTATAGAGTGATATAGAGTGAAAAAAACACACACATGCCCATGCGTGGTGTGAACATAGATGCACACACAGGTATATGTGCATACACATATATACAATTGTATATACAATTACATCAAGGTAAATAAAGTTAGAGATCAAAACTGCAATCAAGTGAAATGGTCACTTCAATACCACATCATCAAAGTTAAAGGACATATTTTCCTTTATTATGAAATGATAAACTGGTTTTAGAAACTGAACTCTTAGGGAAGCAGTGGGAGTTACGTGGAAAGGATCTGCTGTGATGAAATGTATAAATATAGATACATCTTCAGATAGATACAGAGAGACAGAGACAGAGCTACACAGAGAAAAAGACAGATCCTCATATAGACAGATAGACATAGATAACTGGATGGACACACATAAATAGATGACAAATGATGATAGATAGATAGATGATAGATAATAGATGGATGACAGATGTGTGTTCATCATTCGTTCCTGAAAAAGACCATGCCATTAGAGAAATAATGACATGACTTGTACTTGACTTTGTTTTGAGTGAGGGAGGGCTGTGCAAGTCACCAGCCTCACTTCTCCTTTAGAGCCATCTGAATTCAGTGACCAGATATTCATCAGGATGTCTGGAAATGACCCAAGATGAGGCAATTGGGGTTAAGTGGCTTGCCCAAGGTCACACAGCTAGTGAGTGTCAAGTGTCCGAGGTGAGATTTGAACTCAGGTCCTCCTGACTCCTGCACTGGTATTTTTCCACTGCACCACCTAGCTGCCCCAGATAGATAGATAGATAATAGATAGATGATAGACAGATCTGAAGGTAGATAGACCAACAGATACATAAATTGATTGATTGACAGATAGATTTTAATTAAGAAAAAAAGCTATAGCCTAGACTGGCTCTGCTCTTGGCTGCCATGTTTCTTTGTGAGGACATTAAAGGACTGCAGAGGAGTGTTGTTTCAGGATTTTTTGGTCTCTTTATTTTTCACTGTCATTAGCTAGACTTCCTATAAAATGAGAGGATCAGAGTCAATGCCTTTCCTCTTGTGAATTTCCTTTGCCCTGTTTGGAGTCAACAGCTTCTTTAAATAGGCTACAGTTTTTTGGTCAAGGTCTATATGTGAGCAGTCATTTTTACTAACATTACTGAAAGTTCGAGTATCAAAAAGAAAGGGCACATCTCTAATACTCCTTATGCAGTCACAGGATTGAAGCTTAGAATGCATGGGAGCTAAGAGGTTATCCAACCCAACTCACCAAACTGTTATTAAGAGTTTGCTTTGTGAAAGGCAGAAGACAAGGTACTGGGGATATCAACCCCAAAAGAAACAATCCCTAGCCCCCAAGAATTTAAAATCTATTGGTGTGCTTGTGTCATACAAAGGGCACACAAATAAATAAAATAGCAAAAAAATTTGGAAGATGGGGAGCACTAATCACTGGGAGGTAAGAGAAAGCTGCTGGGCTGAGTCCTGCAGGAAGGAAGAAAGGAAAGATGTGAGGGAGGGGGAAAGAAAGGAACTAAACTTTAGAATACATACTTTAGAGTTGGAAAAGATATTGGCAACCAAATAGTTAATTAAAACAACATCAAAAGAAGAAAGAGCTCAGAGAGCTAGGGCAGTGTTATGGTCCTTTCTCTTTCTCTTGAGGTAGTTTGTACGGCTGACTGGAGTCCATTCAGGGCTGTCAGACACAGAGGCCTACCACAGCTGGATAACTTACAATGAATAACAAGCCCATAGGCTAGGACTGCATTCTTCATCTAGGCCTGGACCCCAACCCAGCAACGCCAAAGTTCTGCATCTCTGTTCTTGTTAATTTAGAAAACCGACAATTAACCACAACAAATGCTGGGTTTATTCCAAACTCTAGGCCCACAGAAAGCACTTCTTTTGAGTCATCACAGAGAGATGGGAGTTTTGCTGGGGAAGCAGAGAGGGACACCTGTCTAAATGTTCAATGTGGCATTATACTTATGACAGCAAGGGATGATTGATTCCTCTGCGTGAATTTGTATAACTAAAAGTAGGGGTCAGATGCCACCCCTATGTACATATCACATACTCCTGAAAAGGGAGAACCATCATGTATGAGTATAAATGTTGCTTTCCTGAAATTGTACTCCATTCTAGTGATCTTAATCTACTGAACTAGGCTTACAAATGGTGTGGGGGGAGGAAAAGGAGGGGATAAAGGCATTATAGTAATGACTTTAAAATAATGTTTAACAAGGGGACCTGAATTTGCATATGCTAATAGGTACTGACCCTTTCATTTTGAGGGGTTACATACTTCTTCAACAGTGACTATGCCACTGAAGCCATCTTTGGAATGGCTCTTTGAGGGTCACTTTCCTGGTTAATCTGCAAAAGAATAAAACCATCTGGTTATTGTATAAGTTTCACCTTGTATTTGACCCATCTGGAATTGCCCAGCTTGATTTCCCCACTATTTTCACCAAACTTGCCTCCAAATTTCTTTGGGCTGTTCCTGAGAATCAACTTTGTCTGGTTCATCACCAAACCTTTGCTCATTATGGGAATGGATCATAGTTCTAGAGCTAAAAGGGGGCATCTGGTCCAAAAACCTCTGATTTCACCGAAGAGTTGCCAGGAGGCTGTGACTTCCCTAAATGGTTCTAAAAGTCATGAGCAGCTGATGGGGGATGTGGATCCAAGTCCTTGGACTTCAGAGTGAGCATTCTCTTTCCACTGCCTCATTATATCTCCTTAAGAGGTCAATATATGCCAAGCCCAGAGAGTGGGACCCACCTGGGCACAGAAAAAGTATGACCCAGATCATGACCCAAAAGGGGTCATGAGAGCACACTAGAGTAGACAGCTGCAGATAGCTAGGCAGAAACTGTTCAACAAAGGCTGGAGCAGGAATCCATGAGAGGGAAGAGGTCAGCTCAGAACTTGTCAGAGAACATTATGTTCTAGAGGGAAGGCACAAAAAGAAGGCTTTTTTTTCTCATGCAAACTGTTTAAATTTATTGGTGGTGCATGAACATAGTCTCTCCTCAGTGCCACTGTGGCACTAAGCAAAATCTACTCTGGAAAGATGAAGATCAGTAACCACTGAGAATATTCAAAAGAATGGACTTTAGCCTCTGAAGGCAGTTCCAAGGGAGTTCTTGGCACAATTTGAGCAATGGTGACTTATTGGGAAAAGTGTACAATCCATTGGGAGAAAGGCTAAGCCTCCTTTTCTCCATCACTTAGAATCCAAACCTTCCTTCAAAGTATCACCTAAGTACCACCTCTTAGCTAAGGCCTTTCTGATGCTCTCAGGTTCTAGTCCTTACCCCTAAATTCTCATGTATGGATTCTATGTATATTTTGCATGTACTTGTTATGTGTATATTTTTCTCCTACAGCATATAAGCTCTTTGAGGGCACAGATTATTTCATTTTTGCTTTGTATCAAGTACATGGCCTAGTATGTGATAGGCATTTATTGATTGATGAATGGATCACTATCCTCACAGGAGTACTGCAGACCACAGTACTCTGTCATCATGCATACTACAGACCTTCAAGACAGAAGGAGGAAATAGACAAGATGTTTCAGAAACAGACAAGTTTGAAATGGCGCATAAATTAGTAGTGTTGAAAAATTCAGCTACTTGGGCATCTGTCAGTACTCCCTACCATAAGCATAACAGTTACTAAATTTCCTAACTTACTTTAATCATAATGTCATTCTTCAAAAATGGAGAATGTGTCAAGAAAAGCCACTACTATGGATGTAATTTTGAATAGGGAGGAAAGAAATGAGGCAGTAAAAAGAATTAATAAGAAAATAATTATGATAAGAAAAGAGAAAATAGACAAACTATCTAAAACTTTGTAATAGAGAACAAAAAGGGAGTTGTGTACGATCTTACACAGACGCCAGGATGCCAGGATCCCAAGTTTAGAATTCAAAGGGATCTCAAAAGTCCCTGAGTCCAATCGTCATTCTACAGATGAGGAAGGTGAGGTACAAAAGAATTAATTAATAGTGACAAGAATAGAATCCAAAATATTCAAAGAAAGTATAGGGAAGATACTATGAAGTTATTTATTTTTTCTTTTTTAAACCTGAAATAATGAAAGTCTAATCAGAGTCCTGAGGAATATCTGAATTGTTTTTCTAGTTTTCAGTGGTTGAAGAAAATTATGGATAGAGTGGGGATGATCTCTGAAATAGTTAAGGAATAAGGCTTTTGCAAGAAACTGTGGTATCAGGGAAGAAATTTGTGATCTGTTCCCAGCCTTTCCACTAACTAGCTGTGTAAACTTGCTGCACTTTCTAAGGCTGTTTTTTCATCTGGAAAAAATGAAGTGATTGAACTAGATGATCCTTGGTATTCCTTCTATCTCTCAGAATCAATAACTATGAATAATAAACTATCTTTCTTCCCTCAACAGGACTGCCCAACCTTCCCAGTTCTACACTGGCATGGAACCAATTTCATTTACTTTTCCCAAGTATTTCACATAGCAAGAGTGCCTGGTTCTCCTCCTGAAATTAAGAATCATTTTGGACAAAACCCATACAGCACTGAGACATAGCCATAGCTAGAAGAACCTTACTATTTCCAAGGAAATTTTGGATCTTGTATAATTCAAGAAGACCTATGCTCTGAAATGCACTGGAGGAGAAGTCCTGTTCATTGTAAAAGTACCACAGGATTCTTCAAAAGGTAGTAATGAAATTATTTTCATTTTACTTTATTAACCCATTCCATTTTTATGGAACAGATACTTTCCAACAAACTCCAAAACAATCCCCTTAAACAGTTTATTCCTTGAAACAGTGTCTAAGTTAACAGAAAGGATAACTGCCGGCTTTGAACATTATCACCATGGTGATAACTAAAAATTGATCATTGAATTTGACCAGAGTTTTGTTGTCTTTCTGTGTAGACTTTATTTACATGGTTCTGGTCATTATGCATATTGTTCATTTGGTTCATCTTTTTTTTAATGTCCATCACATCATACAAGTATTCCTATGTTCCTTTGAGGTGCTCATATTTATTGTTTTTAAGATGCAGTGATATTCAATTATATTCATTTACTAGAATTTTTTCAGCCACTCCCCTACCTTTGGGTATATATTTTGTCTTCAATTTTTTTTTTGACCATCACAAAAAATGTATGTGTGGGTCTTTTTTCTTGTCACTAACCTCCCTGGAGCTATTGGACTAAAATTTTAGATCCTTGGCATTCTCCACAGCAAGTCCCCCTACAAGGCATGGAAATCTGTAAAAAGAATAAATTTTAATGACACTATCACAAAGAATTCTGATGAGGAGATAAAGGAGAAACTGTCTGAAAAAAGATCAGTATGTAAGCAGAGGGAATTCAAAAAACAACTTAAATTTTAACAAAGAATTGTATAGAAAATTTAGAAGCAAGGGTTCATAATGGAAGATGATTAGAAAACAGTGTTATTGTCTTTCAAGAGCAGTGTAAAAGGGGTTAAACCATAGAATAAGCTGAGACTGAGGAGGAAAGCTAATGACAAAAAAAATCACTTTGTAAAAACTGTGCTGTGAGCTAGGAAAAGATCAAAGAAGGAAGGAGACCAAAGTGCTCAGCATGGATATGATCAAGATCACAGAGAGAAAGTACAACTAACTCTTACCTTGTCTTTGTTTCTTGCTAAAGAAAATGATCTTCCAACTGGGAAAGACAGAACAAAACATAGTTAACAGGAGAAAGAAACCTAAGATTATTGCAGTGAGGCTAAGAAAACACCCAATTGCCCTTAATGATTGAAAGTCATGAGAACTGAATAAACTATATCTAAGTGTACTAAAGAATATAAGTTATGAATCATGTCACTTTCAATGATTTTTGGGCAAAGTATGGTGAATAAGAAAGACACCAAGACTGGGCAAAAAGACAAATGTCCTAATTTTTGAAAAGGAGAAGAGGAATGGATTGCTTCTGAAAACTTTGGGTTAGTGAGCTTATCTTTAATTCATAGCAAAATTATAAAATGGATTTTTAAAGAAATGGTTTGTGAGCACTTAGAAAGGGAAGTAGAAATCATTAAAAATGAACACAGCTTAATTAATCAATAATAAATTATGCCAGATTAACTTCATTCCCTTTTGACAAGGGTACTGAACAGGTAGATAAGGAGAAACTGATAAAAATATCATACCTAGATTCAGGAAAGCATTTGATAAAATTTATCTCCTGGTGGATAAGAGGAAAGGATATCATTAAATGAAACCAATCCTTAGTGGATTGTGAAACTAGCTGAATTGACTACAGTCAGTGAGTAATCAGTCATTCATTCAATCAACAAACATTTACTAAGAACCTATTAAGTATTAGGCATTGTGCTAAGCTCTGGAGATACAAAAGGAGATGAAATATAGTCCCTGCCCTCAAGGAGTTAATGATCAAATGGAGGAGATAACATGCAAACATATATATATATATATATATATATATATATATATATATATGCAAACATATGTGTATATATATATATATATATATATATATATATATACATCAAGCTATCTATAAGATAATTAGGAAATACTTACAGGGGGGAAGGTGCAGGAATTAAGAGGGGTTTCAGAAGGTTTAGCATAGAAAGTGGGATTTTAGCTAGGATTTAAAGGAAGCTGGATAAATTACTAGCTGGCATAGAGGAGGGAAAGCATGTGAGGGACAATGAGATAGAATGAATGCTCAGAGCTAGAGATGGAACTGTTGTTTGTGGAACAGCCAGGAAACCAGTGTCATTGAACTTAAGAGAACATGTTGGGAGGGGCAGATGGAGCCAAGATGGCAGAGTAGAAAGACTCACATTTGCTAGCTCCGAACCCACAGCCCATGAATCTCCTCTAAAAAGAACTCCCAACAAATTCTGGAACAGTGGAAGCTGCGCAGCAACACAGTGAAGGAGATTTTCGTTCCAGAGAGCCGTGAAAAACCGACCCCAAAGGTATATCGCACCCCGGACGGCAGTGGAGCCGCCCCTGCCCTGGCCATGCGGCACTGAGAGGAGCTAGCAGAGCACAGCAGGCTTCAGGGACGGAGTCTCCAGGTCCCTCCACCCACAGACGCACAGGTCAGTGAGAGAGACGGGCTGAGAGGGGAGTGGGTGTCTCCGGGACTCAGGCCCCCTCGGGAGACAGCGGCAGAGGCAGTGGCAGAGGCAACAGGCATCCAGAGGCTCCCAGAGCAGGTAGGAGCTTGGAAACAGCTCCATTACAGAAGGTCTCTGCATAAACCCCCTGAGGGAACTGAGCCTGGGAGGCGACCCTGCCCCCACTGAGAATCTGATTTAATCGTACCCTGAATAGCAGCCAGGGCCTGCCACCAAAAGCCCTGAGGCTGGGGAGCAGCATTTGAATCTCAGACCTCAAGCATTATCTGGGTGTATCTAGGCCAGGGGTGGAGAGGACTCTCAGAGTCAAGTAACTGGCTGGGAACATTTAAATCTCAGACACCAAGCGCTAGCTGGGAAGACCTAGGCCAGGGTGGAGAGGACTCTCAGAAGTCAAGTAACTGGCTGGGAAAATGCCCAGAAAAGGGAAAAACTCTAAGATCACAAAAGGTTATTTTCTTGAGAAGATGATTCCGCCATTCCTCTCCGATGAAGAAGAGAACTGCTTACCATCAGGTAAAGACATAGGAGTCAAAGCCTCTGTATCGCAAACATCTGAAATACGTATCCCATGGGCTCAGGCCATGGAGGAGCTCAAAAAGGATTTTGAAAATCAAGTTAGACAGGTGGAGGAAAAACTGGAAAAGAAATGAGAGAGATGCAAGAAATGCATGAAAAACGGGTCAATACCTTAATAAAGGAGACTTAAAAAAATGCTGAAGAAAATAGCACCTTGAAAAATAGGCTAACTCAATTGGCAAAAGAGGTTCAAAAAGCCAATGAGGAGAAGAATGCTTTCAAAAGCAGAATTAGTCAAGTGGAAAAACAGGTGCAAAAG
>CM053770.1:284359475-284383227 GCA_028658325.1 Potorous gilbertii | reverse complement strand
TAAATATATACTATAAACATAGTATAATATTTATATCATATATAATATATATACTAAGGAATTTGCATACTATAGTGTACATATACTATACGTACACTATAGTATGTATATTGTATGATATAATATGTATATATAGGGTATGTATGGTACATGTAGTAATGTATGGCATAGTATATCTAATGCTTAGTGTGAAATTATATTACAGATAGAATATATGTGTAAGTAGTACTAAGAGAGATGTATAACGCATATATGTGTATATACACACATATAAATGTATATATACTATGTGTTATATATACTATACATGTAGTATAATATTTATATCATGCATACAAACATACACTAGTAAATGTATAGTGTAAAATATTGTGTTTATATAGGTTGTATATAATACAGAGTATTGCATAATATAGACACATAATTTGTCTCTATATTATATACAGCATATGCATGTGGAAAATACTAGATGATGGATGGATGGATGGATGGAAGGATGGATGGATGGATGGATGGATGGAGGGGGAAGAGAGAGAAAGAGAGAAGGAAGGAGCGAGAGAAGAACTGCAGAGAGAGAGAGAGAGGGATGGGTAGATGGATTGTTCTGGACCTGTGTTTTTAATGGTATAGGGAACTTCAAGTGAGGACACTCTATCCACCAATGTGCGCTGGCTGCATCTTTGCACCTTGGAGGAGATAGAGAGCTGCCTTGTACGCTGAGAGGCTGGTGACTCTCTCTGGGCATTTGTGCCAGTAGTGGGACTTTAATCGAAGTTCTCCCAACTCAAAGGTCAATTTCTTATATCCCCAACTATTATTGCTCTCTCCTTAATTGCTTTATTTTTAACTTTTGTATTTATTCCATATCTGCTAACATATGTACCTGCTCTCCCCTCAGTTCAAATGTAAACTACTTGTCAACAGATACTGTTTCATTCTTTGCATCTGTATTCCTTATTCAAGGCATAGTATCTGGCACATCATAGGTACTTCTCAATATTTGTTGGTTGACTTATCTTTTTCAGAGTTAATGGTAGATTGCTTGAGGCAGAGGAGTGGAGGAGAAAGAAGCCCTATCTTCTTCCCATCTTGCTGCACTTTGAAAAAAGATACAAGGGAAAGAGCAGAGGCTGAGTCTTTGAGAGCTGAAAACCTCCAAAATCTAGTGGAACGAACACTAATTTAGCTGCCAATGACCTCAGTTCAGATCCTAACTTTGGCTTTGGTACCTATGTGAACATGACTTAAATGGCAAATCACAACCTCTGGGACTGTTTCTCATCTGTAAAATGAGGAGGGTAAACCAAGTTACTTCCAAGGTCCCTCCCAAGTCTTTATCTATCACCTGATTAAAAGGAGACACTGCTTTTCCTTTTTGGTCAAGGATGGGTGTGACTGATTTGTCACTCATCCAGTCTTTTGAGTCCGGTGTGTCTTATAAGTTTGATCAAGGGATTTTTCAGTTTGATCTGATAACAAAGGCCTGCTTCCTATAATTTCTATCAGGTTGATTGGGTGATTCTTCAATTGGATCAAGGACTCCCCTGATCAATCCCCCTTACATTAACAAGCTGTCACCCTAGCTATCCTTCCCCATCCTGCCCTTGATAAGCTGAATATTTGAACAAGCAGAGTTCTTTACATTTTATCCTGATTAACAAGCTCTTTTCTTGGCTCCCTGACTAGTTCCCTTCCTCTACTTCTTCCAAGACTGTGAGGAAATGCTGTTCTTCCTAGTTTTTCCCAGAATTCCTCTCCAGTGCCTGGACCCCAGCCTTCATGCCAGACACCTAGTTGCCTGCCACCAGGTTTCTCTGATCCTCTTCCCTTATTTGCTTTCTGTCAGACTCCACTTGACATCTGGCCTTGGATGATTTGCCAGGCATTCCATCTGTTACTCCCCAGTAGATTTCTGATACTTACCTACCACCTGCCGTTTTGAATCTCTGATTACAATTGCCATACTGCTCTGATACTCCATTTACCTGTCCAGATTTCCTTCTATAAACTACAGCTAGGACAAATTCAGATGCCTAGTGCATATCTGAGAATATGTCTAGTCAAATAGTCTTAGCCATTGGAATTCCAGTTGAGCCCTGGAGCTGACAGCTAGGGTTCCACCAACTAAGTGAATTATATATTCAACAATTTGACCAACATTTGTTTCAGCACCGATATCACCACTTATTCTTCTCCCTCCAACACCCCAAAAAGCAAAAGCTTCCCTTTGTAATAAATAAATGTAGTCAATAGTCAAGAAAAACAAATTTGAACACTGCTTGTATTCAAATCTCCTTCTGAACCAACAGTATATGATCTTTCTGCCAAAAGGTAGGAGGCATGATTCATCAGTCTTCTGGAGCTTGACTTGGTCATTACATTGATCAGTGTCTTTAAGTCTTTCAAGGTTGTTTCATTTCACAATACTACTGTGATTACATAAATTATTCTCCAGGTTTTACTCACTTCACTCTGTACCAATACATGCTAGTCTTCTCAGGTTTCTCTGAATCCATCCCCTTTGGCACAATAAAGATACAAAAAAAAATTAAATAAGATATTACTTTTGCTTCATGGAGCTTATAGTCCAGTAGAGGTGTATAAATGCTTCAATGTGTTATATATCTGCAGTCTCATTAGGTAAAATATTCCATCCCCTAGGACAGAGAAAAACTCATCCAGTCCTTTATATCCTATGAGATTCTTATTAATGCCTTTTCATAACCGTCCCCATATGATTTAACCAGGGCTTCCTTTGGCATTTCATCAGTGCAGTACTCAAACTTTCCACGTGCTCATTTTCCACATCATCTCACTATACTTCCATTTCTGGTCATATATTTCCTTAAGAAAATCTACTTCTGTATCATTGGAAACTCGTTTATATTCATATCCTATATATATATATATATAATATGTGTGTGTCTCCTTTACATCTGACTAATTTATAACTTTTATTATCCCAAGATCATGGTGTTCTGAGATTCACAATGATATAGAATCATAAGTTAAAAATGTAGCCTTTGGAAGGTTATGGTCAAAAAGACCACCCAACATCAGAAAGGCTACCCAGGCTACTCTAGCAAAGCTCTAAAGTTCCCAATAGTCTCAATGACACAGAAATCCAGTGAGAAAAAACAGAAGTTGACATCTTCTGCCCCATAACCATTCAGAAGTCAGCCAGACTCTCACTGATGATGGGAAAGAGGAGGGAGGGGTTCTTCGGCCTAGTAAGCCTCCTTGTGAACAAAGACGTAACATATGAATCCTGCAAGTCTGCATACATAAGTGTCAAGAGCAGAGATTCTTCCTAAGAAATATCCAGGGTGGCCAGAAAGTCTCAGAGTGTTGATTTTAGATGCCTTCAGGAGGTACATCAACTAAAATCATTGTTTGGAGGGAAGGGGGGTCCCAGAGTGTTCAATCTAAGACAAATCATTCTTAAAAACTCCAAAGTTCTTAATGTTTTGTCCTAAGATGCCAGAAAGAATCCTGAAGCTCCTGAGAGGCCAAACTCAAGGAAATGAGGTCAGTATAGAAAGCCAAGGGATCAACCACATCACCAAAAATTATAGCAGGATGTATAGCCTGGCCCTAGCATAAATCCTCAATTAAAAAACTAAATCTGGAAAAAGAAATAAAAGAGAACACCATCTAGTATCCAAAAAAAATTGTTCTAAAAAAGGAGTGAGAGAATGAGTCCATAAAAACTGCAAGTAGAAACTAAAAGGAAAAGAATAACTTTGCAAAAATTTGCATTTGCAAATGATTATCTGGAAGAAGTGAAATAATAGTTCTAGATGAAAGAATTGGAAGGAGAATAAATGGTTGTGAAAAGAAAATGATAGGGTTTACCCAGGTAATACAGCCCGACTCCTAGAATAGGCAAAAAAAAAAACAAACCCATCAATGATTCCATGAGGTAGGAAAAAATTTTAGAACAAAATCAAAATGTTGAAAAATAGAAAAAAAAATGTAAGAAATTTGATATAAAACAAACAAGTGACCTAGAAAATAGATCAAGGAGAGATTATTTAAGAATTACTGACTTCTTTGAAAAGCATGATTTTAAAAAATAGCCTGTGTTCTGTATTTCAAGAAATCACAAAGGAAAACTGTTCAAGTCTATTAGAATCAGGATAAAAGCAAAGGTCCTAGGTTGTATGAGTTTTATCCTAAAGATCTGAAACAGAAAAAGAGAAGAGTAGATAAAAGGAAAATACTAATTTAGAAAGGAAGAAGGGGAAACTTTTATGGCTTTCTCATTGAGGAGGAGGAGATGAGAGAGGAAAAAGGTAGAATTTCATGAAAACAAATAAAATTTAATATAATAGAAGCAAAATTGGTTAATTCTTTTGAATTTGGGGTAAGAAGAAATATAAACATGGAGGAAGAGGAAATGGGAATCAGATGAACTTCTCTCTTATCTGTAATGGAAAAAAAGTTTACACACACACACACATAGAGTTTGTAGAAATAATTCAAACTCAACCAGGAAACAATCTGGGGTAGCTAAGAGGCAGTGAAGAGGAAAGATGATACAGAATAGTCATAAGCAAACTAAAACTGTCTTGAGGGATGAAAAAGAGGCAAAAAAGAAGAAAATCGAAGAATTGGAATGTTTGGGAGCTCCTTTGCCTGTCTCTTAGACAACTGGGGAATGGCTGAACAGATGGTGCTATATGGATGGGATGAAATATTATTGGTTCATAAGAAATGACAAAAAAAATTTCAGGAAAAACTGGGTATTGTAAACTACTTAGAACAAAATGGCAGAATCAGAAGAACATTTTATAAAAAGACAGTGACATTGTAAAGAAAAACAATTCGGAAAAACTTAAGAATTTGAATCAAAGCTATGACCCCCCATGACCCTAAAGGATCTATAATGAAGCATGGTACCTAATTTCTGACAAAGAATGGTGAGAAATACATGGTGTAGAGATATAAATTTTTGTAAAACTGTGGCCACTGTGTCGAATTCTTTTGATTGGACATACTTCTTTCTCAGAAGGGCTTCTTTTTCTTTCTTGTTTTACTCTCTGTTTTTTAAGGCAGGTGGGGGAAGAAGTCATGAGTAATGATGATGTCTTTTAAAGAAGGTCATCAAACTTTTTTTCAAAATGCACAAAAAGGGATAGAGTAGAGCTGAAAATGAGGCACAGAGAAGACAGTTTTGAAAATGGCATGTAATTTTCTTTAAACTGTAAGTCATATGAAAGACTTTCTCTGTTTCTAACAATAGTAAAAAATGAATAAACATAGCACCTACTATATGCCTGGCATTGTGATATATGCTTTACAAATATTATCTTACTAGATCTTCCCAACAACCCTGGGAACTAGGAACTATTACTATTCTCCCTTTACAGATGAGGAAACTGAGGCAGGTAGAGCTGAAGTGACTTGCCCAAGATCATACAGTTAGCAAGTGTCTCAAATTGAATTCGAACTCAGGTCTTCCTGACTCCAGGCACAGCTGCCTAGAACCCCTTTTTTTTGTATTTTGCTATGTATGGAAATGTTCTCTTTTGTCTTTGTATTTAAATTCAGAATTTGTTACAGATAGTTAAAAAATGAAATTTTAAAAGCAGACTTGTGTGCCAGGAAATAATCCAGAAATATTAAAGGAAATTTAAAAGTATGGGGATAAATAGTAGATAGAGTATTATACCCAGATTCAGGAAGACATGAATTAAAATCTGATCTCAGACACTTAACTACTAGAGTGACCCAGGGGAGGTCCGTTAGCCTCAGTTTTCTCACCTGTAAAATAGAGATAACAACAGCACCCATCTTATAGGGTTGTTGTGAGGACCGAACAAGACAGTATTTGTAACGTTTAACTAACAGCTTGCAATTGTACATCATTGTTAGTTATTGTCCTTTGTACTCAAACGAGGACTAAAATGACATTATGATGTTGGGGTCAAAGTATAGTGTGTCTAATTGTAGCTGATCAAACCAACACAAGCTCAGAAGGCTCTGCCATAGGTGGGATACAAATGATGACTATATAATTATTGTACATAACTGCACAATTGTATAGCTTAACAGAGTGTCATAGTAGAGCTATGCAAATGCTAGCCAGTCATTATTATCTCGAATACCTATAATTAGGTCACTAGGGGGCTCAGTAGATAGAATGCCAAGCCTGGAGTAAGGAAGACTCATCTTTGTGAGTTCAAAGCTAGCCTCAGACACCAGCTGTGTGAACCTGGGCAAGTCACTTTGCCCTGTTTGCCTCAGTTTCAACATCTGTAAAATGAGCTAGAGAAGGAAATCACAAACCGCTTCAGTGTCTCTGCCAAGAAAACCCCAAATGGGGTCCCAGAGACTTGAACACAACTGAAACAACAAGTGATTCAAAACAATGCCTGGAAGATATAGAACAGATGTGCAAGCAAATATTATATGTGGTCTGAGGAAAATAGAACATTACTGACTGCAGAGAATCCAGGAAAAGTGGAGAATTGGAAGGGAAATAGATGGATTAGAAATCCCTCCAAAAATAATACCATAATACTGGTAAACAAAAGAAAAAAGTTGTCTTTGAAAAAATAGTAATATTGACAAAATAATATCTAACCTAATTAAAAAGAAAACGATCAAATGACCAAAATTTTTTTAAAAACTTGCTGAAATTATAATAGAGATGAAAAATAGGCAATTAGACAACTATACATAAATACAAGATAACTACACACAAAAACAAAAATTTAAAAGAAATGGAGGATTATCCACAAATATTAAGGGACCAAGACTATGCCTAAGATTTCTTTGATATTAGGAACTATGACAGGAAACTTCCTCCAACAAAGCAGGTACCTTCTCTGAGTTGCCTGGAACAATGAGAGGGTAAATATTTGTCCCAGGTCTCACAGATAGTCTGTATCAGAATCAGACCTTGAACCAGCTCATCCTGGATTCAAGGTGAGCTTTGTATCCATCACACAATCATGGAATCCATAATTTAAGACTTAAAGGCACCTGAGATGCCATCTACAACAAGCCCCTCATTTATGGATGAGGAAACTAGGCAGAGGACTTGCCCAGCATCATACAGGTAAAGCCAGGACTTGAACCCAACTCTTTTGACAACAAATCCATCACCCTTTTCACTATACCACAACGCTATCCATTACTTACTGAGTATCACCAAGGGGATAAAAGGTCATAGTAAAGCCACTGCTTTTTTTCCCTAATTTTTATAGCAACCATGAAATAGAACATTGGCACAAATGGGAATGATTTACCATGGCTAAGAACTGTGGTCCATTCAGCTGGATGTGCAAACTGGTTTCGTTCCAAATTTCCCCAACTCCAAGTGCCAGGACTTGTTGGAAGTCATTTTGTTTACCAGGTGTTACAAGGTAGGAAGATATTCCCCTCTATGTTCAACAGAGATGCTTAGGCACCAACTGCAGCCCACACAGGCATTAGTGAGCCTCAGACTTTGGCAGCTCAGATAGGACTAGGTTCTCAGGAGATCATGGCTGCAGTCATTGATCAGAGTCAAATACTTTGTGGCACTGATGATTTCAATATCCAGGCGGATACTGCAGTTTTCTTTTGTTTTAACTCAAAGCAGTCTCAATGGAAATGTTACCATATCTTTAGAATAATGCTCTAAAGGGATTTAAGTCTTTCCTTCTCAACACTAAACATCTGGCATACTGGTCAAAGAATTTATAACTCTTCAATTTATCAGGTGTCCATACACAAAATGAAAGAAACTGCCAAAAAAACATGAGTTGGCAGTGTTCACAGAAGATATAAAAAGACGTCCACAAGGACCTCTTTGTTGGAATTCAGGGCCTCTTGAGTCTACAGACCATTTCAGAAAACAGTTGATTGGTTTACAGCAATGAATCAAAGACCATTGACAAATGACAATATAAAATTAGAAATAAAATATGAATGAGAAACAGGAAGTGTTTTTTATTTTCCTAATATACAACAAGACTGAAAACAAAAAATAAGACAATAGTAGCTTACTACATCATCTATGTGTGTGTATATGTATATTTTAAATCATTTATGTGTATTTTTCTTTCACCAAACAAAAACAGGCACAATCCTCTGCTTTTAGAAAAAAATTAGATCAATATCCTGAAAATTTGTTCTCTACTGTTTTACTCTAAACTGGGCCATTTACAACATCAGTCAAGCCCATGAGTAATTCTCAAATACGTTTAAATAATTTTTATTGTTAATTTCTTTAAAGAAATTACTATGTAGCTCATGAAGCAATTAGAGTTAAAAAATGTCTGGTTTCTATTAATGAGATTTTTAATTATAATTTCTTCTGAATGACTTGGCATACATTGAATATAGTTTATCAATGCCATGTGAAGACATTCATGAGAAGAGTGAAGAGTTCAGTTCATTATTTAGATGTCTCATCTACCTAATAGTTAATACCTGGGCGCTTGGACACAGGAATAATGAAATGATCTAGGTATGGAGGGAGGGTTTCATATTCCTCATTTTGGGAGATAGCCATCAGTTTCCTCTACTTTTACTATTCACTACATTCAAAACTTTATAAAAGTAGACTTGGAAATGATGTTTTATTCTGGTGTCTTCTCTTCTCCCTCCACAGTTTTTCTCAGTGATATATCAGCTCCTATGAATCTTATTATTTCTATGTAAATGACTCCCAGGTCTCTATATCCAACCCCAATCTCCTTCCCATGATCCAATCTAATATCACTTTCTATTAGACATTTCAAACTGTATTTCCCTGAGTTACCTCAAATTCAATATGGCCAAAACCAATCTCACTTTCTTTCCTCACTCCAAACCTGTCCTTAACAAACAAATGATTATTTATTCAATATGCTCCAATGCTATGAAATATAAATCACACTTTCTACAGAAAAACCAATTCTAAGCACTTATTCTAACAGTCTTAGATTTCTCAAGTACTGGGCTGATCAGGATCAATGAATTCTAAAAAAAAGAGATTAGGAAATTGATCCCATAAAAGTATCTCTTTTTCCTTCCCCAACTACACAACTTGGTTTAAAGTAGATGTGAAGGAAGCCGCAAGATCATTTCTCCACAGTCCACAACATCTGAAATGCATGAATTCAACCTGTGTGGAAAGTGTTTCCATTCCATGGCTTTCTATATCCTCATGCGTGAAATCCATTCCTTTTACACACAAAGAACCATTTCAAGGACAACCTATTTCACATGAAGTTGAAATCTTGTTCAATTGACCATCCATCCCAAACCAGGAGTAAATTTGGCTTTGTATCTCTTTCTCACCCATATTTTTGATACTCTCCAATGGAAAGCTGACTTAAAATGGGCTACAATTATCTGTTTCTGGAATAACTTTTCAGAATCAGTATGGAAGGGGATGGGCAATGGAATCTTATAACTTGGTTCAGAGACAATATTCTCCCAGATTGGAGATTCAACTCATGGTCTGACACTGCCCTCTAACAGACTGTAGTCATGGAAATTCAGCTACATTGGGATGAAAGGAATCTCAGCCCGTCAGCAGCTCTCCAGTTACTCCATCTGGAAAGGGCACTGAATGAAATTGGCAGCATTTAATGAGAGCCACATTTCTCTTTTCTACCAGAGAATTAAAGGAAAGAAAGAAATCAGAGAGGACATGATTAATTTGCAGGACTTCTCAGGTTAGAAGCATACACTAGTCAAATTCCCAAATAGATAATTTCAAAGGAAGCTTATTAATAACATGAAACCTAAACTGTCACATTCAATGAGTTGATAGGATGCAAAGCTTTAAGTACTAATAACTCACTTGCAATATTCATGATCCAATCTTAATTAAATCCAAACTAGAAGAAGTTATTTAAATATTATTTTTCCTGTCAAAAGGATTATACTGTGTATGATGTATGCCCTTTGCTTATTTTTAATCAGATTTTCATAATTTTTAGAAGTGAACACTGCAGGTGAAATGGCTGATGGCTCATCCACAGACAAGAAGAGGGAATGTGATGGGATCATTTCTTGTGTGCTTTCAGAGATCCTGATAAGAAATGGAATGACTGACTTTAATGAGAAACCTGGGCTGCTTCATCTCTCATATTAAAAACCAACAATGAGACAAACAAAAACATTATCCATTTATAAACAGTAAGTAGGATACAGCTGAACAAATTCTGGTTTTAGAGTCAGAATAACAAAGATCAGGCCCTACCTTTGACTCTTATTACCTATGTGACCTTGGAAAAGTCATTTAACCTCTTCTGACCCTCAATTTCCACAACCATAAAGTGATCAGAAAGTATCTAAGCACCTGTATTCTTGATTTGGAGTCTAGTGTTCTACCCACCTGTACCTAGCTGCCATTATCTACTTCTCCTAAGTTATGTGGTAATTTATAGAATGTCATCAGAATTTATCTCCACCATACCTCTAATGATTTTGAAGCCCTAGGCATAGAGGACACGAAATGGCATTATTTCATCTTTAAATTTCATTTCACTTCCATTTAAAAGAAGCTGAGTGGCATCCTTGACTCTTGGATCTGGAATCAGGAAGGCATGAGTTCAATTTTGTCCTCAGATATTCACTAGCTCTGTAACCCTAAGCAAAACATACAATCTCATTTTGTCTCAGAATGAGATATTTAAAATTGTGAATTTTGGAATTTTTGTTTACAAATTTTTAAATGGTATAAAAAATAATAACACTACCTTGCAGAGTTGTTATGGGTATAAAAGGAAAAATTGTGTGTGACACACTTTGTAGACCTTAAAGTAACATACAAATATTGGCTATTGTTATAATTTTCTACTTTGAAAAAGTTAGGACTTGGAAAGGAAAGGAAGACATGTAAAGTAAACAGTCTAATATAGTAGAAAAGAGATTTCTGGTATAGATCAGAATTTTTTATCTTTTAATGCCTGAATTCCAATACAATTAGTAATCTTTGCAATCTTCTATATTTTATTTCTTACCTTTCAAAATAAGATATGGAAAAGGGGATAGGACACCCATGTACTTCACTGGACTACGAAAAAAGGCTGCAAAACAAAAAAAGATGAAGAATTCCTAATAGATAAACATGATTTTGATTCATATTTAAGAAAACAGAATTACTTATTTGTGTAAGGTGTCTCAAGGGTCAGTGCAGTAAGACTTTCAGGACACCCTGTATATTTCACAAAGACAAAGGAGAATATGTTGTCTGAATACTAAGTCAAGAAGAATTTACACTGAAATTGAGGAGTGAGGAATAACAACTGTTAGTATGTAAAACTAGAAGGGCCCAAGCTAACTCCCTTGTTTCACAGATAAGAAAACTGAGCCCTAGAGAAATAACTTGTCTGATGTTATGCCAAGTAATAAGTAGTAGAGTAGGCATTTGAACCAAGGTCTTTGATTCTTAAATTCAGTGTTTTTCCCCATCAACTACCGAAACCGTGAAAAATAGGATAGACAAAACAGAAAGCAAAATAATGGAGGATGAACACTGCTCTATTGCTTGTCCTTCAATTTTGGAAAGGACCAGTGACATCACAGGGCTATATTTTGGCTTGTGTGTGAATTGGACTTAAGTGAGGCAGAGTTGCCCGAAGTCATCAGTTTCACTTT
This sequence comes from Potorous gilbertii, assembly GCA_028658325.1. Taxonomy (NCBI): domain Eukaryota; kingdom Metazoa; phylum Chordata; class Mammalia; order Diprotodontia; family Potoroidae; genus Potorous; species Potorous gilbertii. The sequence goes on along the minus strand of CM053770.1, from coordinate 284,371,641 downwards.
CTCCTCCAGAGTCATGGAAGTCCAGAAGCAGGACAAAATAGTCAAGATGACTGGTGATAATGCAGATTGCAATGGATGAGCTTGGCGTCTTCGATGTCTGACCAATCTCTAAACACTCATTGATACCTACTTCTGGCACGTTGATGACCATTGGAACAAATTGTTTTCATCTACCCATTCCAGTGGGACACGTCTTCACATGCTTAAGGTAGACAATGAGTTTTCAGCTTGTAAGTTACCCTCAACCTGATTTAGCCCATTTGCCAAGAAGTTTTTACAAGGGTATGACCATGGTGTGTGCTGCAGTTTCATGTTACAACATAACTAACAAGTTGGCCAAGAACTGTAGTCATTGATGTGTCCATACTAGTTCAGAATGACATCTTACCTGAATATAGACAGGATGACTATAAAGAAATCTCTTGGACTGGATATACTGTCAGATTTAACTGACATGTTCCATAGATTTGATAAACTGCTTTTTCTCTCTCATGTTTTTTTATTTATAATTGGTTATAGGAGATGACTCTAAGAGTTGGGGAAAGAAGGGGATACATGTGGGAATAGAGGAAATATTAATAGCAAAATATGTCATTAAATAACATGGAGACTAAAATCACTTTAAAATAAAGAACATGTAGATGTATATTGACAAAAATGATGTTTAAAAGTACATGGGGGTAGTATTATGGGGAGAGAATGTGTTGTACAACCTGTATTGAGACCCATATTTTAAAACACAGTCTATGGGTGATAAGCAAAGTGGTGTTGACATTTTAACACAACGAGATAAATCCATCCAAACAGAATTCGTAAGTATAAGGGATAGAAGAAGGATGGAGGAGAGAATTTTCTTAAAATAATCATAATACAATAACAGTTTAAAATTTTTCTAACACTTTAAGATTTGCAAAGTGATTTACATGACACTCCTTTGATCCTCACAATAATCCTGGAAGGTAAGTGTTACCACAACACCCATTTTTAAAATGAAGAAAACTAAGACAGATAGAGAATGAATGACTTGTTCGGTTGGGGTCACCTAGGTAGCAAATATAGGAAGCGGGATTCAACCTCAGTTCTTCTTAATTCTGAGTCCCACAAGCTATCTGTAATGCCATTTAGGTGAGAGAGTATCCTGTATACTTATAGGAGATTGTCTTCTGCCATGTCTTTTCACAAAGATGTCTATTTTCCTACATACAATATAAGAAGTTGAAAAGCTGTCAGAGGGAGCTGACAGAGATAGCTATGGCACAGTTCAGAGAACAGTGATTCTGAAATTAGAATTCTGTCCCTGGTGTTTATTACTTGTGTGAGCTTGGGCAGATCTCCTATCCTCACAGGGTTTCAGTTTCCTCAACTGCAATATAAGAGAGTAGACTCCAGTGGTCTCTAAGGTCCCTTTCAGCTCTGATTTAATAATACTATCCCTTTTATGCATTGTCTCACTTTTCTGCTAGTGATCATCTGCCTAGTTATTTATTCTGAAAAACCCCCTCTGCTACCCTATCCGGAGACAGAACATAAGACCATGCCAATTAGTTAACAAGCATTTATTAAGCACCTGCTATATGCCAGGCACCGAGCTAAAGTCTAGGGGTACAAAGAAAGGCAAAAAAAAATAGTCCATTTTCTCAAGAAACTCAGTCTAATGGGGGATACAACATGTGGGTAACTATAGACAAACTATATACAGGAGAAATTGGAGATATCCTCAGAGGCAAGACACTGGCAATCTGGCAGCAAGGGGATCAAGAAAGATTTTTTTGTAAATGGTAAGGCTTTAGCTGAGACTTGAAGAAATCCAGGAGGTAAAGAGGAAGATGAAGAGAATTCTAGGCATAGAAGAAATGCCAGTGAAAATGCTCAGAGAAGAGACACAGAATGTCTTTTTAGAGGAACAGAAGGAGGTTAATTGTCCCCAGATTGTAGCATTGTAAGACTAGAAAGGTAAGAAGGGCTAGGAAAGACTTTAAAAGTCAAATAGAGGATTTTCTCTTTGATCCTGGAGGCAAAAAGGGAGGCAGTGAAGATGATTGAATGAAGGGGTAAAGGGAGTGGGACAGAATCCAATTTGTACTTTAGAATGATCAGGTTGATAACTGACTGATTCACTGGCATGGATGGCCATGGTGACCAAAGCATGGATGACCAAACAGTAGGTTATTAGAGTAGTCCATATATGAGAAGACAAGAACCCTGCACCAAGACAGTAGTGTTGCCAGAGGAGAGAAGTAGGCATATATGAGAGAAGAATGAAGGTGGAAATGAAAGGACTTGGGAACAGACTGGATATGGAGAATGAAACAGTGAAGAGTCAAGGACGTAAGGAAATGAACATGGAGATTTCAAGCCTGGTCAATTGTAAGGAAGGTCGTACCTTTGCCAACAACAAGGAAGTTAAGAAGAGGGAAGGGTTTGGGTCTAGTTTGAGGTAGGTTGACATCCAGTTCGAGATGTCTACTAGATAGTTGGAGATGTAAGGGTGGGGATGTCAGGACAAATAGTTTGGGGAATCATATACATAGAGATAATAATTGAGTCCATGAGGCTATTGAGATCATCAAGCAATATAGTATACCAGGAGAACTGAAGGATGCCCAGGATAATGCCTTGGGGTCACCCATGATTAGAGAACATAACCGGAAGATGAAGAAAACTAGACAGGAATCAGAAGTGTGTGTATCTAGTTGAATGTCAATGGGTCAGACTATATCCATGAGACTGGGTCACATGAAACTCCAGTGGGTTTTTCTATTTTTACAAAAATTTAGGAGAAAGACATGTTGACCCAAGAGAAGAGAACAACCTATGACTATGTTTTACTAGATGTTCAGAAAGCAGTTTTAAGCAACAAGAGCATAATGCATAATCAATCATGAACAATACAATTTTTCCCCTCATTCCACCCTCCTGAGCTCAAGGACAATCTCCCAGAAATTTTGATTTTCCTCAGTCAGCATTTGCAAGCTTTTTGCCCATGGTTGCTAGGATCTGATTATTTATAAATAAGCCACCGGATGTACAAGGGGGAAAAAAACTACTCTGCGGTTGAAACTTGTTCAGGACAGATGGGCTGTGGATTATTTGTGTTATTTTTATGGCTAAATGTTCAAATTGTCTTGGACATTATTGGTAAAAGAAAAAGTAACTAGCTTATATAACCATCTATTTTAGTACTGTATATCAAAACTTCTTATGTAAGTTAAGGTTGTTTAATTTGGAGTGGGACAACCAATTTTGGGGTATCCTTTGGAATTCCTAATTTGATTGTGGTTAGACCAGTCAGTCACATAAGACAGCATTTCAGGCTCTACGCCAGCTCTGAGGTCTCATCAGGATCTAACTATCGTTTGGATTGGAGACATCTATACCAGTAGAAGGACTCTCAGCTACAGGAAGGAATAAGTTTGTCCTTTCATTCTCCCTGGAGCAAATATTAATGCTCTTAGTATGATAAGAGCAAGTCTCATTACAAATGGGGATTAACAAATTCTCAGATTTTCAGGCAATCTGTTCTAAATAAACACTTCACCTGATTTCACTTCTGAAAAGACAAGGCATTTCAGACTATCTCCAACTATACCTTCATTTTGTAACTCTTCACTTAAGTCTTTTTATTTACCACATTTACATTTCCTAACAACCCTCTGATCCTATTCTCTCCAGTCCTCTCAAAGAACCATCCTTCATAACAGAAAACTGAAAAACTATAAAAAAAAAGACAGTTCAGTCAGTAAATAAACATTTACTAAGTGATTAATATGTTCCAGATGCTCTGCTAATAACTGGGGAGACAAAGAAAAGCAAAACTACAATTGAGTAAAACTAATCAATATTTTGGCCGATTCCAACATTATGTATAATGTTCCATATCCATAATTCTCCTAGCCTGTAAAGAAACGCAGGAGGTGAATAATCGCATGACTTTTGAAGGGGTGCAAGTTTATTCATTTTAATTTCATAGAGTTCCATTTTGTGCTAGTTCTTTCCATTTATATTGTTGAAATATCATATATTGTTTTGCTGATTCTGTTTATTTCAGATGTTCAGACATTCATTTAAATCTCATGTTTCTCTGAAATCTTCATATAGTTCACTTTTTATAACACAGTAATAACCACACTACATTTATGAATCACAATTTGTTTAGCAGTCTCCTAATCTATGGGTGTGGGGGGATTAATTAATGAAAAGGGTCTATAGCTGATACTTTGCTATTGCAAAATAAAATAACGTTTCTATAAATATTTGTAGCACTATTTTATTTTTTCAATTTCATGTAAAAACACATTTTAACATTCTTTATTTTTTCAATTTTGAGTTGCAAATTCTCTCCCTTCTCCTTTCTCCTTCCCGCTCATTGAGAAGGCAAGCAATTTAATATAAATTACACATGTGCAGTGATGCAAAATATGTTTCCATATTAGTCATGTTGTGAAAGAAATGCTATATTTGGGGGGGTAAATGTAGGTCATTTTTCTTTTTTTATTTCTTTGGGATACAGACCTCATAGCATTATTGTTGGGTCAAAGGGTATGCACAGTTTTATATCCCTGAGAAATGGTTGAACAACATCACCAACAGCGCATTATCATTCCAATTTTCCCACATCCAACATTTGATTTTTTCTTTTTCTATCATATTAGCCAATCGAGTGTGTGTGAGATGGAAACTTAGAATTGTTTTAATGAGAATTTCTCTAATCAATAGTCATTTAGAGCATAACTTTGATTTCTTTTCTTGAAAACTACCTGTTTGTATCTTTTGATCATTTATCAACAGGGGCATGGTTTGTATTCTTATAAATTTGAGTCAATTCTCTATATATTTGAGAAATGAGGCCTTAATCAGAGAAACTTGCTGTAAATTCTCCCTTCCAGTTTTCATCTTTCCTTCTAATCTTGTCTTCATTGATTTTATTTGTGCAAAAACTTTTAATTTCTAATGCCATTCATCCAGAAGCCTATCATATCTAACTTTTCTAAAATTCTATTTCTCTTCTTAACTTCTTTATTGTTTATTTTTGGTTAAATTTATCTAGTTCTGAGAGGGTGAAATTGAGGTCCCCCACTAGTGTAACTTTACTACCTATGTCCTCCCGTAACTTATTTAAATTTTCCTTTAAGAATTTGGATGCTATACCATGTAATGTATGTATGTTTAGTTTTGATATTACTTCATTGTCCATGGTAAAATCTGTTTTGCTTTTGCTTCATCTGAGATCATGATCACTACCTGTCTTTTTTTACCTCAGCTGAAGCATAATAGATTCTGTCCCATCCCCTTGACTTTACTCTGTGTGTCAGTCTGCTACAAGTATATTTCTTGTAAATAACATATTGCAGACACTGGTTTTGAATTCACTCTGCTATATACTTCTATTTTATGTCTGAGTTCATGTATTCATTCTCACAGTTACGATCCTTAACTGTATTTCCCTCCATCCTAGCTTTCCTTTCAATTATCCTTATCTTTCTCTCTCCTTTCACCCATAAAAGTGTTTAGTCTTCTAACCACAACCTCCTCCAATCTACCCTTCCTTCTATCTCCCACCCCTTCCTTGATCTCTGCCTCCTCTATTTCTCTGTAGGGCAAGATATATTTCTATATCGAACTAAGAGTGTATGTTGTTCTCTATTTGAGCAAATTCCATGGAGATATTCAAGCACTGCTCACCACTCCTCATATTCCCCTCCATTATAAAAATTATTTTGTGCTTCTTTTATGTGAGATGATTTGCATGCATTTTACCCCTTCCTTTCTCCTTTCCTCGGTACATCCTTCATTCTCAGCTGTTAATTTTGTTTTATTTTTTTATATCATCCCATCATAGTCAACTCACATCCATACCCTCTGTCTATGTATACTACTTCTAACTGCCTTGATAATGATATAGTTCTCAGAAGTTACAAGTATCATCTTCCAAAGTAGGAATGAAAACAATTTAACCTTATTGAATGTCTTATGATTTCTCTTTCCTGTTTACCTTTTCATGCTGCTCTTAAGTCTTCTATTTAATATTCAAATTTTCTATTCAGCTTTGTTCTTTTCATCAGGAATGCTTGAAAGTCCTCTATTTCATTAAATATCCATTTTACCCCCTGAAGGATTATACTCAGTTTTTCTGGGTAGGCAATTCTTTGTTGTAATCTCAGCTCTTTTTACCCTCTGAAATATTATATTCCAAGCCCTTCTATACCTTCATGTAAGGTGTTGCACAGTCTTGTGCTATCCTGACTGTGGCTCCATGATATTTGAAATTGTTTCTTTCTGGTTGCTTCTAGCATTTTCTTCCTGACCTGAGAGCTCTGGGATTTGGCTGTAATGTTCCTGGGAATTTTCATTTGAGGATCTCTTTCAAGAAGTGATTGATAGATTCTTTAAATTTCTGTTTTACCTTCTGGTTCTAAGATATCAAAGCAGTTTTCCATCATAATTTCTTGAAATATGATGTCTGGATTCATTTTCAATGACTTTCAGGTAGTCCGATAATTCTTAAATTATCTCTCCTTGATTGATCTTCTAGATGAATTGCATTTTTCCAATGAGCTATTTCACATTTTCTTCTATTTTTTCATTCTTTTGACATGGATTTATTGTTTCTTGATGTTTTATGGAGTTATTAGCTTATGTCTTCTTTATTCTAGTTTGTAAGGAATTATTTTCTTCAGTGATTTTTTTAACCTGATTTTTCCTTTAGTCAATTCTGCTTTTTAGGGAGTTATTCCTTTCAGTAAACTTTTGTACATCTTTTTTCCATTTGGTCAATTCTGGTTTTTAAGGAGTTCTCTTCAGTGGATTTTTGGCCCATTCTATTTTTAAGGTGTTATATTTTTCAGTACTTTTTGTGCCTCCTTTACCAAGCTGTTCATTTTTTTCATGATCGTCTTGCATCACTCTCATTTCTTTTCCCAGTTTTTCTCTATCTTTCTTATTAAAACCTTTTTTGAACTCTTCTAGGAATTCTTTGGGGAGGGGGTAATCAACTCGCACTTTTCTTTTGGGTTTTTCATGAGCCTATTAGGATACTGTTGTCTTCTTTTGAGTTTGTGCTTTGATCTTCCCTGTCAATTTTCTATAATTGAGTTAATTTTGTTGTTATTTGCTCATTTTTCATGTCTTTTTTTTTAACTTTTAACTTTATGTTAAAGTTGGACTCAATTCCCCACATGGAGCTTCAGGTTTTTTGTTTTTGTTGTTGATACTTTTAGAGCCAAAGTGTCTATAAGTTTTCAGTTCTTCCAAGCTGATATGATCTAAGGAGAGGTGTGGTCACTGCTCTCCTGGCCTGTGAGCAACCACAAACACTCTTTTTCATGCTGGAACTGTGATCAGGGTCTCCATTCCAGTTAGTACTCCTCCTCATCTTGGGACTGAAATCCAGAACTATGGATGGGAAATGGAGCACAATCCTGCTCCCAATGCCAGAAAAGAGTCACCTGTAATCTCCTTCTGACCAGTTGTCTGACCACCTTACTCTGTGGATTAAGAGCACAGGAAGCTGCCACCAATGATTGAATCACCCACAAGGCCTGTTGCTAGCTTGTCAGGGCTTAGGCTGGACTGCACTCCACTCTCACGCCCCTAAGATGGACCTTTCCTGCTTACCTCCTAAGTTGTTTTGGGCTGAAAAATTGTTTAACCACATCCTTTTGTTGGTTGTTCCACTCCAGAATGCCTTTTGAGACATTGTCTTAAAGTTATTTGGAGAGGAATTTGGGAGAGCTCAGGTGCCTTTACTCTGCCATCTTGGCTTCATCCCCTACTCTGTTATATATGGGACATGCCTTTAACCTCCTTGGGGCATATGACTAAGGTCAAAGAGTATGGGCAACTTTAAGCACCTTCTTAGCATAATTTTAAATTTCTATTTTACTTAGATCTATATTGACTCACACAGGTGACATTAACATTCTCTCTCACTCTCACTCTCACTTTTTATCTCTATGTCTGCCTCTTTCACTGTTGCTAACTAAGACTCTGTAGGATACCTATAGACATTTGTAGTCTGAATGTTGAACTTGAATAACTTTACACTTCAGAAGAAATCAAGTAAAAATTCAGGTCCATAAAAGGATAAGTTAAAAGAGGACTTTGAATCCATTTCAGATCAGATAAGCAGTGAATGCTCTCTTTGACATGGTCAGGAGCAACTTGCAAAAAAGCAACTATTATGGCAGCATAGGCCTGAATATTAGCCTACATAGGGTATCAGCAATTCTACTCTCATTATCCTTGAAAATCAATATTTCCAATAAGTGGCTCCAAAATAAAAAACTCCATTCTGCTTGGATGTGCAAACAGTCCTGTCTTGAAGCAGTGGCCCTTGGGTGAGATCAAAAGAAATAATCAGCTCCCCAAAGAAATGTGCAGAAGCCTTTTGGGTAGCTCCCAGAAATGTTATATTAGCATAGGATTTCCCAGATTGCAAAATAGTCTAAATATAGAGAAACCATCTGAAGGAACCATAACCAAGGACTAGAACCAAAATCATTAGAAGTTGAGAACCCAAGTGCTCTCTCTCACACCCTACCACCACCACTTTCATAGAATCTTACCTCAATACCTCATCATGGCATAGATGTAGCCCCTGTCCCTTTCTCAGTGAGTTAAAGTTCTTGCAAACTCTACCACATTGGAAAACCTTCAGGTATAGTCCCAGTAAGAGATTGTCACCAGAATGGTTCTTGATAAATTCAGAAAGGTTTTTCTGTAGTAGCCTGATCATATACTGAGACAAAGCAATTTCCAAATGGCATCAGTCCTTCATAAGGTCTCTTTCAATTCTATACTGATGGTAGTAGAACCCTGCAATGGGTGCAGGGGATGCTCAGATTCGCACATTAATTTAATTGCTAATACTCTCAGGGAAAGATCATTGCCCAGTGACTAATAGATGTGTTACTAGAAGAAATCAAAACAGTAATCTTGAAATTCACCCTAGAATAGAAAATCATAAGACAAAAGGAATTTGTAGCTTAGTGGAGGGACTGGAGAGGAATATATTTTAGTCCAAATACAAAGGCAGCAAGGGCAATTTCAAGAGACTTCATTTTCTCATCTTGGAGTTACCCTGATGAGTATTTGGAAAATTATTACCATGAAGATAATGACCCCTTCACATCAATATCAATTACAGAAGATGAAGAGGTAGAAGAATTCAAGCCCCTTCGAATCAGATCAATAGATACTTCAATAAATTGTGGTTTCATTATAAAAGTGTTCACAGGGAAAGAGAGTTAAAAAAAAGAGTTGGAAAATGATTCATGATTAAGAAAGGAGAGAAACTAAAGGCTTTTAGAGTGTGGTATAGAAATCTTGTTCTTACATATTATAAATGCTTTATTTGTGGAGTTGAGAGAAGTTGTTCATGCTAAGCATCACTAAAAAATCTTACTGATTATATTCTTACAAACAGGAATTAATTGATTAGCAAGATAAAAGTTATTTTCAAATGTGTTGTCAACGCATGGCCAGATAATTGATTTGCTAGGGCAAACAAATAACAAATTAGAAAAAAAAAACCCTCAAAAATAGAATATATGGCATGCAATCAAAGTAACTCTAACCCAACCTATTTGAAGAAGCAAAAAATGAAGGGAGTGAGAATGGATAAAATAATAGGCATTAACACAGACTATTGGCATTTCATAGAGAAATTCAACCATTATAAATCAATTATCACAATAAGGAGACTTAAAGGGCCTACAAACCATCATTGATGACAAATATTTTCTCTTTAACAAATGGGGAAATGTGGAATATAAAACTGATTTGTAACATATTATGAAAGGAGAATTTTCTGGAAGGTGATGAGAAATACTGCTTCATAAAAAACTGTGGAGAGGAAAAAATGAGGTAACAGGAAATGATGAAAGGTCAAATTAAATCATATTATCTCAGGGGAATTTAAGGATGAACCAGGAAGATCAATGAATTAAAAACTGGGAGAGGCTCATCAATATTTTCATAACGATTATTTTATTAATCAGTGATAAAGTTATCAAAGTTACCTTCCTAAAAGAGATCTGACCATGTAATCCCTCCTACTGAATAAACTTTAGTGGACTATTATTTCTAGAATCAAATATAAAGTCCTCTTGATATTCAAAGCCCTTTACAACCTGCCTCCTCTTAATCTTTCTCATACTTTTACATTTTTATACTCCCTCTCTTCAAATACTCTTCAATCCAGTGATATTGGCTTCTTTTCTATTCCTTATACAAAACACTCTATTCCCTGACTCCAGAAATTTTCTCTGGTTGTCCTCCATGCAGTGAATACTCTCTCATCTCCAGATCCTGGCTTCCCCAGCTTCCTTCAAACCCCAGCTAAAATCTCACTTATAAGAAACCTCCTTGATCATTTTTAATTCTAGGTACCTCCCTCTGATGATTTCCTCCCAATTTATCTGGTGTATGTCTTGTTTACACATAGTTATTTTCACATTATCTTCTCCATTAGATTGTTATATCTTTGAAAACAGGCACTATCCTTTGTACTTCCTTCTTTGCATCCCCGGTGCTTAGCATACCACTTGAGACATAGTAGGTTCTTAATAAACACTTAACACTAGCATTTACATAGTACTTTAAAGTTTCAAATGTACTTTACAAATAGAATCTAATTTGATTCTCCCAACAATCATGGGAAATAGACGCTACTATTGTTGCCATTTTGAACATGAGGAAACTAAAATAGACAGAGGTTGTGACATGCCCAGTGTTATACTGGTAAGTATGGTAACTGTTGGGGTTGAATTTGAAATCGTCTTCCTGACCCCAAGTACACTCTGTGCCCATTTTATGGATGAGGAAACTGAAATTGAGAGGCTAAGTCATTTTCCCATGGTCACGCAGACAAATATCTGAAATGTCAAATTCAGCTTTTCTTAGTGATTCCAAGTCTCTACACTGCCTAGTTTCCAATATCCCAATTCCAGATGAAGTGAGACAGGCCAACAAGGACCAGATCTGTCAGGGGAAAAGAGAGAAGATGCTAGGATTTCCACAAGCTAGAGTACATCTCTAAAAATCTTTCTCCTCTCTTTTATTTACTTAGATCCCCATCTAAGAGCCCTCAGTGGACTGGGAAGATGTGTTTTTAAAAATTTAATAAAAGAGAAGGGTACAATATGAACAATTTCAAAGTGAAGAAAACCATCTGTTGACAGCAGGAATAATGCAACTTCTTGATCAGTAGAGCAATGAAGGGTCCATGGCCATTTGGCTTGGAACCAGGGTCAACTGCCAGCTCATGCCAAGAATTCAACTTTCCATCAAGAGAAAGACGAGGAGAGGTTGTGTTCTAACATTTTACTGTCATGGTGAATGGCAGTTTTGAAAGCATTATGTTTTCATTTTTTTTTTCAAAAAAAGCAGACCATACAAACTTCCCGCTGCACCCATCTCAGATCTATAGATAGTGAAAAACATACATGACTACAACAAAATGTAAGATCTTAACAAGTTGGAATTCTGGACCTAACCCTGCAAGAGTGACATTTAACAGGCATATAGGTAAATCCTATCTTCAATATCAAAAGTCAAGAAAAATCAAAAGTAGAAGCCAGAAAATCTTGACTTGATGGTAGTTCACATGAAGAATATCTGGGGATTTTGGTGGATCACAAGCTCAGGATGGGATGAGTATGATGTGAAAAATGCTAATGTAGTCTCAGGCTGAATTAATAGAATGCTTAGAATGAGGGAGGTGAAAGTCACAAGGGGTTCAGCCCTGGCCACATGACATCTGGCAAGTTGTGTTCAGTCCTGGATGCCTCACTTTAGGTGTGAGAATCTTCAGCTGGACAGTGTCCAGAAGAGAAGAATCAAGCTGCTGAGGAGCCCAGAAACAATGTTGAATGAAGAACAGTTGAAGGACAGAGGATTTTTTAACTAGAAGGAGAGAGTGTAAGCAGAAAAAGAGCCTTCAGACATTTGGTATCTTAAAAAGTGAGAAACAGACTTATTCTGAGTGTCACCAGAAAGTAGAATTGAACTGATGAATCGACAAACATTTATAAATTTCATGTTTTTTTTTCTTCCTCTCAGCTCTCTTTTTCCCACCATTAAGAAGACTCCTGCCTGCCTCATCTATGAGAGATAATTTATCCCATTCCATTTCACCCTCTCTCCTCCCACTCCATTTCTCTCTCAC
>CM053770.1:284313609-284358975 GCA_028658325.1 Potorous gilbertii | reverse complement strand
AATTGCCCTGATATTCTAGATCCAGAGGGCAAAATAAGTATTCAAGGAGTCTATCGATCAAAATAGGGATAATTAAGGCTTTGATACTTAGCTTATGCACTGTTAAAAAGATCAGATGATACAGTATACGTTTGGAAACCTTAACGACTACATAAATACCAACTCCAAGTGTCCAACAGGCACAACTCATACACATGAAACAATACAAGAGATCATAAGACCATGAATCTAGGGCTGGACTTTTAGACTTTCTAGTCCACCTCACTCATTTTACAGATAAGGAAACTGAGGTCCAGGAAAGACAAGGGACTTGCTCAAGGCCACACAAGTAGTGGCTGAGGTGGGATACTGTAGAAAATTTTATTTCATACAGATCTACATTTGTATCCCCCATGCTTGGCAAATGCTTAATAAACAATTATTGATTGATTGATTGATTGACCTAGGTCCTCTGTCTCCACAGTCAATGATCCTTCCACATTGCATGCCTAAAAAGGCTAAACTGACCCAAATTGTAAACACTTGTGGAGTTCCAGAGTAGATGGAAATACAAAAGGAGTGGCGTGTTGAGACAGAGGTGCGTGAAAGAGTTGGTCCTTGAAGGATGAGTAGGATTGAGACAGAAAGAGCAGGGCAAAAGAACCATCTAAGGGAATGTTGTACAATGGTGCATGATGAGCCTCAGTTTCCTCATCTATAAAAAAGAGGATTGACTCTGGTCTCTTCAATTTTTAGTTCCATGATCAGATGCCAAGGATGTGCTTTGAAAAGCAAGGACGACAATGACCACATTGAAGGCTTCCAAGGTCAATCAGATGAGGTAAGGCTGAGCATGGCAGGAAATTAGGAGACATGGAAGATTTTACAATAAGGGAGCATCATGAGGAAGAACATCCATCTGGGGATGGTGTACAAGACAAAGAAGACAGTGAGAAAGGAAAGGAATAAAATTACAGGAACCTAGGTCTAGAGCCAGGAGGCACCTCAGAGGACATATAATCCAACTCCCTTATTTAATAACTGAAGAAACTGAGGCCAAGAGAAGCCAAAATATGAAAGTTGGAAGAAATCTCATTGCCCATCAAGCCCACCCCTCCCATTTTTGAGATGGGAAAACTGAGGCCCATGTAAGTGAATTGGCTTAGGATCACAGAGCTAAAACTGGAAAGGACTAGAGGTCTACTTGTCCAGTTCCCTCTTTTTTATGGACGAGGAAACAGACTCACAAAAGTTAAATGAGTTATGAACGAAGATGATAGACCTAGAGCTAAAAGATCATGCAGAAGTCAGGGTCTATTTAATTCCAATTCTCTATTTTACAGATAGCGAAACTAAGGCTCCCAAAAGATGGAGTGACTTGCCCCAAGGTCACATAGCTATTAAGAAATAGAGTTAGGATTGAACATAGTTCCTTTTAACTACAGAGCCAATGTTCTTCCTACTCAGAAGGCTAATGCATGGAATGACACTGGCAGCAGAGAATGAAGGAGAGAGGGGTTGATAAGAACCTTAGTGGTTCCATTAACAGAAATAAGGAAACCAGGAAGAAGAACTGAAAATGTGCCACAAAGATGAGATCCCGGGGAGAGAGTCAAGAGAGGAGAGTGGGGAAGGATTAGAAGACTGAGCCTCCAGAAGTGACTACACTTAGGGTGTGGAAAAAGGAGTGACAGACAAAGGAATGGTCAGAGAGGCAAAGGACACATGGAGACAATGCTCCTCTGGAAGCTACCATGGAAAAGAACCAAAACTTCATGCAATCCTCCAAATCCTGGGCTTCTCCAGTTCCATTTTCTGTGACTGAGAACAGGGCAATTCCTGGGAGATGCAAACACAGTTGTTCTTAAGGAGTTAAGTTCTTAGGCACACAGGTTCTGAATGTTCCTGATCCAGTGCGATGGGGTGGCCCATCAGTGGAGTCATTTGACTGAGATAGCTTAAAGAAATTGGTGTGACTTAAAGCAACACAAAGACATTGGATAATTTCTATCATTTCAGGATTATAGCTCCTAGAATGTCAGAACTGTAAGTGAAGTTTCAATTCAGTCAAAGGACTATACTGAAGGACCTAGAGGGCAGAGATTTGTTCTGTGAAGTTTAGATTCAGTCAAAGGACCACACCTGAGAACCTAGAGGGCCCATGTGGCCTTAGGGTTGCAGGTTCCCCACCTCTGACCTAGTCCAATGCCCTCATCTTAAAACCAAGGAAACTGAGACTTGGGAAAGTTAGAGATTTATCACAGGTCAGAGTGAGCAAGGGATACAGTTATGTCTCTTGACTTCCAGAATCCAGTTTTAATTTTTGCCAAACATATTAAAGAAGCAATGAAGAATGATGGGAAAAAAGGTAACTGCAACACTTGTCTCTTCCATTTACTCCCCATGAGACCTTGAGCAAGTCCTTCCCCCAACATGGGTTTCAGTTTCCAGTCTATGAAATAAGAAAATTGAACTTAACACCCCCAAAGGGAGTCCTTTCAAGTTCTGCCTCTGTGGTCCTACGTTCTACATTTTGGGATCCAGAGCCTTTGAACAACATGGGCTCCAACTTCTCATATTTATCTATGTCTTAACGTATCTGAAACAATAGGGTCTCATGTTGGGAAAAGTGCCAAATCAAGAAATAACTCAACCTGTCAAAGAGGAGAAAAGCTTGTCTCAATTTGGGGGAATCAATTTTCAAGAGTCTGTGAAAATGAAGAGTGTTACCTTGTCCTGTTTGAAAACATCTTCTGTCAGTGCCTTTTACAAAAAATAAAAATCCTAGCTTATTAGGAGAAGGGACTGATAGCCTAGTTTGAGGCAATCCAGAAGGGTAATACCTATGACAATTCCCTTAGATGATCAGCTGCACAGAAGATTCTAGTCTTCTCTGGGAAAGGGAGCTTTTGAGTTTCTTTAGCAGGAGTTCTCCACTTGGAAATCACAAGCATTGACCTCCCCCCCAAAAAATAGAATAACCACATGACCTTGGACAAATCACATTCTTTGTCTGGGTCTGAATTCATTAATTGGTAAACTAAGGATTCCACATTAGATCATCTTTTCTTACAAATTACAAAAATTGTTCACCCTTCATTCTTAAAGGAGATCAACACCATCAGCAGGGTGATGTCTTCACTTGCAAGTGAATTGGATTTAAGTGAAGCAGATCTGTGCAGTCATCAGCCTCACTCTCTCCTCCAGGGTCATTGAAGTCCAGTGGCAAGATATAGGTCAGGACCGCTGGCAATGGCCTGGATGCAGTGGGAGGCCTTGGCCTTTTTCAGTTAAGATCTTTCCCAGGTATCAGTTTGTCTGAGGCAACACCTATTGAGTGATTAAAGGCTAGGTAAGAACTGAGGTAAAAGAGGACCTACTCCAAGGGTGGGGAAACTTGAGGCTGCATGTGGCCTTCTAGGTCCTTGAGTGCAGCCTTTTGACTAAGCCCAGGTTTCACAGAACAAATCCTTTTATTAAGGGGATTTCTTTTGTGAAGTTTGGTTTCAGTCAACGGGCCACACTGAGGACCTAGTCTATTATAGAAATGTTTTACATGACTACATATGTATACCCTATATTGATTAGCTTGCCTCCTCAATGAAGGAGGCAGGGGAAGAAGGAAGGGAGAGAGAATTTGGAACTCAAAATTTTAAAATTGAATGGTAAAAATTGTTTTTAAAACTAACTGGGGAAAAATAAGATACTAAATAAAAAAAATTAAAAAAATCAAAAGATGGCTTAGTTTGCCCTTATGGAAGAGTCAGTCTGGAAGGGGAAGACCCTCAGGGTTTCTGGCCAGAACAGAAACAATTGCTATTTACACTCACTCTGAGTCATCAAAAACCAAATAATTACTAATGAAGACAAGGACGGGGACCTATTATTGGCCAACCACTGAGAGCCAGAGTGAACAAATTACAAAAATGAGCCCATATCAAGAACCTAAAATGTAGGAAAGAGTTTAAGCATCTAATGAGTTAAAATTTTCCTTTCTAGAGGACAAGTAGGTTGAACCTTTAATCAGGCAGGAAATCCTAGTAAGAACAGTGGACTCTGGTTTTTAAGGACCTGGCTTTCAATTCCCCAACTACTTTGATGCTCATTGATTTGGTGACCACGGGCAAGTCATTTAACCTCTTCAAGTCTCAGTTTCTCCATCTATAAAATAAAGGTGTTGGACTTAATGGTTCCTAAGGTCTCAGCCTGTCCCAGGTGTATGATCCTATATATCCGGTACGGAGAGGCAGGATAAAGTAATAGACGGTGCTAGAGTTGTGAACCAGTAATTTCTGGGTTCAAATTCTACCTCTGATATTTAATAATTATGTAACCAGGAGTCACTGAAACTGTTAAAATCCATTTCTTGACCTGTAAAATGGTGTGTGTGTGTGTGTGTGTGTGTGTGTGTGTGAGTGTGCTATGGGGATGGGGGAGTTACACCTATCTCATGTGATCAAATGATAAAATGTAAGTAAAGGGTCCTTTAAACCTGAAAGCATTATATAAAAAACACCCATCGGTATTGTCATTTATATCCTGCTTAATAGTTCCCTAGGCATTCTGCTCTCAAATAGCCTTTGAGGCACACAGTACAGGTATTGTCTCAGTTATACATATTGTAAAATTGAGGTCACTGAAGTCATCAGTGGTGGGAACATTTCTATGGGATCTTGGTTATTTCTGGTTCCCCTGTACTTCATAAGCCCTACATCTGATGACTTCTTGCTGTTCAGGGCTTCCTTCCTTCAAAGCTTTCGACAGCCATCCCTCTCTCCTACACATACCATCCTTAGAAACCTTACTGGCACCCTCCATGTCATCTCACCCCCATCCCAGCCTTGGAAAAAATAGATAACAGGAACAAGTGACTGAAAAGCAAATCCCTAGGGACTTGTAGCAGGGAGAGGGAAAATAAGGTAACAAGCTCTGAAACAGGCTCCTGTTCCCACAGACTTTGGGAGAAAAAAACAAGGCAACTATTTGATGAAAAATTTCCAAGCACTTCAGCAAATACTTCGTCAATAGAGGCAATTATCATTTTTGGTGTCTGCAAAGAAAATCCCTTTTAGATTCACGATGGAAAATCCTATCCACCACCAGAGAAAGAAGTATGGAGTCTGAATGCAGACTAAAGCATACTATTTTCTCGTTTTCTGTTGTTTTTTATTTTGTTTTGTTTCTTCTTTCTCTTTCTCATGGTTCCTCCCACTGGTTCTGATTCTTCTTTACAACATAACTAATGTGAAAATATGTTTAATATGAACGTATATGTAGAGCCTCTATGGCGGAGGGGAGGGAGGCAAAGAAAACCTTTTGGAAGTGAATGTTGAACCTTTTGACCCAGCAATATCACTTACAGGACCGTACCCCAAAGAGATCATAAAAATGCAAAAGGGTCCCAACATGTACAAAAATATTTATAGCAGCTCTCTTTGTGGTGGCCAAGAACTGGAAATCAAAGGGATGACCATCAACTGGGGAATGCCTGAACAAGTTATGGTATATGAAAGTAATGGAATACTATTGGGGCATAAGAAATGATGAACAGGGAGACTTCAGAGAGGCCTGGAAGCACATAGATGAACTAATGCTGAGTGAAAGGAGCAGAACCAGGAGAACTTTGTGCACAGCTAGAACCACAGTGTGCGAGGAATATTTCTGGTAGACTTAGCCCTTCACAGCAATGCAAGGACATAAAAACTTTCCAATGGTCTCGAGGTAAAATGCCTTCCATATACAGAGAAAGAAATATGTAATTGGATCACAGAATAAAACATACTATTTTCTCCTGTGTTTTGTTTTGGTTTGGTTTTTCTCATGGTTTCTCCCATTCATTTGAATTCTTTCATGCAACATGACTAAGGTGAAAATGTATTTAGTAAGAATGTATGTGTAGAAGCTATATAAGACTTCACACTGTCTCGGGAAGAGAGGGGGAAGGGAGGGAGAGAAAAATCTAAGATTTATGAAAGCAGAAAATTGAAGACAAATAAATTAATTAATTTTAAAAAGAAATTGAATGTTGAAAACTAAAAGTAAATGAATTAATTTTAAAAAATAAAATCCCTGTTACCAATATTTCTCATCACTGAAAAAAATAACATCTGCCTATCGGGTAAAGGTCAGCAACATAGCTAAAAAGCGGGATCTTTAATATAACTATTCAGACTAATGGATTGGTACTAAAGAGAAGCATTACCTGAAAGGATGTACATAACATATACATGTGCAACTATTTCATGCTTCATATAGTGTCCATGTGTGTCATATATGGTCATTCATATAATAGATGTCTATGGCATATGTCCTTCACCAGGACATTTGAACGATACTAGTTCGAATGTACATAGTGATTTAAGGTTTGCAAAGAGCTGTCTCAATTGATCCTTACAACAACTTTGGAAGGTAAGTAGGGGAAGAGTGAGGGAAACAACAGAGGCTGGGAGAGGTCACATGATTTCCCCCAGAACCATGGCCAATAAGTATCAGAGACAGAATTTGAGTTTGTTTTCTTTTTTTTTGTTTTATTGGATTATAAATTTTTTGGCCAACCAAGATGTTAGTTGATCTCAAAGAAAGAATAAATTCTCCTGCATGTGATTCTTTATGAGACTAAAATAACACATCTTATTTTATATTTGATATAGAACATATCTTAAATCAATTTGTCAGAGACAGAATTTGAACTCAGATTTTCCTGAAAAGTCCAGAGTACTATTTATTGTTGGAGAGGCTATTTTCAATTTCTCTGGTCTATGTCTTCTTTGTACATAGTTGTTTCCAAGTTGTTTTTCACATTAGACAGTGAGCTCCTTGAGAATTTCTGTTGCTCAGTCATTTCAATTGTCTCTGACTCTTCATGACCCCACTTGGGGTTTTCTTGGCAAAGATACCAGAGGGATTTGTTATTTCCTTCTCTGGCTTACTTTACAGATAAAGAAACTGAAGCAAACAGGGTTAAGTGACGTGCCCAGGGTCACAGAGCTAGTAAGTATCTGAAGCCCAATTTGAACTCAGGTCTTCCTGACTCCAGGCTTGTCTCTTTCTCCATTATGCTACCTAATTGTCTACAGGGCAGTTGGGTGGTGCAGTGGATAGAGCACCAGTGTAGGAGTCAGGAGGACCTGAGTTCAAATGTCACCTCAAACACTTGTCACTCACTAGCTGTGTGCCATTTGCCTCATCCTGTGTCATCTCCAGTCATCTTGAGGAATATCTGGTCACTGGATTCAGATGGCTCTGGAAGAGAAGTAAGGCTGGTGACCTGCACAGCCCTCCCTCACTCGAAAAACAAAGTCAAGTGC
This sequence comes from Potorous gilbertii, assembly GCA_028658325.1. Classification (NCBI taxonomy): domain Eukaryota; kingdom Metazoa; phylum Chordata; class Mammalia; order Diprotodontia; family Potoroidae; genus Potorous; species Potorous gilbertii. Next base: position 284,351,689 of record CM053770.1, on the reverse strand, counting down.
AAATTATGACATTATTTCTCTGATGGCATGGTCTTCTTCGGCAATGAAGGACAAACACACACGCAAACATCTAATTGCCTAAGCTATTCCTTGAGAGTAAGGAATGTCTTTTACCTTTCTTTGCCTGGCAAGTCAAGTCAGCAGGCATTTATTAATCACCTAGTATATGGCACATACTAGGAATTTTAAAAATGCTTGCTGATATAAATTGACTATTATCTGTCTAATCTAAGCCCCCAAAGTTGACCATGAGTGGAAATTAAACCAAGGCAAATTTGAGCTCTGCGTCAGGCCAGGCAAATTTCCATAGGAACTAGTGTTGTGACCAGAATGGATTGACTCAAGAGGTGGTGGTTTTCCCCTCATCAGAAGCTTTTTTTTTTAATTAATTCATTTTTGTTTTCAACATTCACTCACATAAGCTTTTTAAATTTTCTAACCCTCTCTTCCCTCTTCCCTCCCCAAGAAAGCATGCAATCTGATAAAGTCTCTACAAATACATTCTTATTAAATATATTTTCACATTAGTCATGTTATAAGGAAGAATTAGAATGAATGGGAGAAACCATGAGAATGAAAAAACAAAACAACCCCCCCAAAAAAAAGAGAGAGAGAGAAAGTAAAGACTATCCTTCAGTCTTCATTCAGGCTCCACAATTCTTTCTCTGGATGTGGATAGCATTTTCCATCATGAGTCCTTTGGAACTGTCTTAAATCATTGCATTCTTGAGAAGAGCTAAGTCTATCAAAGTTGGTCATTGAACAACTTTATTGTTACTCATTCTCCTCATTTCATTTCACTCAGCAACAGTTCATATATACCTTTCCAGGTTTTTCTGAAGTCTGCCTGCTCATCATTTCTTATAGCACAATAGTGTTCCATTACATTCATATACCACAACTTGTTCAGCCACACCCCAATTGGTGGATAGCCCCTCAATTTCCAATTCTTGGCCATCACAAAAAGAGCTGCTATAAATACTTTTTGCATGTGGATTCTTTTCCCATTTCTATGATGTCTTTGGGATACAGCCCTAGAAGTGGTGTTGGTAGGTCAAAGTGTATGCAAAGTTTGGTTGCCCTTTGGGCATAGTTCCAAACTGCGGATCAGTTCACAACTCCACCAACAATGCATTAGTGCTTCAATTTTCCCACATCTTCTCCAGCATTTATAATTTTCCTGTTTTGTCATGTTAGCCAGCATGATAGGTATGATATAGTACCTAAGAGTTGATTAGAGTTTCTCTAATCAATAATAGTTTAGAGCATTTTTTTCATGATTTTATATATATATATATATCAGAGGGTTTTAAACAGAGGCTAGATCAACTCTTCTTGAGTATGTTGTAGGGTGGATTCCTTTCATGTATGAATTGGACTAGGTGGATCTTGAGATTTCTTATGACACTCAAACTCAGTTATCAATAGATTGATATCAACATAGATAAGTGTGGGGAGAAGATGGGATTGGCACTGTGGAGGGCACAGAAGAGAAAAATAGTGGTCCTTTCACATTTGGGGGCTCACAATCTACTTTAAAGGCATAATTCTAATAAAAAAAATAAGTGAAGAAAAATATAAGATGCTGAAATAGTAAGTGCCATATTGAATAGAAGAGTTTAGGCACTCAGGAAGTGGGATGATCAATGTATCCAGGAATGTTTCATCTGCGTTCATTAACTGGTTTTGCACAGATGGAACATTAGATTAAAAAAAACTCGAGGAGCAACTAATTCCATAGGAAAAAAACATTATCTGGAAGATCTGCCCACATGCAGCCAAACAGACTGAAATCTTAAAGTCATACAAAGACCAGAGGAGAGATAATTTTTACAGAGGTAATGGTGACTCCTCCCATTACCCTCTGCCCATCCCTTCAACTGCACCCCGAAACATCTGTTTTATGGCAAACAAATTCCCTTTCATCTTTGATTTCTCCCTCTTACACACTCCTATCTTCTATCATTAAAACATAGTATTTTCCCAGAGAAAGCCATATCTTCTTAACCTCCCCAAAGCTAATTCCACTTTCTTTCATAACCAACTCTTCTTATGCCCACAGATCAAGGAGGAGGAGTCCACACACTTCCAACTCCACATGACCACTTCTATTCCTTTGTTTTCCCAGGATCATTCAGCATATGTTCCTTTTTTGAAGTTTTCACCATCTACTATTGTACCTTTCTCAGTCCCTTATTAGTACCATCTGCCTATCTCCAGCACACTCTTCTACCTTCTTCAGTTTTTCCCCAAACTTTATAGTTGTCCTCTTCTCCTAGTCCTTTGCCATAACCATTTCTTCTATATTCACCTTGATGACCCTCAGAATTCAATTTTCTCAACTCTTAGGACTGCCATCTCTGATCCATTTCACTCAGCCAAAAAGGTGGTTCCACTCTCATCTTCACCATGACTCACAACTTCTCTTTCAAAATCTTGTACTATGACCCATGCTCAGTGTTCTTGAGCCTGCCTTTACTACATGCCACGATTTACTTTGTCTCTCTCAAGGGAGCATAAGTTCAGTGAGGACAGGGAATGTTTCATTTTTTTTGTCTTTGTAGCGTCAATACCTGGCATAGAGAACCTTAAAAAATCCTTGGATCAGTTTTTTCCTGCCTTACCATTGGCCTCAATGAATCATATGACTTCAGTATTGGAAGGGAGCTCATAGGTCATTCATCCTAGTATAAGAAGTCAAATGTGCACTTTGCGGTCTTTTTTTTCTCACTACCAGAATTCAAGTTTATATATATTTCCACACCACCTATTGGTCATAATGGTCAACATTCCAGGTTCTATGGCCCTTACTAGGGTTGGTTTATACTATACAAATTGTCCATACATTCAACTTTCACAATAAATGGGTAATTTAATATACTCAGGCAATTATTTTGAGTTTATTTATGTTGGTGTGCATGTATTTCTTATACATGTATATATGTGACATGCATGTATACACTATTATATTCATACATTCACACTAAACATGTGTTGTCTATGTCCTATATGTATATACATCATGTATACATGTATTACATACATATACATCATGTGTGTATTGTGTGTATATTATACATTTATATTGTGTATGCATGCATGTAATATAATATATTTCATATAATATGTATGTATGTAAACATATAATACATATGTACACATTTATATACAAACACAATACACTTGGTGCCATCAATACACCCAAGTGCCTATATACATGTGTATATTGTGAGCACACGCACACACACACAGATATGTACGTTCACATATACACTACATTCTCTTTCAAAGAGATATCACTTTAATGGCCTATATTCAGACCAGGATGAGGAATTTTGAACTGGCCAATTCATCCTCCTAACTCATAATATACCATATAATTTCAAATCCAAAATATCTTTTCCCAACCGCTAGCTTTCTCTGTCATGTATTTATTCCTCCCTTTCATAGCCAAACTCTTGGGAAAAGTTCTCTCCGCTCATTGCCTCTACTTTTTCCACCTCCTACTCACTTTATAACCCCTTACAATCTGTCTTCCAAATCTAATCACTCTACTGCAAAGGTTACTTCAGATCACCAAAGAAGAATGACAATTTTTTCAGTGCTTCTCCTTCTTGACTCTTTCATAGCATTGAGACTATTGACCACCTCCTCTCCCTAGATCATCGATTCATACCTGTGTGTGCACATGTATGTGTGTGTGCATGTGCGTGTGAGTGTGCATGTGTGTATATGTGCATGTGTGTGTGTATGAGAGAGAGAGAGAGAGAAAGAGAGAGAGAGAGAAAAATGGACATTCCTTTGGCAGTTTGTTGAGTCTCATAGACTGATTTTCAAAATAATGTTTTTAAATACACAAAATAAAATGTCCAAGATTACAAAAGAGACTAATTATATTGAAACAAAGATGTAGTTTTTTTTTCCATTCACATGCATGGACTCTCTGAAATGTATCCACAAACTCCATAGGGAATCTGTGGATCCCAAGTTAAGAACCTCTGCCCTAAATGTCCTCTCCCACCTGGACTTTCATGCCTCTGCTTTACCCTGAATCTCTTTCTATATGTCTGGCTTCTCTTTGGTCTTCTTTACTGGATCACCATCTTGGTCTCATCCAAGCATGGGCACCCCATAACTCTGTCTTGTGTCCTCTTCTTTTCTTCCTTTTGGTGAACTCATCAGCTCCGATGAGTTCAGTTTTTGAACTGCATAAAGTTCACCTTTATGCAGATGACTCCATCAGTATCTCCAACTGCAATCTTTACCAAACTCAAGTCCCATATTATCAACTACTCTACATCTCTAATTGCCTTACTAAGAAATCTCTACATCCAGGTATCAGGTTTATAGAAGTTTGATAACTTGGAACTTTCTCCAATGAACAGCTACTCCTTTCCTCATCACTATAGGCACCCATAGTATTCCAGAAAATTCCCATTAGAGAAAAAGACAATCACAATCCATATTACAGAGTGTTTACTGTCAACAAGGAGTACTTCTTATATGATGGCATTTGGGTGTCATAATCATTGGAAGTTATATGAAAGATGTATAGGGGACTCTGCATATCCAAAGATTTCTTAATATACAAAGAGGGAGATTGGGTGCTTTGCATTCTATTTCCTTCACCTCTCATTCTTTGTCACCTGCCCCTCATCACCTTTCAGATACTCAGAATTTATAGGTATTCTGGATCTTTATTAGTTTTCCCTTCTAGAAAGAGAAACTTTTCCCAGGCCAAGGATGAAAAGCCTCTGCAACAGCTGCCTAAACATTGGACTTCATGGGTTACTTTCAGTTATCATCTTATCCCATACAATAGACATCTCAAAAGTTTATCCATTTACATGATTTCAAATTGTTCTGATCAATATCATGAACTTCTTCAAATAATCAAAATAAAACACCTAGAGATCGGATCCTGTACAATGTGTGTGATAAAAAGCACTATTGTGAAAAAGCTATTCAGCCCCCAAGCAGTAATGGACTATTACGAGCTCTTTAATCTTGTAACCAAAATGAAGCTAATGAAAATCTGTGAAATTTAACAATCTCTTCAGTTTCCTTAAGGCCCATTTATCAACATAAACAACCTTCTACAACAACCCAGAAAACTCAATTCTCAACTGACTCAGTAATGTTTACTTAATAAAATAGCACAATAAATCTAAGCTTAATAAAAAAAACCTCTTGCAATAAAGATTTTAACCACTTGTCACATGAGATTAAAACCAATCAAATACCTGGTTCCCAAATTCCTTTTCACACAAGAAAAGAATTACTAACATGAGAAAGTCTCTGAGTCCAGAGCTCTGATCAATTTGGTGACCAATCATGCCTTCAGAAGGCGAATGAAAAATAACACTTCCCATCTGCCTCTTGGCAGAGGAGAGATGGATTAAAGGTGAAGAATGAGAAATATATTTTCAGACATAGATGGCCAATGTGTTGCAATGTTTTCATGACTGTAATTGTTTACAAGAATGGGCTTGTATTAGGGAGGTGGAAGGAGAGGCTGAGTTGGTAAATAGTGACAGAGGACAAGAAAGAAAACAGAATCAACATTTTATAAGTACACAGAAGAAAATGAAACAAAATGTTTAGAAGACGATCCAGCTAGGGCAATGTTATCACTTCTGTGGTATGATGGACTCCTTGGGGAGTCATCCACTTCAACTTACCTTGTCCTTGGTAAATAATCTCTAGGAGAGAAGCTTTTCCCCAAGGAGTAAGGCATCCCCCCAGAACTAGACTTCATACTCAACAATTCCAAGGTAGAAGGAGTTTTCCAACAGCCATTAATAAAGGCTAAACATCAATAGTTGTTGCAAACAATCTCTTCGATGCTAAACAAGCCTCTCTGACCCTGGGTCAAAATGTTCCAGCCCATGACTCTAAGAGTCTTAGGATTAGGAAGGTATAGTTACTTTTTTCTTGCTTCTATCAGGCTCTGAGTTCAAATTTCTCCTCTGCTGCATATTACCTATATGTCCTTGAAGAAAACATTTATCCTGTCTGTGATACTCAGTTTCCTCATCTCAAACTCAACATGTCCAAATTAGAATGTTATCTTTCTCCAAAAACTCCCCTCTTCCAAACATCCCTATCACTACTGGATATGCTACTATTCTTTCAGTGACCCAGGTTCTAAACATCATTCACCTCCTAACTCTTTGCCTACAATTACCCCCATGTATATAGTATGTTGCCAAGTCTTGTCATTTCTAACTTCACAGAATTTCTTCTATATTCCTCCTTCTTTCTCCTCATACAGATGCCACCCTGGTGAAAACTCATCTCTTTACTCCTGGATTGATGTAATAGCCATGTGCTCGGACTTCTTGCCTCAAGTCTCTCCTCACTACATTCCAACCTCCACTCAAAATGATTTTCCTATGCATCAGAGTTATGCTCAGTCAGCATCAGTGATGCCCTCTTACCTCTGGGATCAAATACAAATCTTTTATTTGTTTTTTAAAGTGCTTTAGAACTTAGTCTCTCCCTAATTTTCCAGTTTTATTACTTCCCTCCATGTACTCTGTGGTTTAGTGACACTGACCTCAAAAAATACTCTCCATCAGCTCTGCCTTTTCCCTCCTGCCCCTATTCCTGGAAAGATCTCTTTCCTCATCTCTGCCTCATGGCTTCCCTCAAGAATTAACTCAAATCCTACTTTCTTCCAGAAACCTTCCCCGACCACAACCACTCAGTGACTTCCACTGAGATCACCTCTGATTTATCCTGCATAGATTTTATGACTATAGATTTGGTTTGCATGCTGTGTTTGGGTTTACTGTAAGCCCCTCAAGGCCAAGGGCTATTTATGCCTTCCTTTTTATCCCCAGCATTTAGCACAATCCTTGGCACATAGAAAGTGTTTAATAAAATGTTGCTGATTAGCTGACTGACAGATTAGACTCAATGAATTCTAATGTCTCTTCCAGTTCAGATCTATAATTCTATGCTACCTTTAATATACATTTTTTAAAAAATCAAACTGTATATCATAGAAATTCACATTTTCACACATAATCCTCTGCCTTTTTATAATCCAAATGATCACGACAGACAGTCACTAAGAATGCCCATTGTTAGCTGAAGAGCTCTTACCCCAGTGACTTCAAGGAAGCATTTTATACAACGTTAAGACCAGCTTGCTTCTTCAAAAGCAGTGCTCCATTTCAAATCTTATCCTTCATTTTGACTATACCAGGTCACACAGTCTCATATACATCAACCAATCATGATTTTTATATGCCTAGTAGGCACTTGGCATTGAGTAAGTCACTATGGTGTATAAAAAGATTAATAAGATTGCACCAAGAAAGGGTCTTTATAGAATGACAGCCCAGCTTTAATTCATCAAGAGAAAGCATATGGGGATGTGGCCAATAATGTTCCAGCATTGGATCATAACAATTAGAAATGAAAGGAACCTTAAAGGCCAGTTCCTTCCATCCTGATATTTGACAGATGAGGAAAGTGAAACCCAGAGACAGAAACTGACTTACTCCTGGTCATGTCAATAGGAGATAGATCCTGTATTTGAACTCAGATGCTCTGACCCCAAATATGTTGTTGTTTTTTCATAACAGAAGTTGTTTTAAAACCACTGCTCCAAGACTCTGCCTCCTAGCTTTTCAGTTCCACCCACCTCCTTTTCTCCATAAAATCTTATAAATGGCCTACATTCTTGGGCTTTCCCATTGGATTTTCTTTCCTGGTTTTTGCCTTGCTTAGTTGCCTCCAGTCAAAAAATAAATAAAAATGAATAGAACTTGGTAATAGTAGTTAATAAATATGCTATGGCAAAAATTGTACTGAACCTGTAAGGGAAACAACCATGACTGAATAGATAGAACCACTGGCATGAAGTCAAGATCTTGGTTTGAAGCCCTGTTCCCACAATGATTAGCTATGTGACTCTTGGTAAATCACTTAGATTGTCTCCGCATCAGGACCCTCATGAGTAAAATGAGAGGGCTGGACTCAATGTCCTCTAAGGACTGTCAAGGTATTAAATCTATGATTTGATGGCTCAGAAAATGTGGTTTTAAGTCCTTCTTGCCACGTACTACCCCCATAATGCTTAGCAAGTCTTTTCATTTCTCTGTGTCCCTTTCCTCATCTGTGAAACGAGAGAACTGGATTAGAAAATTGTTAAGGTCCTTTCTAACTAGGGCATCTTGAGATTCTGAATGAAAGAATATTCTAAGATTTTCAGCTTAGAGAGAAGACAAAGAAAAGTTAGAATGAAGAAAAAGTTGGAGGTAATGGGGGGTAGGGAATAGGAGAAGTATGAATAATCAAAATTTAGGTACGGTCATTTTAAAGTGAGATATTAAGGTGAAAGTGTCTCAAAGACAATTGGAATTGTGAATGTGGCATGAAATGGATGATCCCTGGACTAGAGTTTACCAGAGGTGATGCCTTCAAGATGACAAGTTGGTCATGCCTGTAGCATTCTGTACAAATTGACTGGTATTCCACAGTTCATTTTTCTTTATAACTGAGGATTGTTGAAGGGACCTGAGGGAGTTCATCAAGACCAAATCATTTCTGACTTTGCATCTGACTTTGCTATGTTTGGCCCAGGGCTTCTCAGCTGTTGCTTCCTCTGCCCATCTGACCTGGTGGGTTTTGACCACCATTTTGACTTTCTTGAGTATGCCCAGCTCAAGCTTGGTTTTAGTTTGTACTGCTGCTTACTCCTTTGAACTTAACATTTCCATTTCTTTCCTTCTTGCCCACTTAGTTGGCCTGATATCTTTTATTTGACAAACAATTCATGTAACTTCAATTCAGTAGCTACCAAGCACTTGCTGTTTGCATAATGCTATATGGAAGCTCAGGCAGCTTCTAGCCTCATGGAATTGCCATCTATATGATACAATGGAAAAGGGTCCTGAATTTGGAACAATGAACTCAAAGTCCCAGATCCAGAGGCCAAAGGGTCCTAAGAAGGCATCAAATGTAACTGCTTCATTTTACGGATAAGGAAAATGAAGCACAGGGAAGCTAAATGGCTTGTTCAAGTTCTTCGTATTTGAACACAGATTCTCTAACTCCAGTCATCATTCTTTCCATTGTACTATTTTACATATGATCATAAGGATCATAAATACTAGTTAGAAGGGACTTGAGAGGCCATCAAATCCAACTTCTTCCCTTTACAGATGAGGAAATTGAGAAGAAAGGAAAATGACTTGCCCAAGGTCTTGTACATAGTAAAGATGAGGCATTATTTGAACCAAGGTCCTCTACCTCCAGAGATGTCACTCTTTATTCTGTATGTGCTGCTTCCTGGGATATGAGTTCAAATCCTGACTGCTATTTAACTTGTGACCTTGGGCAAGTCACTCAACCTGTGTGGGGCTCCACTTGGTCAGCCATAAAATAAGGTGCCTGAATTAAATGGCCGCTGAATTTTCTTCTAGCTCCAGAGTTATGATCTCATGACTGAAGATACATTAGACTCTCGTAGGGACTGCCTGGGCAGCCAACTCCTTCATTTTCTGCATTGTTGTGCCAAGGTAAATCAGTCGAAGGAGCCCTGGATTTGGAGTCAGGAGATATGGGTTCAAATCCAAACTTTGCCACTTATTGCTTTGGTAAATTGTCCATTTACAAGTGAAAAAACTAAGACCTACAGAGGTCTGCCTAAGGTCTTGGAGTCAAAGTGGAACTAAAAATCTGAGGCTCTTGACTTCAGTTCAGTCAATCTTGGAAAAGACACTTTATTTCCTTGGATCTCGGTTTCTTCATTTGCAAATAAGGGGGTTGGGCCAAATGACATTTAAGGTTTCTTTCCAGCTCAAAATCTATAGTCCTAACATCTTTAATATGGTATCTATATGACTATCTACAAGTTTGGAGAGTATGTTTTTCTAAATTGTTGTCACTAATAAAAAAAAACAAAAACTGTCAGATTACTGATTAAATAATAACTGTTGATAATGTCTCTTTAAAGAACTACATAGGAGTTCAAGGACATTTGGAAAAATGTAGCCAGAGGACGAAGAATCTAGAAATCAAAACATATAAAGAATAATTGAAGTAAATGATTAGCCTGGAGAAAAGTGGACATAAATGGAACCTAGAAGATGTTTTCAAGTGATGAAAAAAGGATTATTCTTCTTATAGTTCCAGAACAAAGAACAAGACCTTCCATCACTTTTCTCTTATGGTTCACCTCACATGATGCGTATTCCATATCATCTTTCTCAGTCTTTCCATCCACACCCTGAATTCTGATAGGAATGTTTTTTACCTCACAGGCACTTATTTATCCATGACTTACCTCTCCCACTAAACTCCCCAAAGACATCTAACAGAGCTTTATACATAATGAGTATATAATGAATGCTGGGAGACCTGAACTGAAAACTAAGGAGGCTGCATAAGTGATTATAGCTTAATTTAAGATAGAACTTTCTTGACTGTTTTTAGTTGTTGTTTAGATATTTTCCAGTCATGTCTGACTCTCTGTGACCACATTTGGGTTTTCCTTGGCAGAGATACTGGAGTGGTTTGCCATTTCTTTTTTCCAGCTTATTTTACAGATGAGGAAACTGAGGCAAACAGGGTCAAATGACTTGCCCAGGATCATACAACTAGTAATTGTCTGAGTTCAGATTTGAATCCAAGATTTCCTGACTCCAGGCCTGGCACACAATCCACTTCACCACCTAGCTGTCCTCTTGACTGTTAGTGCAGGGTAAAGCAGAACAGATTTCCTCGCAAGGTAGCAATTTCATCATCACTAAAAGTGTTCATAACACTTCAGGAAGAGCATAATCTCTTGTGTTAGAGGACCGGGGTTTATATCCTGACTCTGATGTGATTTTTTGAGTTAGTGTCTTAATATCCCTGGACCTCAAATTTCTCATCCTTAAAATAAGGATAGCTTGAGACTGTCCTTCCCAGTCTAGACTTCTGATTCAACTTCACATGTAGAAATCTTCCTGGAACATGTGAGTATGGATTTCAAAGCATAGGCAATACCTCTCAGGCACTCTCTTACCCTAGAGTCTGTTACTGACTCATCACCTTACTAATTGTTTCTCTTACTACGTTCAAAGGCAATCGAGAGATACAATGTAAAATCACCTTTAAAAATTGTTTAAAAATCAAAATCTCATATTAATTAATTTGCTCCAAGCCCCAACCCTGGTATGTACATGCACACACACACACACACACACACACACACACACACACACACATTTGAAACTAGAGAAATTTATTTCCCCCTAAGTTACCTTATTCTCTCTCTATTTCAGATCCCAAACTCATAAGACTAAAACAAAAAATGATATTACTGCCCATATAAATAGTCACAATCCAAATATATAGATAAAAATTTAAAGAGTATAATGACCTTGAGGAAATTCACACCCAGAAGGACCTAAGTACTCTTTAAAAGTAGGAGACATAAATGGTTAATTAGAATTCTCTCACAAATGACTCCAACTGCTGACCAGAAACACCTCCAATAAAATAGAGCCGTTCATAACAAGTCAACTCAGTTCCTCTCAGACAAATGTGATTCTTTTATAATATTTTTCCAATTACATTTAAAGACAATTTTTAACATTCATTTTTAAAAAATTTTCAGTTCCAAATTTTCTCCCTCCCTCTTCATCCCTCCCTAAGATGGCAAGCAATTTGATATAGGTTATTTATGTGCAAACATATAAAATATCTCCATATTAGTCGTTGTGAAAGAAGCATAAAATAAATAAAAATAGATATAAAGGAAAATAGTATGTTTCAATTTGAATTCAGAGTCCATTAGTTCTTTCTCTGGATATGGATAGAATTTTACATCAAGAGTCTTTTGGAACTGTCTTAGATCATTGTATTGCTGAGGAGCTGTCAGTCAAAGCTGATCATCACATAATTTTGCTAATATTGTGTACAATTTTCACCGGGTTTAGAAGAACGTTTTATTAAATTTTCCTCAAAAATTTTGGCTGATTTCTTCCCCACAGGATAAAATTTAACTCAGTCCTCATAAGGAATGGAAGACCGTTAAATTTGTTCAGATCCATGCAAAGATTTTCGTATTGTCTTTACCACAAAATGTATTCTCTACAGAAAATATCTCCACAGAAAACTAACTGGCAATCTCTCACAAACTTTTGTCTCCATGACAGTTAGTTATCTAAGTCTCTTTAGGAATGGCATTTCTGTTCATCCACCACTGCCTCACATGGTCTCCTTCTGCCATGACAACTATCTCTGTAAGTCTCTCCCAGTCTCATTCTCCGTAAATAGTTAAATTTAACTTTGTCAGCATAGCTCTTTGAACTCCCTCCAAGATGTTAGGTAGCTGTCATCCTTTGGAATTCTCTTCTTTCACTCTCTATTGAAACTGGGGTTATCAAGATGTGGGATGGCCACTCCCCAGGCACGCAGTGGGTGAGGTGATGGAATAGATCACTTCCAATGTCCTTTTCAGCTCAGATATGTTGTTATTTTATAGACTTTTAGTTAGTCTCAAGTCTCTCCTCTCTCTGATCCACCCTTCCATATGGCTGTCAAAATAGTATTCCTTAACTGTAGACAGGACCATGCCATTTTCCTGCTAAAAATATTCCTTGCCTTGATAATTCCTTCTATTTACTATCTACCAACCTCTAGCCTATCTTTCCAGGATTATTACACATTAATCCACCCTATAGATTCTATTCAAAATTAACCTAAAATATTTGCTGTTCTTCACACATGATATACCATCTCCCATGTCCATGTCTTTGGCCAGGCTGTTGCCCCATGCCTGGAATACACTCCTTCCTCATCTCTACCTCTTAGAAACCCTAGCTTTTTTCAAAGTTGAGTTCAAGCACAACCTTCTACATGAAGTCTTTCCTGATTCTTAGATACTTAGATAATTCTTGTATTCCTTTGCATTAACTTCATATATATTAAGTATTTATTTATATGTATGCATTTCCTCCTATAGAATGCAAGCTGTCGAGGAATGTTTCATTTTTTTCTTTGCATCCCAAGTGCCTAATGAAGTGTTGGGCATATGATAGGTGCTTAATAAAAGTTTGCTGATGCATTGCTTGATTTCATTATCTTTATTAATGAATAATGACTATAATTGGTTTTAATTAGAGAATTAATGACATTTACTTAGGATAAAAATTATCAGATATATTCACAATAGGTAGTGATGGTTTCTCCTCTGAAATGACTAGGATATGGCTCTGTTTTAAGAAATATAATACATAGGGAGGAGTGAGGAAGGAATTATTAACAGTATCACTGCTGCAAACAGTTTGAATGTCATTTGTATAACACGGAGGAGGAAATCTTGAGATTGATGTAGCCATAAAATTAACTGACCAAAGCCAAATCTCTGTTTCAGCTCAAGCACTTGGCATTTTATATTTGTCTGTCTGCTTCAAATCGTTAACTTTCAAAGGCACTGACTGATTTTGACTGAAGCCAGCACACCACCCCAGAGGGTCAAGGTATTTCCAATTGCCATCTTGAAGCAAAATGGCAAGTGAAATGATCAGAGAAAAGAAAGAGAGGGAGAGGAAGGAGAAAAGGGAGGAAAGAGTAAGAGAAATGGGAGGGAAAGAGAGAAATGAGGAAGTAAAGAAGCAGGAGAGAAAAGAGAGAGGGGAGAGGAGAAGGAAGGGTTTGGGGAAGAAGGGAGGAAAGAACCATGAGAGAAGAAAGGGAATGGGAAGAAAACCACAAGGGGAAGAGGCAACATAGTACTGTAGAAAGAACACTGAATGAAGAGACACAGAACCTGGGTTCAAATTGGCTACTTAATTATATGACCTGAGAAAGTCTCTTATGTTCTCTGGAGTTCCATTTCCTTCTATGTAAAATGAAGGGTAAATCTATCAATGACATGGATATAGCACTTATAGTTATTAAGCACATTTGAAGCCAATCTAGTCAATGCACAGAGGAAAATAGGCAACTAGATTAACTGAGGTCTATAGATCACAGAACCACTACTTCCCACATAATTACAAGATTGTGAGTTTTTTTGTATATATGTCAGAAATAAATCATTGAGGAAAAAAAGAATTAGCAGAACAGAAATTCCATGCTCTTACAATGAGAGGTAGGCACTCAGTGATCAATCCATCGAGGATTTATTAAGCACATACTGTGTGTCAGGGACTACATTGGGTGCTGCAAATATAAAGACAAAAATGAAACCATCCCTGACTTCAAGGAGCCTCTCTTCTATCCAGAGAGACACAATGTACACACATACAAAATAGATTTCCATGTTTGGTGGGTGATTACCCCCACTTTCAACCCTCAATTCTAAAATCTTCAACATTTTTTTTAGCTACTACTGCCTCTTCTATTCACTTCAAACATTCTCAAGTCTCCTAATCCCTTCAAAACCTTAACCAGACCCTACTGTCCTCTCAGGCTATCATCCCATATCTTTCATCCCTTTCTTAGCTAATCTAGAAAAAACCATCAACCTCTCTCTTGCTGCTTCCTCTTCCTCTCTTCTCACTCTTTCCTCAATTCTTTGAGATATTGTTTCAAACTTCATTATTCAACTGAAATTTTTCTAATTTCTTAATTGCCAAATCTGTTTGTCTTTTCTCGGTTCTCTTCCTATCTTAGCCCTCTGCTTCCTTTGATACCGTTGACTGTACTCTCCTCCTGGGTACTCTCTCCTCACTGGCTTTTTGTGATGTTACTCAGTCCTGCTTCTTCTCTGACCTGTCTGATTGCCTTTGTTTCTTTTCCTTGTTCATCATCCATATCACATCTATATCCATATATCCATACAGCTCCATCCTGTGACCTTTTTTGACTTCTTTCTATACATTTTCTCAATAACCTCAGTGGATCAATACATCCAGCACCAGTCTCTCTTCTGAGCTTCAGTCTCATATCCCCAATTTTCCACTGGATAATTGAAACTGGATGTCTATGAGATTTCAAACTCAACATGCAAACAACTCATATCTTTTCCAAAAAAATGGCAAAAAAACCCACTTCTCCTCTTCTAAATTTCCCTGTTTATGTCAAAGGTACTACCATCATCTCCAGCATCGTAGGTTCATTACTTTGGAACTGTCTAGACTTCTCACTCTTCTAATACCACATCATCTCTTAAGTTGGATCCTTTCTCTTTATTCACATTGTCACCATCTCAGTTCAGGTCCTTAGCACATGTCACTCAGATTAGTTCAACAGTTAGCTCAACAATTAGTTCAATAGTTCTCCTAATTGGTCTCCCTGTACCTACCTGGTTTTCCACTTCAGTCCATCTCCACAGTGTTTCTTTAATAGATTTGACCACATATCAATTCCCTTCCCAATTAACTCCAGGAGCTCTCTAGGAAAAATATAAATGCTTCTATTGAGCTTTAAAGTTCTTCCCAACCTAACCCCAGTTTATATTTCCAGTGATTATTCTCTCTCCTATACTTGGTAATCCAGCCAACTGGCCTTCTTTCTATTCCTTACACATAGTACAGCATCTATCATCCCCATGCCCTTGTATTGGCTGCCCTCCCATGTCTGGAATGCACTTGCTCCTCATCTCCACATCACAGAATCCTCTATTTCTTCAAAAGTTATCACTGTCTTAGACACAAAGACTTTCCTGATTTGCCCCAACTTCTAAGTGTACCCCCTTCCTAACTAACTTGTGAATTTGTATTTATTCTCTCTCTCTTTCACTTTGCCTTTCTCTGTCTCTGTCTCTATATATCTCACTCTCTCTTTCCATGTCTGTCACCATCTCCCTCTCTCTCTCACTATCCCCCACTGTATGTATAAACATATAGATATATACACATGTAAGTGTGTATGTATACATACACATACATATATATACACACACATACATATATAGTTCTCTTAAATCCAAATATAAGACTTTAAATTGATTACTTTTAAGTACCTTCTTATTGGATTTATCCCAACATTCTAGTTTACCAAGATATTTTTGTATTTTTCCTCTAGTTCTTATTTTTTTCAGTCTTATTTTTATTGACATATTTTGTTTTATATTGCCTACATTTCCAAATATATCCCCCCTGCCTCTACCCAGTGAACCATCCCTTAAAATAAGTATTTTTTAAAAAAATTTAAAAAATAATACAGGAAAACCAAATAACAGCTCAATTTCCTCTGACAGTATAGTAGGCAATAGAGGCCATGATCCTTCACCTCTGCAAAGAAGGGAAAGACTGGATTTTCTTCATTTCTCTCCAGGGACAAGCTTGTTGATTTTTGTAAAAATGTAGAATGTTAATCTACACTTTTCATGCTTTACCCATCTTGTTCCTGATGAATAAGGTATATTCTTCCAGAGACATATTCCAATCCAATTTCAATCCCACCAAAATTTAGGAATACCTATGAGATTATATTCACTTTCATTCCTTAGGGCCTCTGATTTAACTTGCTTCTCATTCACATTTTTGGCACTTGGGTATGGACATCTGAGGCCATGAGTTCTATTCTGACTCTTTTTTTATATTTTATCACCTGTGAATTCTGGCCATCTCATCTGCTAGTCTTCTTCCTACAGCGTATGTGTATGTAGTCTCTAAGTTTGGTAAAGAAATATAAATGACTCTTCTACCTTTTGCCCTTCCTTTGCAATTTAAAACTATTTTCATTAGGTCATACACCACGAAAATACATTCCTACTAGCCGTTGTTGGGACCATTCTATCCCCCAGCAAGCATTTTTAAGGTAGGTCATTTTAAGGTATGGTTCAGAATTAAAACCTCTTTCTCAACCTCCAGCTTCTTAACTGACTGTGCATTCCAAAGCTTTCCTTTGTCTTTAGAACCCCTTTACTTAGATTATAAGCAATGATGGAAAAACACTGCCTGCCATATTAAGGTGTTATGTTTCTTACCCAATACTTCATTAGCTTTTCCAATGTTCCCAAGATTCCTTCTAGCAATATCACTCCTGTCAACAGGAATCCACCAAAGTGCCTCTGTCACAGTCATGTAGTTTCACAAATCTTGGGAAGGTCTATCATCTTTTGGATGCGTGCCCTGAAAAAAACAGGCAATTGATCAATTCTTTTGTTCAGATGACAAAATTCTGCCTTGGTAGCCTTCAGCAGGGAGTCATCAACCCCTACCAATCATCCTTTCTTTCTCCTTCCATAATTGAAAGATCTCTTCCCTAAAGGCCACTGTGGATCCCCATCATCATTCCTTGGACTCTAAGTATCTGCCATCTTCCTCAGGGGGTCCATCTTCCACCATTTGGGGAAAAAACGTATACCTGTATCTTAGCTTGAAAGTGTTCAGGGTTATTCTTCATCCCTTTTTCCTCTCTGCCCCATTCTTATTCCATTTACACTCCTGACAGCATTTTTGCCATCACTTCAGATGTTTTATTTTTGTCTTTGTAATTAAAACCTTCTTCCATTTATCTAAAATAACACATTGCTCTCCCTGATAACCTCTGGAGGAGAGAAACCTTCCTTGAATGCCTTTATATTTTCTTCTAAGAGAGATATCAACCTATTCTTTGAATATAAATAATGGTTACTTGACTTTGGCAGAAACAAAACCCTCTGACATTCTAGCAAGTCAATGCAGTATTTTCCTATATTGGCTCAAAGTAAAATCAAGCCTTACTCCTTAGTTATCTTTCTAGTAGATTCTCTGAAACATTCCTATGCCAAACAGTCCATTAAAACTCCCAGATGTTTATCACATTGGATGGGAAGTTGATTTTTTGAACCCATGTGCAGAACTTTATATTTTCCTTTTTAAATTATATTCTATTCAATATATTAATCTGACCTCTGAACCTTTTGAAGTCAGACTCTATGATTTGACATGTTAGCTATTTCTCCAACTTTTATGTGACCTAGCAATTTGTCAAGCATGCCTTTATCTTTACTTAGTGATTTTTCAGTTATTTCTGACTCT
Source organism: Potorous gilbertii (assembly GCA_028658325.1). Taxonomy (NCBI): domain Eukaryota; kingdom Metazoa; phylum Chordata; class Mammalia; order Diprotodontia; family Potoroidae; genus Potorous; species Potorous gilbertii. The sequence goes on along the minus strand of CM053770.1, from coordinate 284,333,771 downwards.
TCACAACCCCGTTTGGGATTTTCTTGACAAAGATACTAGTGTAGTTTGTCATTGAGGAAACTGAAGCAAACGGGGTTGAGTGACTTGCCCAGTGTTACATAGTTAGTAAGTATGTGAGGGTGGATTCAAACTCAGGAAGATGAGTCTTCCTACTCCAGACCCTTTATCTTAATCATCAACAAAAATGTTGAGTAGAGTGGCACAAGACCAAAATATTATGTCCTCTATCTGCCACTCAGTGAACTATATCCCAGTTGATGGAGAGTAGTCTCCAACTGATGCGTTGAAGTGACTCAGTACAGAAGTTCTGGCAACCTGAGCCATCCAACTGATTTTACCAAGAAAGGTGCATCAGCATACCAATGCCTCTCTATATACCAGTAACTCAACACCTCGCTTGAGCATGAGCTTTTTTAAATTAGTTCTAAGATGTAATCCACAGTAAATTGTCCTTGTCTAATCAAACACCAGAACCCTGGCTGCTCTCATTTGGCAATGCTTTGGAATAAAGATAAAATTCCACTCCTCACTGGGAGTGCCATAACAAGGTGAGGATTCTGTGACCGTCAGTAGGAGAATCACTCAGTGTAGCCCGGCAATTCAGTGGAACCTGAACCTGAATTACCATATACAAGAGTATACATCGAAAGAGCGATTCTTCCCATATTGAACAACTTAGGACACTAAACTGTTAATCACCACCTTGGATCACTTACTATCACATGTCTAGATGCGTCTGAGTTCAGGTACCTTCATGAGAATATTCTGTTTGGAACACTGGGCCAACATTAGCAAGTTTCCCTGAAATTTTACCTGGCGACAATGACTGTGGAGGCCACAAGTGTTGAAGCAGTATCCTGTATAGTCATCCTCTGTGGACAATGGGAGGCTGAGAACTGAGCACTTCCTTTTGGATCTCCTATCATTCCCACTATGCCTAAGGGCACTAGAGATTGAGTGTTGACCCATCACAACCCCATCACATACTGAGCTCACTAGCTCATTGTCTCCCCTCACCCTATTGTGGATGGCACACTGTGGATGGGAGTGGGGTTCAGCAGTCATTATTCAAACACTCACACTGATGAATCAAGATCATAATCTCCAGCACATGTTCCATGTCACAGAATCAAACAGGCTTCAAAAGCCTTTCCATCACTCCTTCAACTACAATCAATCAACAAATGGTCATTAAATGACTACTCTTCAGAAGGGACTTGCCCAGCCCACCTACAGTGCCAATCTATATGAACAAAGGCCCTCTGATTTCATCAGGTCATCTATTTCTTCTTCCTGTTGTCCCTCCTACAAAATTCTGCCTTCTTGTCCCCTCCTGCATCTGAAGAGACAACCCAAATGGGTATTGGACACCCATCTTGAGCAGTCTTGACTCCTCGTTGCTACTCCATTTACCTGATAACCTGTTACAAATGGGGCTTTGGCACAGGCTCAGCTTTTGTGTCTCCTGTCAAGACTGTCTTTATCCAAATGCCTCCTATGTCCTTTCTCACCACCCCCCAAAAATTGACATGAACACTGACTCTGGTCGCTCACGTTGGCTTAAGCCCATTCAGTGATCCCCTCCCACTTCCTACTTACCCAGTAAAACTGCCCAAGCCCTGGCTACATGGATTCGTTGCTCATTACCACCCTGCTCATTGTCTTTCATCCCTTCCCTACCAGCCAGTGAGCTGGAAAGCATAGCCCTGCCCTGCAGGCTTGGACAAAACCCTCCCATTAGACTATAAAGAAAATGAATTAAGAAAAACAGAAAATTACTATGTATGATATGGGAGCCATTTATTTTTTATGCGAACCCACTAAATGCATCATTATTCTCCTACATCTCAACCTCGTGAATCATCTGTCCCTAAAATGACACATGTATGATGAAGTTGTGCAAGAGGCATATGGCATGAACACCCAGTGATCAATCTCTCTTTCAGCAGTGGCCCCTCTACAAAGAATGGGACATTTTTTCCCATTCTATTTTATTACAATATTAAGAGTAATTGCAATTTCTACAACATTTATCAAGTCTCAGGGCAATGCTGGGAGGCAGGTGGCATCAACCCAATGGTGGCCATTACCCTTTGTTAGAGCTTGGAAGGAAATGAGCTTGTATAGGTTGAGGGGGGAGGATTGGAACTGGGGGATATTTTATAATTTTGTCCGTAATAAGGCCTTTCAATAGCCATTGCTATAATGACATTTTAAAATGGGCTTTTTTTTTCATTTTTGTCTCTATATCCTCAGCATCTAGCACTGGATCTGATAGCCCAATAATAACAACAGTACCCAATAACAGCTGCTCAATAAATTCTTGCTAATTGATTTTCTGGACCTTATCCCCTGATACTGAAGAAACAGAGGAATTGAGATCAGGACCAAATTCCACTATTTGTCAACCCTGTGACCTGGAGCAAATGACAATCTTTGAGCTTCAGTTTCTTTATCTTAATATAATGGGGAAAACCCTGGGTCTGGAGTCAGAGGAGCTGGATTCAAATCTTCCCTCTGAAATGACTGCCTTTGTGACCTTGGAGAATCATTTAATATCCCAGACTCCAGTTTGCTCATCTATAAAATAAGATGTTGAGTTAAATGACCCCTGAGATCCCTTCTGTTACTGTTCACCCTTCATTTTTGAAGAACTCCAGTAAGGTTCTTTCTAACTCTGGGCACTATTATCTTTATAATCTGTAAAATGGGGGAAATACCAGTAGTACTAATAGATGTACTATTGCTAATATATGTACTATGAAATATTTCTAATATGTACACTATTTCTAATATATGTAATTCCTAATACATGTAATATTACTAATATATATAATTCCTTAAGATATGTAATTTCTAATATATGTACCATTCCTAATATATGTAATATTTCTTGTGTGTACTATTTCTAATATATGTACTATTCCTAACATATGTAATATTTCTAATATATATTATTTCTAATATATTACTATTTCTAACATGTGTAATATTTCTAATATAGATAATTTCTAATCTATACACTATTCCTAATATGTGTGCTATTTCTAATATAGGTACTATTCCTGAAATGTATAATATTTATGTAGTATTTTCTTTATGACAGGCCTAGGAGATAAGTGGTAAACTATTACCATAATCAGAAGAGGGAATGAAGGGTGGTTAGGTGATTTGTCCAAGGTCACAAAAGTAAGCTTAACATAGTTGGGAACCAAAAACACAGGTCCTCTTGACTTAGAATTCAGTGTTCTTTCAAAATAAATTGCATTGCTTTGGTTAACATTGTCAAAAAAAATAAAGCTGTAAACACTTTAGTAATTAAGTTTTGTATCCAATTTGAGTTTATTGAGGAAAGAGGTGCAAGATGTTGGTCCAAACCTAATTCTAGCAAACTGATTTCCAGTTTTCTCAGCAATTCTTGTCAACAAAGAGTTCTTTCTCAAATATTCTCCTTCATATTCTCAGATTTATTGAACCCAGATGCATAGATGTGAACTATTTCAAATTATTTCTAATTTTTTTTTATCAGGTTTATTCTAATAATCTAATCATACTGCTCTGTAATAATACTGGTAGTACCCACACATGATCTATGATCCTATAATCTCATTGTCTATTATCCCATGAAGTCTGTGAACCTTAGTTTCTTCTTCTGTAAAATGAAGAGGCAGAATTCCATGACCTCTGAGACCCCTTCCAGATCTACAGCTCTGAGCCTATAAAGTCATGAACACCAAGATGAAATCAAACACAACCAGAATATGTGCTCATTTGGATTTACCTGAAACTACCTTGGCATTCACAAAGGAGACAAGAGACAGAAACCTTAGGCAAAGGCAGCCTTGCATGGAGGTGGGAAAATTGACCAAAGATAACCAGTATGATTGGAGAAGCACCAGGAAATGCCCTGCTCTCCTCCCCATCCAATTCCAGGCAAACATCCCTTTCCCAACAATTCATGAACTCCTCCTATCAATCAGTTAATGATCATTTAATCAATGTCTACTGTGCTCAAGACAGATGGTGTTTTAGTGAAGCTCCAATCTCAAAATCAGATGATCTATATTCACTTATCACCTCTGATATACACTAGCTGGGACCCTCAGCAAGTCATGTCCATCCTCTAAACAGTTCTAGAAAGCTATAAAAAACAGAAAAACTGCCTATATTGGGAGATGGAGGAAACTTCTTCACGTAGGACTTCCCCATACCAAGGAAATCCTAGGACCAGTCTCTATTCACTAGTATGGAAACAAAGACTAGATAGATAGATAGATAGATAGATAGATAGATAGATAGATAGATATAGACAGACAGCAGACAGGTAGATATATACATACATACATACATACATAGATGGATGGATAAATCAATGAATAGATGTATACACATAGATAGGTAAGTTAATGGATAGATAGATAAATAGATGAATGGATAGACAGATAAGTAGACAGATAAATTAATGACTACATATATACATAGATAATAGATAAATTAATGCATAGATATAAATAGATGAATGGATAGATAGATGGATAAGTAGATAAATTAATGAATAAATACACAGATAAATGGAAATGAAGCAATCCCTGACTTCAAGGAACTTACATTCTGTTTCATGGGAATTTGATTCCATCATAAAGAACTTCATTTCCATGGGCTTAGCCTTACCTTATCCATGTTCATTTTTAAAAAATAAAAAATCAAAAGAGAAAAAAATATTTCAAATAGCTCCTATCTATGCAAAAAATATTTCACATTCCACAAAGTAATTTCCTCACAACACTGTGAGTTAGATAGCACTGAATAGTATTTTCCCCATTTTCCAAGTGAGGGAACTGAGGCATCAAGAGATGTAGCAGCTTGCCCAAGGTCACCTAGCTGGTGTGTTGTAGAGCTATAATCTGAATCCAAATCTACTGCCTGTGCCCTCACGCTGTACTGCTTCTCCTTTAAGTCTCCAATGACTCAGTGTGACTGAATTTATGACATCTCTTTCCTCTGTAATATTTTCCTGAAATTTGGTCCTGTCATACAGAGCAGTTCTTATGAAAAACAAGAGTCTGGGGATATTTAGAAGGGAGACCCAGAACAGAAGGCAAATCATGTGGTTTATATGTCCCCTTAATTTTTATCCTGATGTAGTCAAATTCAATATAATTTAACAAATATGTAGCAAGTACCTATTCAAGACAATAAGAAAGCCTAGATGAAATAAGATATTCGCCATATCCACCAAAATATTCATAGTAGTCTTTTTTGTGGTAGCAGGAGAAAGAAATGTTGATGCCAGTTGATTTGGGAGTGGCTAAACAAGTTGTAGTACATGTATCTAATGGAATATTATTGTGTTGTAAGAAACCATAATTATGAAAAATATAGAAAATCATAGAATGACCTAAGTGAATTGATATCAATTGAAGTTATCCAAACCAGGTAGAAAATATGCATAATGACCACGACAGTGTAAATGGGAAATAAATGGCAAACTCAAGCAACAGAGTACTGCGAAATTATAATGAGAAAGCTTAAGCATAAAGAAGAGATATGGGAATGAATCGCTCTCTCTTCTTCGCAGAAACAGGCAGCTCTTAGTATGGAACATGAAATATAATGAGGGATTTTGCTTGTTTGAATATGGGTTCATTTTGCTTGGTTTTTAAAAATTGGCTTTATTCTTTGTTGCAAGGAATGACTCTGGTAGGTGGAGGTGGAGAGAAGGAAGGGGTTATGTCAAGAAATGTAGGTAACAGAAAAATAAAATGTTCCAATAAAAATTTTTAAGTAGAAATAAGGTTGAGGAGGAGCTAGAAGAAAGACATATTATGGAGAGTCCTTCAATGTCCGAACAAAAAAGTTTGTTTTTTACCTTATAGGCAATGTCATTGTCTACTCATATGAAACTCTTTTTAACCTTATGGACCAAATGAGCGACCTTTGCCCTGTCAGTGAATATGCTTTTATTAAAACTTTTCTCCTAATTTCACAAAATTGGGGGAGGGGAGGAAATTCCTTCTAGCAATACAGAGCAGCAATTAATAATCTTAGAGAGTTGCCTAGGGCATTGAGAAGTTAGGTGACTATTCCTGTGTTCCACAGCTGGACATGTCAGAGTCAGAAAGTCTTTTTTGGGGGGAGGCAATCAGGGTTAAGTTACTTGCCCAGGGTCACACAATTAGCAAGTTCTGAGACCAGATTTGAATTCAGGTCTTCCTGACTCCAGGGTTGGTGCTGTATCTACTGTATCACCTAGCTACCCCTGGAGGCAGAAAGTCAACCCGGAGGTTCCTAACTCCAAGGTTGGCACTCTCAATTGCACCACACCTCCTCTCTCCAAGAGGAGGAGAGAGTTTGGCTTCAAGTGTATTTTCTGAATATACAAATGCCAGGTACTAAAATATTAGCTCTACTGCATAAATCCTGGCAAAACACCAAACATAAAGGGGTATTCCCCCATAAAGGGGAATCAGAGGACTCGAGTTCAGAATCTATCTCTAATACTACTTCTGTGACCTTTGCAAATCATTTAACTTTCAAATTCCTCAGTTTCCTCATCTGTAAAATGAAGGGATTTTCAGAGGGGCCTCTAAGGTACTTCCCAGGACTGTGATCATAACTCTTTACTCCTAAAAAATAAAAAGCAGGATGTTTATACATTTACTCTAAAGCAACATTTTTGACATACATAAACACCTTTATCCTCCATTTTCTACCTTCAGTCACAAAGAGGCAAGCAGATACTAAATGCCCACTCATCAGAGATTCAACAGAAGGGAATCTGATGTTGAGTAAAAGGTTAGGTTCAAGATCAGTTGTCTTCAGTCATGTCTGACTCTTTGTGACCCATTCGGGATTGTCTTGGCAAAGATATTGGAGTAGTTTGCCTTTTCCTTCTCTAGTCCATTTTACAGATGAGGGAACTGAGGCAAATAGGGTTGAGTGACTTACCCAGAGTCACACAACTAGTAAACATCTAAGGCCAGATTTGAACTCAGGAAGATGAGTCTTTCTGACTCTGGGCCCAAAATTCTATCCACTATAACATCTAGTTGCCCAAGAGATTAGGACAGATGACCACAAAACTCCCTCCTATCTTCTCACTGTTTTATTTGAGGGGGGAATCAAGGAAGAGAATATTCTGAGCATAAGGTTCAATTATATTAATGAAATACTCCCGATTCAAGGAAAGATGAAATTCACAGTCAAGTACTTCCCCCAGCTAAGACCAAAAGCATCATTTAGTGAAGTGAGCATTAATAACAGGGACGCAGGTTATAGATCTGGAAGACCAGAGGCAGAAAGAGGAGTTCAGAGGAGAAGACAGCTCAGAACCAGATCTAGAACAAAGTCCAAGAACTGAGAAAAGAGGTGTGGTCTTGGGGTAGGCTACCAGGATTTGAGATAAGCAACAGGGTATGAGTTTGGATAAATTTACTAAGTTTGCTTTTTCCTGGCATATGCGTATTTCAATGCCTGGGCCTCTGTGGCTGGCAAGAGCAACAAGTTTCCTGTAAATCCTTCATCACTGGGTAGATGCCTATAGTGAAGCAACATGGTGATGTCAGGTCAGTCAGTCAGTCAACTAGCATTCAGTAAATACTTACTATGGGTTAGGCACTGTGCTAAGTGTTGGGGATACAAAAAAAAAGTTTTAAAGAATGGGTCCGACTGGTGAATTATGATACCAAAAGACCAGTGGCTCACATTGCCCAGCTCCCGGAGAGGCAATAGACACAGGGCATAGAATGAGACATGTGGTTTTCAGACATGGCCAATATGGGAATTTGTTTTACTTTTTATGCATATTTATTATAAGGATTTCTTTTTAATGTTGGGAGGAGAAAAATCTATTTTTACTAATTGAAATAAATTAAAAAATTAATTTTTAATGGGTCCAAGAGGTCCTAGGCTAAAAGATGAAGCAACATATAAATAGTCAGGTATATTTGAGGTACACATAGAATAAGTAGATTTGTAGTCATTTTAGTGGGGAAAAACTAGAAAAGGCTGAAAAGGTTGGGGTATGAGCTGAGTCCTGAAGGAAATTAGGGAAGTAAGCCGGCAGGGAATTCCAGACAAAGGGGACAATCAACCTAAATGCACAAAATAAGAAGTCAAGAATGTCACGTGTTAAGTGTAAATGGATCATAGAATGTGTGAAGGGAAACAAGGCATTAGAAGGCTGGAAATTTAAGAAGGGTATAAGCTGTCCAGAAACTGAAGTGTCCAAGGACTATATATTTGTTCCTGGAGATCATAGAATGCTGCTGGCATTTATTGGGGAAGGGGATGATATGGGCATCCCTCCACTTTAGAAAAAAAAAATTCCTTAGGTAACTGAACAGAGTCTAGAGGGAAATGAGAAGAGACTTGAGTGGGGGGTTAATGAAGAGACTGTTGAAATAGTCAAGGAGAGAGATGATGAGGATCTGATTCTTGTTGCTAGCTGTGACTAGAGAAAAGGGGACATACAAGACAAAGGTTGGGAAGGTAGAAATGACAAAATTTGGCCATGGATTGGATCTGTGAACAGAGCAAGAATAAGGAGTCAAAGATGATGATGAGGTTGTGATCCTGGGTGCCTAGAAGAACCTTGGTGCCCTTGACCATCACAAGGAATTTGGGAAGAGAGGTCAGTTTGCCAGCAAAGATAATGAGCTCTGTTTGGACATGTCAAGGCTGAGCATGTGCAATGGAATAAGTGTTGGATTTCAAGTTAGAGAAGCTATGTGCAAATTCTAGTTCTGACACTTACTACCTTGGGGGCCTTGGGAAATCCAATTGTCCTCTTGGGGTCTTAGTTTCCTTAACTGTAAAGTGAGGGGATGAGACTGGATGGCATCTGAGGTCCTTCCTAGATCTTTATTTAAATTATATAATTATAAATCACTTAACCTTCTTGGAGTCTCAGTTTCCTAAACCATAAAATAAGAGGTCTGGTGTCTGAGGAACCCTCTAGCTGTGGTGCTAAGCTCCTGTGATCCACATTGCTCTCCATGGTAACAGAGGCTCCGAATTGGCTGTAGACACTAGTCATTTCTGATATTCTCAAAGTAGATAGCTTAGCCTTTTCATCATAAAACATTTGATGCAGCTATTTTGGGTAATTCACAGCAACGACCTGGCTGTCTTACAAATTTTTTGAAGGAAAAATGTCTAAAGGTTTGATCTTATCAAATGATGGGGAAGGTAATAGGGCTTATTAAATTTACTTTAGAAAATACACCATCATGGTTATGAAGGCAATTCTGGCTTCTTGTTCTTAAACCTTTAAAGCATTATTTTCTGACTGACTATTCTCCAAACAACATCTGTCCTGGAGAGGGAGAGGGAGAGAGAGAGAGAGAGAGAGAGAGAGAGAGAGAGAGAGAGAGAGAGAGAAGAAGAAGAAGAAGAAGAAGAAGAAGAAGAAGAAGAAGAAGAAGAAGAAGAAGAAGAAGAAGAAGAAGAAAAAGAAGAAGAAGGAGGAGGAGGAGGAGGAGGAGGATGAGGAGGAAGATGAGGAGGGGGAGAAAGAGAGAGAGAGAGAGAGAGAGAGAGAGAACATATTCTGTGTTTCAGATTAATTACTAAAAAAAAATCCAGTCTAATCCATAAGTCATTCATCTTCAAAAGAAAGCCCTGTATTTTAACGTAACTCCAAATCAGAGGCTCCAGGAATTTATAAAGATGGTTTTATGCCAAACACGATAATAAACTAGAACCATGGCGCCTCAGTGCCCAGACCAGAACGATTGGATGATTTACTGGAGTTGCCACAGTGCCTAGAATCCACCCAAATGGCTGGATGATCTATAGGGGAACCTCAATTGAGTCCAGGCCTGCCAAGTTGTGCTGCCTGAGGTTGCCAGTCAAAGCAACTTCATGAGATCAGACACTGGGCTCAAATAGTCACTGAATGAAGGGTTCAAATCCCATCTTGGACATGTACTAGCTATGTGACCTTGGGCAAGTTACTGAACTCCTGCACCAGTGTTATTATCTATAAAATGAGGGGTTAGCTTTGAGGACTTCTATAGCCCCTCCCAAGCTCTAAATCTACGATCCTATGAATTCCTAGGGCATGTCACTAAAGAGAAAATATAATATTCTTCATTCCCATAATCCCACAATAGCCACCTTCCCAAAGTCATACAGCCTGCCGTTTAATCAACAAACATTTATTGCTCATTTCTATGAGTTAGGGATACAAAAAAAAGAGAAAAAGAAAAATATAAACAAAAAAAGGTCTGAGTGGGTCAATGGCATCAAGTTGAAAAACACGAGAAAAGAGGGGAGAACATTTCTCTGGTAGACACACTTGGCATGATACAGAGTCTTTTACATCCGATCAGGAGCACACCACACTCATGCCCTCACAGTGTGAATGTGCTCCTGGGTTCTCTCTCAAAGACTAATGCTGTGAAGCAGGAGATCTTTCAGCTCCACCAAGCCCTGACCGGTACCAGGGAAGACAGGCATGTCCCCTGAAAACAGCCCTGTCACAGGCAGATGGCCATGGGAGATAAAGGGATCAGCAATGCCTTAAGAAAAAGATAATTATGAAAACTACTGTTACTTCTACTGCTGCTGCTAATAATAAAAATAACCAGAATTTACAAAGAACCTACTATGTGCCAGGCAAAATTTTAAGCACTTTACAAACATCTCATTTGGTCCTGGGACATAGTAGCATTGAGACCCATGTCAGAGAAGAGGTAACCCACCCCAAAAGAAATCATGAGTTATTTAAGGAATTTGTAGACATGAAGTGACAGCAATAGATAATCAAGCGGTTGGGGATGCTAGACTTTTTAACAAGGATGTCTCCTCTCATTTTTTCCACATAATGGATCGTAGATTAAGATCTGGAAGCAATGGTAAAGACCATTGAGTTCATTTAACTTTCATTTAATAGAAGAGGGATCAGAAGCACAGAGAGAGATTATGTGATTTGCCCAAGGACACACAGTAGTAAATGTCTGAGACAGGATCTGAACCCAAGTCTTCCTGGCTCCAAGTAAATGACTTTGAGCCACTCACTATCTAATCAATGTGGCTACTTCCTCCACCAGTGCAGACCAAAACATATCCATGCATTTTCATTGGGTGTGAATTTTGGCCTTGTCCTTCCAAGAGTCTTTCAGAGGAGGATCTGTCCAACGTTCTCAGAGCCTTGATGCTTGAGTCAATGCCAATGCAGCATATAAGCTCACTGTTATGACCTGTTTACCTCCTTTCCTGGTCATATCATTCTGGTTACCCTTGTTTTTAAAAATGTTGTTAACTGGAGGGAAAGGCCCAGAGCACCTAATGACCACCAAGCTCATCTAGTGATATTTTTTTTCACTCTAAGGAGGAGTAAAGGGAAACAGAATGGAAGGCCTAGCCAGATTAGATATGTTCAGAACATCACGTAACATTCATCAAAACTTTCAGAAGGAATATCTGAGGTTAATTGAGCAGAAAAAAAGAAAGAGAAGACATCTCTGCTCGATGCTTCCAGGAGCAGAAACAGTCACCAAGATCATTTGGTTTCCTCTTCTGAAATAGGACCAGCCTACAGCTAAAAGCAAATGAATCCCAGAATTCTTAGCATCATGCAGCAATCTCTGCTCCTATCAAATGCACACAGCCCTAGTCGGGGGATAAAGTTGGGAGAGAGAAGCAGAGAGGTCTTTTTCATATTTGGAAAGTATACTCCGAAATCCAGAAAGGGAAGAATTCAGAAAAACAAGAAAATTGATTAGGGAAGCCTAGAGCAGTGGACAAAGATTCAGCCTTATAAACAGGAAAACCTGAGTTCAATACCCATCTCTAACATCCTGGCTGTGTGACATTGGTCAAGGGTCTCAACCTTTTATGTGGTGGACAGCTGTCTAAGCCTACAAGTTACAGAGAAAATAGTGATCTGCACTGGTAGAAGAAATTTCTTCTCTGGGACTTCCTTCTCCTGGTGAAGAAATTTTTTAAAGAGAAAATTAATGGAAGAAGCAATCTATTCATATGCAAATTCCTGGGGCTCTTTAATTAATGCATTAACTTTTAATTTCATTTTAATAAAAAGAACTAGACACTACAGATTAGATTCTACTAGATACAGGTAAAACCCTCCATTCATTGAATAATTTAAGTCAATTTGCTTAGGCTGATTTTATGAAAAGAGAGACATAGTTCATTTTCCTCTTGGTTTTCCATTCTTTATAAATTCTATAAATAATAACATCTGCCGAAACCTGGTATAGAAATAGTTCTTCTTTGTTGGTCCCAGCAATGTTTTCAGAAAACCCTTCAGGATACAAATCTCTCTTAAGAGATTGGTGTCTCAGTCATAAAGGGGTCTATACTTTCCTGTGTAGAAAAATGAAAAAAAGAATAAGCTTGTGGTTACAGGATTTGAGTTCAAATCCTGAATTTGTCTTTTACTACCTGTATGGCCTTGATCAAATAACTCACTTAGCCTTACTGGTGCCCAGTTTCCTAATTTGTAAACTGGGGGTGGGGGTGGGTAGGAGGATTGAAGTGGAATACCTCTGAAGTTCCTTTCCCTCTAGATTTAGGATCCTAAGTAATTAATTCTCCCTTGGTCTCAATTTCACAGAATCATAAAATTAGAGCAAAAGTGCCATAGGCACCAACCAATTCTGCAGTTTTCATTTTACAGATGAGGAAACTGAGGCAAACAGAGTTTAAGTAACTTGCCCAGAATCACATAGCTAGTATCTGAGGTGAGCTACAAATCCAGGTCTTCCTGATCCTAACTCAGTACCCCGTACTGTTTCATTTCTTCATCCACAAAATGAGTCCATGGCCTCTAAAGACTCTTTAAGTAAACATGTATTTATTGAATAACTGTGTGCCTGGCCTTATGGAAGGAGAAGAAAGATTTCAATCTGCTTGGAGGTAGAAGAAACAATTAGGGAAAAGACAAAAGGTCAGGAATCACATGAACTTACTTATAATCTTACTTAACACAGTGTCTGACATAGTGAGTATTTAATAAATTTTTTTGACTGAGTTAGGGGGATATGTACCCCAAACATGTGAAGATTTCCCCCTACTCACTCCTCAGAATGAGCAGGTGAGAAAAGTTTGTTCCAGCAGCCATGAAAGCAACTGAAACAGGTCCTGTGGAGCACTCAGAGTTTGGTCAGACATTGAAGACAACAAGGTCATCCACTGTATCCTGGCCCATCGCCAGTCATCCTGACTTTTGACGTCATTGGACTCTGGAAGAGAGAGTGAGCCTGATGACTTTGAATAACTGCGCCTCACTTAAATCCAACTCACATGCTAGTCAAGACAATACTGGTGACGTCACTGGTCCTTTTCAAAAATAACATCGAACAATGACATTGACTGTGTAACTTATTGGCCGCACAAATTATTCAAGGAATTCAGACGAGAGGAAGTGCATCTAGCAGAGTTCTCCTTGGCAAAAAAAAAAGGGACACCCCTCTTTTAGTGAGGCAAGTGGAAGAAGACACATGAATAATGAGAGATGAGGAGGAAAGGAAGACACCATCAAATCCACTTTCTATTTGCAGCTCTGCTTGGTTTCAACTGCAAGCAACAAGGTGCCCTATGATATCCCCATCCCTCCCTTTTCAACTTCCTTTTGAATGTTTTCTTTCCTCACGAGATTACCTTCCCTTCCCTTCCCTTCCTTTCCTTCCCTTTCCCCTGTCCTGTCCTGTCCCAAAACCTTAAACCTACTGCATTCTGAAGGTGAGATGCCAATGGATCCCTGACTAAGTACTATTCTGGACGCTCCCAGCTTTAGAGTGATTTTCAATAGTGACTATTGCTGTTTCCCTCCCACCCTGATGTCTTTCTTGTTCTTGGCCTCATTAAAGGGACTATGCCATGGCTACCTCTTAAAATTCAATGAATGGACGCTGCCTCACCCTAAGTGAGTAACTGCAAAGACCTTAGCCTAAAGAGACCAAGATATCTCAGTACATTCTGGGTCATGTCCAGTCATCCTGAGGAATATCAGCTCAGCAGGAGAAATGAGGCTGGTGACCTGCACTGCCCTCCCTCACTCAAAACAAAGTCAAGTGCAAGTCATGTCATCATTTCTCTGATGGCATGGTCTTCTTCAGCAATAAAGGACCAACACAAATAAACTCCTTGAGGGCAAGACTGTCTTTCTTTTTCTTATTAATCTGGCACATAATAAGTACTTAACAAATGTTTACTGAAATGACCCCATTATTTTTAGTAAAACGTGAGTCAAAGTTCTTAGTTGAGAGGATGGAGGGCAAGGGGAGTCAAGAGAATAGAGAGGAAAAGATCCTGAAAAGACACTATGGTAAGTGGGTCAATTAGGGAAATGTAAAAGAATTACCTTGCTGCAGTAAGAACCCAGCTGAACTTGCAGAACATAAATTTGTAGACCCAAGCAGCATGGTTTTGTGGTTTTTCTCCCACTTGATTCAGCAAGATGTGAAAAGGAATGAAGGCAACAGAGAAGATGGAATCTGAGCTGGAATTTTAAAAATGATGCCTGAGGCATCCTGGTGGTCTCCTGGTCATGAGGATGTGATGGTAGTGATAGTAGAATAGCAATAACAAACTGACATTTCTAGAGTGTTTTGAGCTTTGGAAATATTTTATGACGCTTTATTGCATTCAAATAGTCCTGTAAGGGAGTTGCTAGAAAGGAGAGAGGTTAGCAAGCTTTAGGGATGGAACTGGAGTACCCAGGTTTTCCTGACTCTAAGTCCAGAGCTCCATCAGCAGGAAGTTAGAGTGTCGGATGCTGAATTCAGCCTCATTACACATTTGCAGAAATTCAAGGCAGCACGTTGCAGTAGGGAAGCATGTGGATTAGAAGTCAAAAGACCAAGGGAGCTTTGGGAAACAAGAAAGAAGAGGATGCTGGGAGAAAGATCAACAATCTCAGATATGTAGAAAGTGGAGAGGAATTAAGAAGCCTCTTGATGAGGGTGAAAGGGGAGAATGTAAAAGCTGGTTTGAAGCCTAACATTAAAAAAAAATAAGATCTTGGCAACTGGTCTCATCACTTTCTGGCCAACAGAGGGAGAACAAATGGACACTGTGTCAGATTTTATATTCTTGGACTCAAAGATCACTGCAGATGGAGACTGCAGCCGTGAAATTAAAAAATGCCTGCTCCTTGGAAGGAAAGTTATGGCAAATCTGGACAGCATATTAAAATGCAAGAGCATCATCTTGCAGTAAAGGTCTATGTAGTCAAACCTAGGTGGTACAGTGGATAGAGCACCAGCCCTGTAGTCAAGAAAATCTGAGTTCAAATCCAGCCTCAGACATTTACTAACTGCCATTTAACCCTGATTGTCTCGAAAAAAGAAAGAAATGCTTGTTGTATTGAGTCAGAATTTACTTTCCTATAGCTCTTCCTTCTGCTCCCAGTTCTACCCTTTGAGAGACAAGAATAAGTCTTATCCATCTTCCACGTAAGAAAGAGAACTAGAACAGAGAATGATTGATCCGGAGCTTAAAGGAGCCATGTAGGACTACTCTACCTTTACAGATATGGAAACTGAAGCCTAAAGAAGGTCATCAATTCATAAATCTAGTGCTAAAGGGTACCTCAGAGTCTAGCTAATCCAATCCTCTCATTTTACAGATGAGAAAACTGAAGCCCAGAAAGGTTGTGAGTTACCCAATAGACAGTAAGTGACAGGAGTGGCCACTGACCCCAGAACCTCCATGGTCAGTGTTCTCTCCACCACAGTAACTCATATGTTAAGGTACATCAAGAAACAAGGTTAGATAGTGGAGGATCAGGTTGTAAAGGGATTTGAATTCCAGAGGCATTTACATGTGATGAACTGGAAAACAAAGAATCACTGATGATTATTGAACTAAGGAGGGAGGTGAAGAAAGTGGAGTTTTAAGGAAAGTTAGTCTAGCAGTGATTTGCAGGATAGATTGCTGTTCAGTCATTTTTCAGTCCTCTCTGATTTTCTGTGAATGTCCCATTTGGAACATTCTTGGCAGAGATACTGAAGTACTTTGCCATTTCCTTCTCCAGCTTATTTTACAGATGAGGAAATTGAGGCAGACTGGGTGAGGTGACTTGCCCATGGTCACATAGCTAGTAAGTGTTCTTGGCAAAGATATTGGAGTGGTTTGCCATTTCCTTCTCCAGCTCATTTTACAGATGAGGAAACTGAGGCAAACCAGGTGAGGTGACTTGCCCATGGTCATACAGCTAGTATGTGTCTGAGGCCAATTTTGACTCAGGAGTCTTCCATACTCCAGAACTGACACTCTCTCCACTGCACCATCTAGCTGCTCTCACAAGATAGATTGGAGAGAAGAAATACTAGAGTCAGTGAGGTCATTGATAATTTAGTTCTCCTAGACCTAGATAACATAATATTTCAAGATGTTTAAATGTTGTCTTTGGGCTGTTTTTTTTTCTTTTCTTATATCCCCAGCCCTTAGCTCTGTGCCTAGCACATAGTAAGCTCTAATAAAAGATTGTTGACTGACTTCTTAATGTCTCAATCTAAACAGACCCCACACTTCTTCAGGGGGTATATTTAATCAACATGGCTCCCAGCAACATAACCTGCAAAGCACCTAAGTTTCATGAAAGCAAAGAGTAGCTGCTTCATTTTCTACCAGCCCCCTGTATGACAGGAAATAGCCCCAGAATGGACCATTAAGTAGAAAGACCAAGTCGGGATCTGGGTTATCTGCACTCGCCTCCTCTGGGCTGTTACTAATTAAAATGTTCTGAGGCCAGATCTCTCCTGTCTGAAATTTATCATCATTCTACTCACCTTTAGCCCGTCCCAGAAGGAATTGAGGTAAGTGATGGAGATGACCTGAGACCTCATCTCATGTTACACAACCTTCTCTCAGTCATACTCATGTCCAGTGAAATGTTATTTTGCCACTTCCCAAAAGAGTGTCCAGAAATTGAGCACTGACTTAAAAAAAAGCAGGTATACCTTCAAATATCCTCAGGTCACATAGGACCAGGTACTCTGAAATCTCCTTGGGGGAGATAGTGGCAGCCTACACAAACCTCTCCAATCCAAAGATTTCAGTGACACAAAAAGTAGCTACTACACACTCAACAAGGACTTTTAAAAACTCCCCCACTCACTATCATTTACTATCGTGACTCATTTTTCTATGGGTTCTGGTTGAAAGATAGCTAGTTTTGGTTTTCTAACAAGAGTTGTATTTTCATGGATACTCTCACTTCCAGTGCAGATCAATTCCTAATCTACATTTACTAACAGCCAACATCTAGAAAGCATTTTAAGGTTTGCAAAGTGCTTTAAAAATATTTGACATATTACCCTCACAACAAACGTGGGATGTAGGCAATATCATTACTCCCATTTGACAGATGAGAAAACTGAAGGCAGGAAGAGGTTAAATGACTTGCCCAGGGTTGTACAGTCGGTGTGTGTCAGACTGATCTTAAGTCTAACTATAATAACATCCTGACTGTGAGACTGGCTTTTTATCCATTACACACAAAAGTTCCAAAATTTTCTCCTGGTGTCCATACTTCTTTGCTTTCAGTGACACTTTCCCTCCTTCCTATCAATACAAAAGGATATAAATTCTAAAGTTTACCAGGCATATGCTCATTAAAGTGAATGATTCATTTTGATGGATTCATAAAGTTATTCATCTAGCATTCGTTGTTTCCCTCTCAGACAGGCTTCTTGTAGCCCCTGTGAGCCACACATACCCTAGGCTGGGCTCCCGTTACCTCTAAAGAGAGGTTACGTATTTTTAATGATGAAAAACATCGTTTATTTTTACCATTAAACTATAAAAACTATTTGTTTTATTGAGTTCTGGTCTCCTCCGAAGCCCTGTGTTTTCATTACAGGCATCTGTTTTCTATCTGTCTTCCCTCACAATCAAATAATAGAATAGAAACAACAATTATAGCAGCTCCCATCCATGTGGTGCTTTCAGGTTTGTTGAGTGCTTTTCTCACAAAAACCTTGTTGGGAAGATATGCAATGTTAATATTACCATTTTACAGATGAGGAAACTGAGGCTCACAAAGCCAAAATGACCAGTTCAGGTTGCACAGCTTGTAAATATCACAGTTCAGCAGTAGCTAACAGGAGGCAGTGTTGTCCAGTGGGACTTATGCTCAAGGCAGAAGACCCGGGTTCAAATACCTCCTCTGATGCTTATGACTATTGAAAAGTCACTTACTTTCCCTGGGTTCCAGTTTTTTCATCTGGAAAAATGGAGTAATTGGACCGTGTGGCCTCTGAGGTTCCATCTGTTTCTAGTTAACTGATCTATGGTTAGATTTAGGGTTTGATTTATTGAGCTAATCATAACCTTCTACCTCCCCCCACCCAGAAGTGTTGTCTCTGAACACAGCACTTTGTAACTTTCTTATTTGCACTTCCATATTATATTAATATTGATATTTTTGCATTTGTGTCTCCATTTTTTATGGAGCAGCTAGGTGGTCCCGCGGAAAGAGTGACGGAGTCAGGAAGACTCATCTTTCTGAGTTCAAATCCAACCTCAGACACTTACTAGCTGTGTGACCCTGGGCAAGTCACTTCACCCTGTTTGCCTCAGTTTCCTCATCTGTCAAATGAGCTAGAGAAGGAAATGGCAAACCACTCCAGTATCTCTGCCAAGAAAACCCCAAATGGGGTCATGGAGAGTGGGACATGACTGAAAACAACTGAAGTGAACTCTATTGTCTGTCACAGTGTAAGCGTTCATAAATATGTGTTGATGATTGATAGATCTACAATCTTATCACTTTAAATCACTTTGCCTTCTTGGGCCTCTGTTTCTTATCTGTAATATGAAAGGGATAGAACTAGTTGGCTTCTGAGATTTCTTCTAGCTCTGGAGCTAGGATCCTATGATTTCAAGTCACAATCTCAGTTCTCAGTTTCTTCATCTATAAAACAGCGATGTAAAATTACAAGATGAAAAGGGTGGTCTAGGTGGTCTCTGAGGTGCCTTCTGACCCTGTGATCAAAAGTTGTCAGAAATGAAGAACCATGACTAAGCTGTGATGTTATAGGGGATTATGAATCAGGAATGAGCTGGACTCAGCTAAGGTCCCTTCTGATCCTATTATTTCAGAAGTCCTTTGTTGTTTTCTTTTCCACAAACATACCAGAGTTTTAACGAGGATGGATTTCTACCTTATTTCTAGTCATTAGTAAATAGAGATGTGTTTGTGTTGCTAATACAAAGTGCTGAATTGCACATCCTTATCAAAGATTTTGTGCTGAAATGTTTGACATATTTTTATGCTCCGGCAGGCTCAGTTACACCAGGATGATGTATAGAAGCACTGAATCCTTGGAGCTGCAACTGTGGCATTGGAGGGTGAGCCCGTCAGAAATACAGAAGAACCCAAGCAGACCCTGGTGAAGGACCTTGGTTCTATCTCCATGAGACTGCTAGTGCCTGATGCTGCTACATGGTGAGTGTGAAGCAATAGTTCCTGGTGACAAAGGCAAGGACTCAGTTTCCAGAAGGGAGGCTTAGGGAAGAGGCAGAGAGGCAAACAGAGGGAGAAGACTGCTGGGGGTCCCATAATGGGTTCATGTGTAGATGACCTTCCTACACCTGGTCAGAGAACTGAACTCATTTGCAAAAAGTTTGGTAAAATGTTTGGAAACTGAGGAATGACTAACACACTTTGGTGGAAAGGAAGAGAAAACTGATCAAAAAAGATCCAGTGGAGAATTTGATTATACCACTTTGAAGGGTCAGATGGGCAAAGGAGACATTTTTTTCATGACCTTAACTGTTTCTTGCTTTTTCTTGCTTGCTTACATGATATTCCCTCTGTATATTTCCATTGGCTATCCACCATGCTAGGAAGGTAGACCCTCCCCAAAACTGTCTCTTCAAATCCCTAATGTTCTTCAAAGTTCAGCTCAAATGACACCTTCTATATTAAATGTATCCCAACCCCACAGCTATTAGTAGTCCTCATAAATATGTATAAATTTTGTATATATTTTATGTCTATTTATCTGAGTACATATTGTCTTTCCTTATAAAATGGAAATTCCAGAAAGACTCACCTATGCTAGGTCCAAACCCACAGCCCATAGATTTCCTGTAAAAAGAACTCCTGACAAATTCTGGAACAGTGGAAGCTGCACAGCAACACAGTGAAGGAGATTTCCGTTGCAGAGAGCCCTGAAAAACTGACC
>CM053770.1:284261228-284313109 GCA_028658325.1 Potorous gilbertii | reverse complement strand
CAAATTGAAGAACTTACCATCAGTACAGTAGTTGACCTTGATGCCATGTTCATCCTCACTGAAAGCATTTGTCAACATGGCTGAAAACATCATGCTAAAAAGCATGGGAGCAAGCACACAGCCGTGTTTCACTCCACTGGTGACTGGGAAGGCATGAAAGCTTTGTCCATTATCCAGAACCCAGGTAAACATACCATCATGAAACTGACATACAATACTGATGAACTTCTCTGGGCAGCCAAATTTTGACATAATTTTCCATAATCCTCACGATTAACAGTGTCAAAGGCCTTGGTCAGATCTACAAACATATCTGAAACTGAATCGCTTCTATTTGAACTGTCTTAGGAAGATTCTGAATATCCTTGGCAGGATAAGGTGCCAGACACTGAGCACTTGCTTGAACAAAACTGCCAAGCATTAAAACTGTTTCAGAGAGCACAACTATGATAGGCTGGCCACATTGTTCAAATCCAAAATGTACACTTGCCAAAAAGACTATTTTATGAAGATCTCACATGGGGCAGGTGATCACATGGTGGTCAGAAGAAGCTATACAAGGATACTCAAGGTCTCAAGAACTTTGAATTTGATTGTGCAACATGAGAGACACTGGCACAGGACCACTCATCATGGAGTGCCCACATCAGAAAGGATGCGGTGCTCTATGAGTAAAGCAGAATTGAGACAGCACAGAGTAAACATAGGATGTGCAAATTTAAAGTAACCATCCCAAATGTTCACATAGACTATCTGTGCCCAACCGGTGGTAAAACATTCTGAGCTTGTATTGGTCTGATCAGCCACAGTCATACACACTGAAACTTCACTTTATCATGGTGATGTTATTTGGTCCTCTTCGAGAATGAAGGACAACAAGGAACCAACCAAATACATACATACATATATATATATGGCATGTGTATATAGGTATGCATATGTATGTGTATGTATGTGTATATATGTGGGTACATACATGTGTATATATGTATATGTGTGTATATATACATATATATATATATCATGGTTACTTGATTATTTTTAGAACAATAAAAGAAATGAAGGTTGTAGTATCATAGATTTAGAGCTGGAAAAGACCTTTAAGGGCCCTGAGTATAACCCTCGATGATGGCCCCCTCTCCTTGAAGGGAGTGCCATGGTCAACCAACCCTGAGCTTTCATTTCTGCCAAATATATCTACAGGTAGGACAAGGTGGCCAAAGGAAGGAACCAGGAGGCCTGCTTTCTGATCCCAAATTCATCTACTAACCATATAATGTTGTGTGAGTCTTTCTCTGTGTCTCAAGATCCTTACCTCCAAAATGGAGGGTGTCAAGGACTTGGGGTGCAGTTTATATCTCAAAGCGATTAAGAGGACCCAATAAGATCATAGATGCAAAACTCTTTGAAGAAAAGGATACATAACTTCAGCATGGTACAGTGCGTAGAGAGCTAATCCTTAAAGACTGAGATTCAGGCCTGCTCCTGGCTTATCCTGACTGCGTGACTCTGGCTACGTCATATGGCCATTCAGTGTAACTCTCCATACATTGCAGAGTCAACACATGGCCCGGTTGGTAGAGAGAGTTTCTTCTCTTGGGAATTCCCTGAATCTATGAAGTCACAGGCCCAGTCTCTATCCCTCTCCACTTAGGCAGCATTTATAAAGGTCTTTTAAGGTTTGCAAAGCCCTTCACAAATACTATCTCATTTTATCTTCACAAGAACCCTGAGGAGAAGTGACTATTATCAACCCCATTTTAGAGATGAGGGAACTGAGGCAGTTAGTGGTTGAGTGACTTGCCCAGAGTCATATAACTAGGTCATATCTGAACTTAGTTCTTCCTGACTCCAGGTCCAGAGTTCTATCCAACGAGTCATCTACCAACCTTCACATAAATAGATATATATACATACACATATATATTGCATACATATATGTGTGTATATATTATATGTGTGTATACATACATACATACATGCACACATGTATATGTGTCTGTATGTGTGAATATGTGTGTGTGTATAATATACCTACTGTATGCCTAGTACTATGGATGGATGAATTAATAGAATCACAGAAAGCTGGAAGTTATAATTGTTCCTAGAGATTATTTAGTTAAACCTCATTTTGCAGAGAGAGAAGCACAGGTGAAAAAAGGTCACCACAAAAGGTCCAAGGTAGTAGAGATAGGTTAAAATACTGGATAAAATGCTGTTCTCAGGAAGATCTGAGTTTGAATCCTGTCAAGGAAACTTCCTAGCTCTATGACCCTGGTCTATTGAACCACTTATGTTTCCTCACCAGTGGGAACAGTCATAGCACCTACCTCATAGGGTAATCAGGAAGATCCAGTGAGATAATATATATAAAATAATCTGCAAATTTGCTATAAAAATAAGAACTACTATTGTTGCTACTAAGAGGCAGAGAAGGTCCGTGGCCCGGAGAAACTTAGGATACAGTGGAAGGAGACAAGACTTAGCCACATGGAACAAATTACGAATAACTTGAGAAGAATTACAAGGCAACCTATCAACAAGTTTCAAATCATACTGTACAGACTGAATTAATAAGCCCTGCAATTGTATTTTGGTTCCCAGATCAAACTCTGAATTTCAAATGTTTAACGATTATAATTTCATCTGTGATATAAATGCCACTGCTAATTGGTAAATGTCTTCATTCCCAAGGTACTTTATCAATCTCTGTGATCCTTGGGCACCCCTTTTCAATTTGATTTATGCTCAAGAATGTTCTTTATAAGACAATGATTAATAGTGAGGTCTGGAGCAAAACATTCCCATTAAGATTTCATGAAGTGCCATTACCTGGAGTTGCTTTTCAAAATTCTCAGAACAACTCATAAACTCCTGGATCAGAACTAGATAGGACTTCATAATCCTGCCACTCCCTTTTCCCTCCCTGGGCATCCACTGAGAAACTACAGATATTGGGACACAAGACATTGGTCAAAGTGGGTACTTGGAAAAGAATATTTTCCCTGGAAGAATAGAAAGTGTCCATCACCCACAGAAAGCACTAAAAGACAGAGACACTTCATGGCACTGAGGAAACTCGTCTCTAAGAAACTTTTCTAGAAAAGTCATATCTATAGCATCGGGGAAATCTGTTTTCTTGAGAAACCGAATGGTGCAATACAGTTATGGGCCACAGATGTTCTGCTGGCAAAATTAACTTCTTTCAGCACATCATCTGGAGCAAGAGCTGTTTCATGGAAACCAGATGGCTGGGGCCCAGATGAAGACTTGAAGATGGAAGCATTTGCTTTGGTTTTAAGGAGACCCTGTAACTGCTCACAGCAACACATACTTGAAATGAAAACCATTCAAGTTTGTGGGAATGTCTGGGTCTGAATACAAGGCTCCTAGAGCCATAGGCTTTGTAGAAATATAGACAATTAGAGCTGAGAGGGATCAAATAATAAACCACCTCATTTACATAAAAGGACACTAAAGGCCAGACATATTTAATGCATTGCCAATGGTCACTCAGTTAGGGAGGGTTGGAGGCAGTATAAGTATCCTAACCTTAAGTCCAATGTTCTTCCCAATCTATCATATTTTCCCTCTAGAAGAGGCTTAGCCTTTATCAACAAAATAGTTGATACGGATCATTAGGCCCTTATAACTATTATCATGCTATAAGAAATCAAAATTAACTGATGGCAATCCAAAATGATATAACTGACCAGGCATAGCACATGGACTTTTGGGGCATAAGCTGTGGTCTCATTCTCTTCTGTATTTTTATGATTTTAACTTTCATTCATTCATTCTTTCCTTTATAAGAACCAGATCAGTTAACTTTCAGAGTGATGGCTAGATAGAAAGCTCTTACCAAATAAGAAAGAGAGACTCAGAAAAGACTAAATAAGTCATTTTAATCATATGAAATGGAAAAACTTTTGCAGAAACAAAATCAGTGCAGCAAGAGTAAGAGAAGTAGCTGAATGAGAGGGAAAATCTGCATCAAAAATCTTTGGTAAGGCTATGATATCCAAGATGTCCAGGGAATTAATATAAAACATTCACCAATGGGTTAAGTGGAAAAGGATAGCAACAATTCTCAAAAGAAATGCAAACTATTAAGCACCACTTGAACATGCATAAATTTTTCAATTCAAAAATAATACAAGAAATGTAAGTCAAAAATATTCAAGATTTTACCTTATGCCAAGAAAATTGGCAAAGATGACAAAATATGGGAACAGTTGATGTTAAAGGGGATGTGGGAAAACAGGCATGCTAATATACTTGACAGAGCTATGAGTTCTTCCAACCATTCTGGAAAGCAATTTAGAATCACGCAAAAAAAAAAGGATGAAAGTGCCCAAAAACTTTCATCCAGAAATGACAAAGCTAAAGATGTAAAAAATAGGAAGAAATCTCACATACATAAAAATATTCATACTACTTTTTTTGTGGTAGAAAACAAAAGGATTTGGGAAGTAGCCAAATCAACTGCAGCATAAGAATATTACTAGGCTGTGAGAAATGGTGATCATGAAGAACTCTTAGAGGCATGGCATGATACATGGACGGATGCACAGAGGTGAGCAAAAATGAGGAAAATAATACCCATGACTACAACAACATAAATGGAAAGATCTTTTTTAAAAATTGAAACTGAAGGCTTTAATGACCATGTTTTGCTCTAGAAAAAGTTGGAAAAATGAACCTCCCTCCCTTTTTTTGTAGTGATCACCAACTATAGTTGTGGCAGCTTGATTATAATATCAGACTCAGTTGTTGTGTCAGTTTGGGTCTATTGAAGTGGGTTTTTTCTTTAATTTTTTATTCATTGTTACCGAAGATAGTTGAGTAGAAGAGGAAGGACTGCATTTAAAAAATGAAAATAATGACAAATAAATATCAACACAAAATATGAGAAAGGTGAGTAAAGGAAAATCAAGAACAGGATAGGAAAATGAAAGGGGAAAAGGGAAAAGGGAAAGAGGAAAAATGAAATAGGGAAAGGGAAAAGGAAAAAAGGAGAGGAAAGGGGAAGAGAAAGGGAAAGGAGATGAGAGAGAAAGGAAATGGAGATGAGAGGGAAAGGGAAAGCAGATGAGAGGGAAAGGAGAAAGGAAAGAAAAGAAATGAGAAGAGATGGGAAGGTTTATTAGAGGACATAGATGAATTCAGAAGATAACAGAACAAATACATGGAGTGATTTTACAGGGGTGGAGAACTTTCAACCTTCAGGTCACATGTGGCCTTGAGTGCAACCTTTTGACTGAGTCCAAGTTTTACGGAGCAAATCCTTTTATTAAAGGAATTTGTTCTATGAAGTTTGGATTCAGTCAAATGGCCGCACTTGAAGATCTAGAGGGCCACATGTGGCCTTGAGATCAAAGGTTCCCCACCCCTAGTTAGAAGAATCATCTCTTTGTTGATTCCTTTAAATTTTGTTTTCTCAGATGGATAACCTGATATTGATTTGAGGCGGGGAATGCATCTATCCAATTAAGATATAAATGGTTCAATTTAGGGGAAGGAGTGGCTGAAGATTTGCATGTATGTTTTAAATATTAATTTTTCTTTTTTTGTAAATGTTGCGTTTATGATGATTTTTATTTTACAGTGAGTTGAGGATTTGGGTTAATTACCTCCTCAATGAAGCAGCAATGTGGTATATCAGCCAAAGAGATTGATGTAATCTTAAGCTGTATTAAGAGAAATATAGTGTTGAAAATAAGAGAGGTGATAATCTCACTACATTTTGTCCTGATCAGATCACATCTGGGAATGCTCTGTTCAATTATAGTCTCCACATTTTAAAAGAATATTGACAAACTGGAATGGGTCCAGAGAAAGGATGGGAATGGAACTTAAATCTATGTTGTGTTAAGAAAGGTTGAAAGAATTAGTAATCTTTAGTCAGGAGAAGGTATAGGAAGGACATAATACCTATCTTCAAATATGTTAAGAAGAAGAATAACTGGACAACATTTATGTTGCTATAAAGGACAAAATTAGAACTAACGATAGTTATGGGAAAGCAAATTTCAACTCAATCTAAGAGAGTATCCCAACAAACAAAACTGTCCAGTAATGATATGTATCACTTCAAGAGACAGTGTGTTCCCTGGCATGAAAGGTGTCCCCTGGGGGGAGAGGGGAGGGACTAGATGACCATTTTCCAAGCTACTTCATTGATGTTTGATCTTTTTAGTAAGATAATGCTTGGTGTCTGAGGTCACCTTCCACTTCTGGAGTTCTATGACACTGCAGTTGATAAGTACAAGGATAGAGACTAGAATTCTAGGGAGCTTTGGGCAAGTCAATTAACTTCTATGAACCTCAGTTTCCTTATCTGTAAAGTGAGGAGGGTAGCCTGGACATGAGTGCCAAATTTCCAAAGCTAGTTAAGAAAGAGAGGAAAGGTTGAGGAACCCTGGAGAAGGAGTGAGTCGATACTTGGATGCTTTATGAAATTCCTAATTCTTCAAAGTTGTTCCTTGAGTTGAACTACATGTTCTGCCATCTTTTTATCCAGCGTTCCTTCTTTCTTAAAATCACAATTAGAATTCTGAAATGCTATTCCTTGAAAATGCAGGTTTTTAACGCTATTGGCTTACAGCTTACCACCAACTCCAGTGGAAGCATTTCTGCTACTGTTGCAATGAGGTGACCAGGTGATACAGTGGGTAGAAAACCTAATTCAATCAAGTAGACCAGAGTTCAAATTCTACCTCAGATACTTAGTAGCCACGTAAGTACTTAAACCCTCTCAGCCTGTTTCCCTACCTATAAATAGTACTTATCTCACTGCATTATTGTAAAGGTCAAATAAGATGAAATATAGAAAGCACTAGGCAAATCTTAAAGTTTTATAAAAATCTTCAATATTATTATGTTCTCATAATTTGTTGGAATTCTGTTAGAAATTGTACTGGGATAGATCCCTATTATAGTTTCTTTTTATAGTTAATATTCTAGGAATTATTGCCCAAATGGAAAAAAATAACTTTTTTGTAATTAAGTATCGAGACATAAACTCACCTTCTTTGGGCTCATTGAAAGGATCTGTGAGACAATTCCAGTAGCACACAGGATGATGGGAGATGGCATTTAAATCATCTTAATTATTTTAACATATTTTGCCTGACCTCTAAAATTTGAAAGGCTTTTGTTCTATGTAACTTAAAGATGGTAAACATATGGTATGATGATATATATTTTTTAAAATTGTTCTTATGGTTATTTTTGTTGCATTCTGTTTTGTTTTTTTAATGGATCGATATTCTACCCCAGCAATTGTGGGCAACAATTTGGTCTGTAATAATGCTAGTTTACTGGTTGAGTTTTCAAGGATATTTTGAGTACCATTGTTGTACAAGAACCTATTGTCTCTCAGTTTGTGAACGATTAGAAGCTTCTAATGGTTAATTCTAGCCCATAGATCATGTCTTGCTAGGTATTCAGTAGGTGATAAATTTTTACAGCCTGCAGTGATGCATGACAGTTTCTATCATTCCCTTGAATAATTTACAGTGATCTTTAAGTCTGGGATCTTTAATGATAATTCATCTTAATTTCTGGTGATGACCTGGTCATGAATTCCCATCATAAACTCTAAGCATTTTTATAAACAAATCCACATGACTCAACTATTTGTTCAATGTTTTTTTATTGGCATATTATTGGTTGAACACATGTGTATGTTGCTCAGGGAGGGACTTTTAATTTTGCTTGGATTATGGCCATTTCATGGGCTCTATGTGAAGGCAAAGCATTTTCAGTTACATTAGAAATACCCAATGGCATATGCCTGTCTTCAGATTTTACTGTTGCCTAATAAAAGCGTATCTGCTTTTCCAAAAATGTTTCTAGAATTTTTGCCTGTCTGTGGCATGCTTTGGGAAAGACTCTCAATCCTGCCCCTTTCTTTCAATGAAGTGTCAATCTTCTCATAGCAATCTTAGGGTGACAGGCCCCACATTTCATTAATATTTTATAGGTTTTGGTTGCAACACTTTTTGAGTCTGGTGTTGTCCATTTTACAGATTCAAAACCTTATGTTAAGACTGATATTTCCGAGGTGCTACTTGTTTTAAACCATGATGCCTTGGATGTATCTTCACCCACATTTTAATCCCCCCTCCCTCTATTATCTCCCTCATTGGAATATAAACATCTTGAAGGCAAAGACAGTCTTGATTGTTTATATGGGTATCCCCAGAACTTGTCATGGTGCCTGGGACATAGTAGTAAGCACTTATTACGTGGTTTGTTTGTTTTTTTCATTAATTCATTCATTCATTCATCTCACATTCCCCAAGCGTAGGTGTTCCCCATAGCTTTCTTAGACCTTCTCCCTTTCTCTCGCAAGATTCTTTCCTTTCTTGATCTCACCCATCTCTTAACAGAGATGAGTGGGCTCAGGGTAAACAATGAAACACATTTTTTTGGTCATAGCCAATACTGAAATGTGTTCACTCTGAATATTTAGCACGAGTTGTCTATTTCTTTTTTTCCCCCAAAGGGGAAGTGGTGGGAAGGGAAAATATTTTTTATTAATTAAAAAAGTATAATTCAATTTAAAAACATCTCACTGGCTCAAGTGGTCTTAATGATCACTTCTATAGACATAATAATAATGAACATTTATGTGCTAAAATGACTCAAATATAAATATGCACTAATGCTGGTAGAATCTATGACCTTCCTCCAGCAAGGCAGATTATAGCCCCTCACATGCCGTGATAGGTAAATTCTAAGGAGCTGCCTGAGGCACATAGGATTAAATGATGCGTCCAAGATCAGAAGCAAGCAAATATCCAAAAAAGAATTGGAACCCAATATAATCCAATTCAATCCAATCACTCCTATATGTATCTATATGAGCAAATTTGTGATCCCAACATTGCTAACTGCCTGGCAGACACTTCAGTCTTATGGCCTTGGCATTTCAAACAATCTATTCAAAATGCTATTTGTTATCTGCTCACCACCACCCCTAAACCAAACTTTCTAATTTATGTGGAGGGTACCACCATTCTTTCAGTCACTCAGATTAATAATCATGAAGTTTTCTAGGCTTCTTCCCTCTCCTTCATTTCTCCCCTATCCATTCAGTAGCTAAGTGACATTACATCTGCCTTCCTAAAATTCATGATGTATGTGTAAAACTAATGTACCATTATGTATGCTTATTAAAGTGGATGGTACACTGCCACCTCTCTGATTCTTAAAGGTCCTGGTAAACATGTCTTGTACGGTGCTTATGACAAGGGTCTTTCTCTACCCAGCCAGAAACTATGTGTCCCCTCCAAGGTGAAAATGTAACATTTTGTCAATCAGCAATGATCTTAAACGTGACCTACTAGAATATACAAGTGCAGTACTTCCTAGCTTTGAGCCAGGAGCAGGTTTATGGGTCTTCCAGTGGTTTTATGGTCTTGTCCAAGGATATTTATGTTATATCTAAGCTCTGATAGTGTTCAATTATATAAGTTTATGATGAAAGAAAACTATAAATCAAAGCTAGCATCACTGCCAAGTATTTATTACTTTTTTACCAAATTTGGGAGGCACACACTCATCATTGCCAAACTATAGCACTCAGATCAAGTAGTTTGTCCAGGATCACACTAAGTCTTGGACCTGAGATCCAAAACAAAATGTTAAAATTCCTACAATAGAACAAATTCAGCCACACAATGTTAGACTACATTCTATTTCCAATCACCTTACCATGTTATATTATTTCTGAAATTATATTTTCTTGCTTTAGTTTGGATTGAATGTTTAATTTAATTAAACAACACATTCAAATAAAACACAGTGCCTTGCATATTGAAGATGCTTAATAAAAGTGTATTGAATTGCATTTTATATTATGTAGAGTGATGACAGAGGAAAGAAGGTACAAAGGGCCAGTGGATACTTGGAAAGGATACCCAGAGATGATGGAAATATCAAAAGAAGTCATCCAACTACCTAGGATCAAAGTGCAATAGGTAGATGAACTCAAGGAGTCAAGACAGCTCAGGAACCAGCCAGATCTAAAGGTTCAGTATTTTGATATAAGAATTCAGGACTAGATTTGTAGTCATAGAACCCAGGTCTGCTACTAATCTGTTTAACCATTGGCTAATCACCTTAGTTGCCACATTTGTAAAATTAAATACCCAGGGTCCCTTTTAGCTCTAAACCTATGAATTGATGATCCAGATATCTTAATAAGGTTAGAAAGGTAAAAGTCTTAAAGGTTAATGTCAGTTGGCCTGGACAGGCTCCAAGCAGAGAAGGTCCAGGGCTATAAACATGAGTTACTATTATACAACCATCACCCCTTTGCAGCAAGCCTTCATAAGTTACTAGGACTTCGAAAAAAATTTTAAGATCAATGGGGAAAAATAATATGCCTGTCCTAAGAATTACCATGGTAAGAAATTAACTTAAAGTACTCAATTAAGGTTAGGTAATTGGATTTAATTAAATATGCTTATTTGAAATGAAAAACACAGTCAAGTTGAAAAATGGTGTCCTACATAAAATAGAAGAAAGAAAAAGCATGGCCAGCTAGAAAGTGACTTGAATTTCTCTTTTCTATTAGAAGGACCAATTTCCAACTCTACCAATGGTGCACTAGTGTGCCTGTTTTTCCACACACCCTCCAACATCAACTATTGCTATTTGTTGTCATCTTTGCCAGTTTGCTCAAAGCAAGGTTAAATTTGAGAATTCTTTTTATTTATAGTGTTCTTATTAGTAGTAATTTTGAGCAATACTTCAAGTGGCTGTTTTAGACTGACATTTTTCTTTTGAGAATTTTCCTTTGAATTTTCTTTTAGAGAATGGTTTTTCAGCCTCACATATTTCCATTAGATGCCTCTATGTCTTGGATATCAAACCCATAGCAGAGATATTTGATAGAGAGGAAATGCTCCCTCCATAAATGTGTATAGAAACCAAGAAACACAGGACCTATGTTCTCAATCAGTCCTTATACCTTAGCCTTCTGCTTACTTCCTAAGTAATCTTTAAGTTGATATACACTTTTGCAAATAAGCATGAACTTACTCCTTTTAATACTTGTCCTAATTCTTTTTGATGGAGGAAGAGTTATTGTGAAAAACATTTGAACCATTTTGTAAAAAAAAATGTTTTTTGAGAAGAGCTACCCAAATTATGCATTTTAAATTCAGTTTCTTAATGTTACATTTATATAAATTAATCACCCATACAAGTTTCTGGATGGGTGCCACGAATAGCTTTTGCAGGGTGCTAGTATTCTCTGTTGGGATAGAAGTCAAAAGAAATGTTTTCATAAAAAAAAAAAAACTGGATCCTGGAAGAGTGAATCACTGAATACCAAAATATGGAAATGACCTAGGAAACAGAGATGTTCAATTATTCACGCTTTGGAAGAGGTGGTACTCTGGTGCCCTCTGTAAATGTTTTAAGAATTCTGGGTAGCAGATCAAACCAGTCCTAGGAAACCACTTCCCCCAGCTTAGAAGGGTTTATGCAAAACAGCTTTTCCGAAAATACAAAGGACAAAGAAAAATTCTAAAGTAAATCAAAGAAAGTCTCTGAGTAATTTCTCAGGCACAAGAAAATTGAGAGTTGGGCTGGAATGGAGAAAGGACAAAGCAACCCACAGACCAAAGTAACAAGAGGGACAATTACAAAGGGGGAAGCTGAGAACTGAATGGCTGCCAATAATCCTGCAGTTTCTCCTGAGAGTCATTCTTTCAACACTTAACAAACACTTAATGAGCTCCAACAATATTCAAAGTATTGTTCTGAGCATTGAAGGAGATTCAGAGATGAATAATTCCTGGGCCCTGTCCACTGGAAACTTATAATTAGTTCATTTTAAAGGAAACATTTAGCAAGCGCTTAGTGGGTACAGGGCTTCCACCCAAGCCCTACTCAAATGGAATGGAGGAGTCTCTGAGAGCTCTGAATCTACAACAGCTATGCATGAGCTCCCTCTGACAAGGTCTACTCAACTGGAAAGACTCCAACTATGGGACCAATGATGTACGAGGACCAGCCTAAGTTTGAAGAGTTTTAGACCTCACAAAATTGATTGAAGGAAAGGTAATTTTTTGGCCACAGCAACAACCAAAGGGCAGCTAGGTGACACAGTGGAATCAGGAATACTCATCTTCCTGAGTTCAAATCTGACCTCAGACACTTACTACGTGGGTCACCCTGAGCAAGTCACTTAACCCTATTTGCCTCAGTTTCCTCATCCATCAAATGAGCTGGAGAAGAAAATGGCAAAACACTCTGGTATTTTTGCCAAGAAAACCTCAAATGGGTCATGAAGAATCAGACACACATGAAACAAATACGCAGCAACAAGCTACTAAAGAACACCTTGTAAGTCATAGCTGGATTGTGAGTTATGTTGATAGAAAGAATGCCTCCCACAAAGTTGTGTGCATCATGGTATCATAGATAGTGTGCTCCACACACAGCATGAGTTTAATGAATGATGGAATCATCTAGAGCTGGAAGAGACCTCAGAGATCATCTCCCTTAACCCTCTTATTTTACAGATGGGGAAACTGACGCAGTGACTTGACTAAAGTGACACATGTGCAAAGTGACATGGGTAAAATTCAACCCAAACCTAGGTTCCAAACCCGCATCTACCACTGACTACTTGTTTGATCCGGACCAACTCATTTAGCTTCTCTGAGCCTCAGTTTCTATACCTGTCAAATGAAGGAGTTGGATTGGATGTTCTCTGAGGTCCTTCAGCACTTGAACGATTATCCCATGAACTGAATGTACTAAACCCCATTTCCAATAACCTGATTTTACTGAACCACTTTTTATTTTTTTAATTTTGTTACAAATGTTTATCTTCAAGAATAAGGAAGGGTTCCAAAAAAGGTTAATTCCCCCCAAATGAATGATCGCTTAAAGCTCAAAATAAATTAGACAAATTGTATGTCTCATTTCCCTTAAAGTGTACACACATACTTAGAGGTTGCAATCAGGAAAACTTTCTCATTAGGTAGAGTCACGCAGATTCATTCCATAAGCCAGCTGTGTGTGGGATTTACACCTTATTTAGCTTCAGGCCCTGGATTTGAGATGCCCTTTACAGACAAATAAAAGTTTATACTAATATTCTTATGTGTATAATTGGAGGTGAATGAAAATGGCAGACTTGCCAAGTCTGATGTGTTACTACCC
Organism: Potorous gilbertii; assembly: GCA_028658325.1. Classification (NCBI taxonomy): domain Eukaryota; kingdom Metazoa; phylum Chordata; class Mammalia; order Diprotodontia; family Potoroidae; genus Potorous; species Potorous gilbertii. Next base: position 284,299,918 of record CM053770.1, on the reverse strand, counting down.
TCTCCCAGGTTCTGCCTTTCTTTTTTCTATATTTGCTCAGTGTAGGGAGTTTCCAATGAGACACTGTGATACATTGGTTAGGGTGGTCATCTTGAAGTCTGAATTCATCCTGATTCTGCCATTAATAAATGTAAGATCTTGGGCAAAGGCAGTCCCTTTACCTCTCTGGGATTCATGATCTTCATTTGTAAAAATAAGGGGACTGAGGTAGCAGACCAAGAATGAGATGCTGCAATGGGGCTATCTCCCCAACTACAGCAGAGGTGCCTCCTTTCCTAGGCCATCACCCCTATACTGACTGCACCACTCTTCCCCTACTCATCATGACCCCTTGGGCATATCCAGTGGGGTTATCCTCATACATTATAGCTCAGCTGATGAGCCTCCATAGTGTGCTTTCTACAGTCAGCCAGTAGAAACAATTAAATCAAAACCAAGGTCTTTCCTATGATGTCAAAGTCAGAACAAAAGCTATGAAATATTCTCTTCCCATTACCAACATTCTTCCATAAATGCATAGAGGGCCCATGGGAAGCCTGGGCCCAAAGACAGAGTCCAATAGGAGCAAAACATACATGTAGGTAAAGACATGGGACCAAGACCATCCTCACAGTCCTTTTCTCCTGGGTGCAATGTCTCTTCTGGGAGTTACTCAGGTGGCCTCTCAAGCTCTGTTCCTCATAGAGCAGTGACTCTAATGAGTCCAATCAATCAATAAACATTTATTAAGTCCCTACTATGTGCCAGGCACTGGACTATACAATAAGGATACAAAAAGAGGCAAAAAACATTCCCTTCCCTAAAGGAGTTTACGTTCTGAGGGAGACAACATGTAAGCAAATATGTACAAAGCCAAATGTGTGCAGGATAAGAGATAATTAATAGAAGGAGGCCCTGGAATTAAGAGAGCCTGGGGAAAACTTCCAGGAGAAGGTGAAATTTTAGTTGGGAATTAAAGGCATCCAGGAAGTCAATAGTCAGAGTGGTTGAGGGAGATCTTTACTGAAGGGATTGGGGGTGTGGGGAGACAACCTGAGGGAATGCCTGGAGCCTAGAAATGCAGCTTCTCATCCTTGGAACAGCCAGGAGGCTGGTGTCACTAGATCAGGTATATGTTGTGGAGAAAGATTTAAGAAGACTGAAAAGGTAGGGGGAAGTTAGAAGACTATTTGCATGCCAAACAGTACCTTTTGTATTTTCTCCCAGAGGCAGTACGAAGCTAGTGGAGTTTAATGAAAAAAGGGAGTAACATGACCAGACCTGCACTTTAGGGAAGTCACTTTTGTGAGTGAATGGAGAATGGATTGGCATGGGGAGAGACTTGAGGCAGGCAAAACAATCACCACCTATATTGAAGTGGTGACAATCTGCACTACAGTGATGTCAGTGTCAGAGAGAAGGGAATGTATTCAGGATGTCACAAAAGTCAAATTAAACCTTGGTAACAGCTTGGAAATGGGGTGCAGGGAGGGAGTGTGGGGAGAGATAGTGAGAAGTCCAGGATGACTTCTAAGTTGGGAGCCTGAGAGACTGATATTGCCCTCCACAGTAAGAGGGAAGGTAGGGATTAGGGATGGAAGAGGAGGATGTTGAATTTGGTTTTAGATATATTGAGATTAAGATGTCTAGTGGATATCTTGTCTGAGATGTCTGAAAAGCAATTGGAGATGTGAGATTGGAGGTCAGCAGAGAGATTGGGCCAGGAAAGATAGATTTGTGAATCATCAGCATAGAGATGGCAATTGAAAACATGGGAGCTGATGGGATCCCTAAGTGATGTCCTATAGAAGAAGAAGAGGAGGGGACCCAAGACAGAACCCTGGGGGTCATTCTAAAGGGAGGCAGGGAAGAGAAGGAAGGGTGGAAGGAGGGAGGGAAGGTAAGCAGAGGTAGAGGGAGAAAGAGAAAGAGGGAGAGACAAAGTCAGAGACAGAAAGAGAGATTCGTACTTCAGAAAGGAACCATTGTTAACTCCTTGTTAAGGCATTAGTACTGTTGATGACATCAGCAGAGCTGGGGGCAGGAATATGTCTTTATACTACGACATTACAACTTCTTCTACTATTCTCTGGAACATGAAGCCTTAATGAGTTTCCCAGAGGTGAGGAGAGGTTAAGTGACTCATTTCTTGTCACGTAGCTCTCAGAGATGGGACTCTCTACCCACAGAGCCAGGAGTTCTGAGCCTTTGTGCCATGGTACCATTTGGAAGGCTTAAGAAGCCAATGGACTTTTTCTCAGAATTGTTTTTAAAAGTATAAAATAAAACACTTAGGATTACAAAAGAAGTCAATTATGCTGAAATGGAATTATCAAAATGTTTTTAAAAACAAGTTCATGGACCCTGAGTTAAGAACCCCTGCACCACACCATGCTGCTTCTGGTAAATCTCATCCTAATTGCATGAAATTTATTGTATATTTAGTGCCTGCTTTGGAGTTATCACCGAACCACCATTCTTCAAATGTTTTATTTAAAGGACTTTTAGGAAAAAGCAGAAGAGGGAAAATCTACCACTTCCTTTGTGCCTTAGAGATAACCCTTGCAAATAGTTTTCTTGCACACTTATCACATACTGATGTGTCTTATATTTATCTTTTCTCTTCTTCCTCTACCAGACTGGAAGACAATTAAGTTCTTTAGCCTGTGTATCTTCCCAAGAGATTAGCACAATACTTTTGCACATATGTGATCTGCTAAATGATTTGTGACTTTATCAGTATGGGGAACTCCCAGGAGTGAAACTCTCCTCAGCAACATGAATAGCAACTCACCTATAATTTGGGAAGTGAATAGGTCTAGAACTTGGAGGAACCTCAGAAGCTATCTAATCTGGTCCCATCATTCTTACAGAAGAGGAAACTGAGGCCTAGAGATGATACATGACTTATCCAAGGTCAATGGTTGTAAGTATCTGAATCAGAATTTGAAACCAGGTCCTGTGGCTCCAGAGTCAGGGCTCTTATAACCATGATATTTGGCTTCCCTCTAAATAAGTCCTAAAGAATAGCTTGAGAAATAGAATTTAAGTGACTTATCCAGGGTCATACTGATAGTATCAGAGACAAAATTTGAACCCAGGTCTTCATGAGTCCAAGCACTCTATCCATTGTGCTATACTACCCCAAAACTGTATGTACATAAGAGGTACTTTATAAATGTTTCTTGAATGGATGATCAATCTATTTGGACATACCCCACAACCTAGACTTATAGACATAAAAAACTAAAGGTCACCTTAGAGATGTAGTCTAGTCACATTTTGAAAATGGGGAAGCTGAGGTGTAGAGCAGCGAAATGATCTGCCTAACTTTGCACTGAGCTGGCTGTGGCTCTAATTCAGTCCTCAGCCTCCCAGAATGTTGTTCAAAACCATGCTGCTAAACCACGGGATCTCTCCATCTCCCGAATCTAATCTGCCATGTCGATGTCTTTACTCCTCACTTCAGATAGACACTAGTTACTTTTAGGTCCAATTCCTTAGTGCCCAGGCTATCAGTGGTTAGGCAGCTTGGTGTACTGCTGCAATCAGCCTCATTCACCATCACAAATCAATAGGAAAATTCCCCATCCTAGACCCCAACATAAGTCATTAAGTACTCAATAATTTTGTTTAGATGAGCTACTTTTCCACTCATGTTGAACTGTGTTCTTCCTATCCTTCCATTCCACTGATCCTCCTAACACTGAGCAAATTCTACCATTTTACTTATACCATCAACACCCACCTACCCTTTCTCCTCATATACACACATTCACTGCTCATGGTAGATAAATTGGATTACACCTTGTCCCCCCATCACCACTTACAAGCTCTTACTATATATCCATCATTCAATAACCTCTCCTACTTTGAAGTCCCAATTTTTTGATAGCTGTTGTCTACCAAGCTCCAGAATACTCCCCTTCCTTTTTCAATGAGTTCAGTGCCAGGCTCAGTCTTTTTCTCCTCCCCAATTCCTACCCTCATACTAGGGGAATTCCAACATACATATCAATACTCCCTTAAACATTCATTCCTTCACTTATTTATTTCCCATGGCCTGCTCCTCTACCTTATCTCAGCTACACAAAGATAAGACCATAACCTCCATCTTGCCATCACCCATAAATGTTCTACTTAAATGTATATAAATTCTGAAATTCCTTTACCTGATCATAATCTTTTCTATCATTTCATCTTTCCCTCTGTCTTCAACCTGGAGTCAGGAGTTCAAATTTGGCCTCAGACACTTAATAGCTGTGTGGTCCAGAGTAAGTCATTTAACGACTGTTTGCCTCAGTTTTCTCATCTGCAAAATGGGGGTAAATCTGCAAAAATATCTACCAAGGTTGCTGTAAGAATCAGGTGAGATGGTCATTGCAAAGCATTTATTCTGCACCTAGCACATAGTAAGTAAATGTTAGCTATTATATTGTTTTTATTGTTTGTTGGTTTAGTCACTAAGTCTTTATGCCTGTCTGTTCTTCAATTTTCTCATCTACGAATGAAAGGGTTGGACTCATCTTCTCTACAGCCTTTTCTAGTGCCAATAATTAATTGATCTATTAACTACTTACTACAGGAATCAGCAAACATTTATTAAACTCCTACTGTGTGCCAAGCAGTGCGGTAAGCACTGAGGATATAAAGAAAGATAAAATCATTACCTGCTCTCAAGGAACTCATAGTCTGAGAGTGGACAACAACATTGAAACAACTGAAAGTGCGTGTGTGTGGTGTGTGTGTGCATGTATATATCTATATATCTTTAGAGATGAAGGTGAGGCAAAAATGAAAGATATCAAAAATTTTAAAGTAAAAAAAATGTGGTAGTTATTCCCATTGTTGTACACAAAAGGCTTTTTGAGATCATTCAGTATACAAAAACAATTTGAGTACTGAATTATTCAGTTCCCTTGCTGTGAGAAATTAGAACCACATATCAAAAATGGTAGAAAATCAATTGATTGTTTGACTATCATATTGGATCCCATGAAACCACAAATGCTGACCTCTAACTGACTACACCTTTCAAATCTCTTTTGCTAGAAAGTATTCACCTTCCATTTTCTAGCATTGGTGTCCCCAAGGCTCTGCTATGGCACCAGTTTTGATGGTTTCATTTGTTTCCATGAGACCAATTATGAGATACATGCAAATGACACAGAAATACATACTTGTGAAAGTGTTTGAGGGCAGATTTGAACTCAGGTCTTCCTGATTTAAGGTCTAATGCTCTTACCACTGTGCAATCTAATGACTTGAAAAAATTGTTCAGAGATGGGTTCAGTCTCCATGTAGCCATAGAATGTAACACAAAGAGCACAAGACTAAGAGTCAAGGGACCTGCTTTTTAACCTGTGCTCAGCAACTGTCTATACCTGTGTGTTCTTGACCAAATCACTCACTTCTCAACCCTTTGTAACTTGGTTTATGATCTCAACATTCAACTGGACCTGGTCTCTGAAAGTAACCAGTGACCTCGTAATGACCAAATCCAATGGCCTCTTCTCAATCCTCATCCTTCCTGAATTCTTTGGCACTGCTAATTACCCTCTCTTCTCCTTTCTCTCTACAGTCTTTCATTTGGTGACCATCAACTCCCATGGATTTAATTATCATCACTGACCAGATCTATATATTCAGCCCAAGTCTCTCTCCTGAGCTTCAGTCCCACATTATGGAACTGCCTAAGATGCTTTAAAACAATGTCCTATAGGCTTGTGCAGAACAAAACTCATTATTTTCCCCAAAACACCATCCCCTCTTCCAAGTTTCCCTATCAATATTGAGATTACCCCCCCTTTTAGTTATCCAGGGTTCATAACAAGGGTGTCAAACTCAACTTCTTTCTCTTACTTCACACATCCAATCAGTTGTCAAATCTTATCATTTTTCTCTCTACCTCTCATTCCTGGTTCACCCAATCGCCACCCAACTACCAACCCTTAACCCCTCACACAGACTCTTGAAATAACTTTCTAACTGGTAACTGCTTCAAGTATCTCCCTACTCTAATTTATTCTCTACACAACTATCAAAGTGATTTTACTAAATGGAGGCAAGCTCATTAACCATTTCCTGGTCTTCACAATGAAAAGGCTGAATTAGACAGCTAAGCTCACCTTCCAATTCTAAATCCATTAGAGAGTTGCCTGCAGAATCAGAAAGCCTGGATTTAGATCATTTCTCTGATACTTTCCAGCCTGACTTCAAATGAAACCAAGTGACCCAGGGCAAGCTACTAAATTCCCTGGACCTGGGTTTCTTCATCTGTAAAAAGAGTGCATTAGACAAAATGACCTCCAGTTACTTTTGAGGTCTAGATCAGTAATTCCTATCATATAAGAGTGAAAAAAGGAGAGATCAGGCAAAGTGCCATGAGCATTTCTCAAACCTGTCATTCCCCTACCACTTCCCATATGCCTTTTCCTGTTCCTTCCCCACCTTCACCTCACCTTTTATAGCCCAAGTTTTCAAAGAAGACAAAGGATTGACTTCTCTCTAACTCCCAAGGTCAGAAGGGAAAAGATACTGCCCAGAAGTTCAGAAAGAGGGTAGGTGAAGGTAGGAGAAAAAGGTGATGAGGGAGGGGAGGGAGGTATGAAGACAAAAGTCACTGGAAATGATAAGAGAACAAGGAAAACAGGGAGACATGAAGGGATATGAAGATAAAGACATGGATTGACAGAAAATCAGAGGATACCAGGGGAGAAATTGGTGAAGGAGACCCATAGGGTAGCAACAAGGAAGGAAGGATGTCCCATGCAAATAGCACCTTAGAGTGAGGGTAGGTTATCACTTGTAGTAGGCACTTGCTAACCCATTGGAGCAGCCTGAGAGGAGCTGATCTGTTCCACCTGAAAGGTGGCTACATCTTGTGGCAGCGAGCCCAGAGTAAGCAGCTACTGTGTACCAGTCATACAGATGCAAATGTTTCTTAATTGAATTGAAAAAAATTGAAGCATCTGCAAAATTTGCACCAAATAAAAAAGGCAAATTTATAAGATGATGAGGTCACTGGGGATCAGGAAAGGCCCTCATGTAGAAAGGGCTGATTGAGATCTTGAATGTCCCCAAAGTTTTGCAGGCTTTTTTTTTCTAGTTGAGTAAAACTATACTAAGACTGGTGGAGATCTCTCCTTAGCTTTCATCACCCTCCATAACTTCAGCCTAGTTTTCTTATTGGGGTTTGTGGGCTAGTGTCTTTCCTTCCCTTCCACCATCACACAGTGCACTCTACCTGGAATACACCCTCTGGGCTCTCCATCTGTCTGCATCCTTCAGTGCCCAGCTGAAACCAGTCCACTGTTTTGTTTTGTTTTTCTCTAAAGCAGGGATGGGAATGCAGAACCTAAGTGTGGCCTGTAAGGACCCAGAGGGCCACATGTACCTCGAGGCCTCAGGTTAAAGCATTTCTCCAGCCCTTCTTGTACTTCCCTGATACCTTTTGTACTTATTATCTTTACCACATATTTTGCTTTTTTAATGCCTCATTATATAAAACAAAGTTATATATAATATTGTCTTGCTAACTAATTACTTCCTAGTGACTACAAATGTCTTGGCCTTCCAGTTAGACTGTTGGCTTATTGTAGGTGGACCCAGCTGTAAGGAGAAAATTCGAATATTCTTAGTCATCTGCTGATTAGCTGATTCTAAAATGGGCTTGCCTCACCGTAAGTGAGTACCTGAATACGCCTTGGCCTAAAGGGTCCAAGGCCTCCCAGTGCATCCTGGGTCATCTCCAGTCATCCTGATGAATATCTGGTCACTGGATTCAGATGGCTCTGGAGGAGAAGTGAGGCTGGTGACCTGCACAGCCCTCCCTCACTCAAAACAAAGTCAAGTGCAAGTCATGTCATTACTTCTCTGATGGCATGGTCTTCTTTGGCAATGAAGGACTAATACAACCTCAAAGTGATTTTACTAAAGGGCAGGTCTGATCATGTTATCTCCACATTCAACAAATGACAATAGCTCCTTATTGCCTTCAGAATAAAATGTAAGATTATTTGTTTGGCATTTAAAGCTTCTGACCTCCCCAGTCCCCTCCATGTACTTCATGATCTGCTCACACAATCATCCTGATCTATATCTGGTTACTGGACTCAGATGGCTCTGGAGGAGAGAGCAAGGCTGGTGTCTTTGTACAGCTCTCCCTCAGTTAAATTCAATTCACTTCCAAGTCACGGCATCCTCTTCCTGATGTTGTGGTACTCTTTGAGAATGAAGGACAAACAACAACCTGTGATTAGTAGTAGCTGTCCCACTGGGGACACACCTGGACAGTTCTAGTTGGGCAACACAGCTCCCTCTTTCCTTCCTTCCTTTCTTCTTTCCTCTCCCTCTGTCCACATAGGGAATCATGCTTTTACCTGTGGGTACTCTGCCCAAAGGAATGTGAATTTTGACAGCTGAAAGCTCATAAGATATCTTGGAGTTTATGGGATATATATATATATATACATATGTATATTATAGACCATGTCTTGAACCCAAATCACCCTGGCTCTCATTGATTGGCTAACAGTGGGTCCCAGTCCAAGCTTCATTTGGTCATTGCTTGAATTCTGATGCCTCAGGGTGGGTAGGGATAGCAATGGTTTCTGTTTTTGACCAGAAATGGTGAGGGTCTTTCCCTCCCAGGTTGATTTCATTTTTTTATTGGTTTATTTTTGACTAGGTAAAACAGGCAACTCTTTGCTTCATTTTTTCCTAGTTTTAATCATTGAGTGGGCATTGCTTCACATAAGCTGAAATATGAGAAAGAGCTTAGCTTAAAAAGACTAAGGCCTCTCATTTTGTCTGGGGCCATCTCCAGTCATCGTGATCTATTATCTTGCCCCTGGACCCAGATAATTCCAGAGGAGAAAGCAAGCCTGGTGACTTTGCACAGTCCTGCCTCACTTAAATCCAGTTCACTTGTAAGTCATGACATCTCCTTCCTGATGTTGTGGGCCTCTTCAAGAATAAAGAACAAACACCACCACCACCATAGTGGGATACTTCCTTTTCTGTGTGCATGATGCCTCCTCTCCCACCTGGTGCATTTGCACTGGCTGCCCCACCCCATACCTGGCATGTACTCCCTCCTCACCTTCACCTCTTGAAGTTCCTTCTTTCAGGATGCACCTCAAGTGCCTTTCCTGGTCCAGTTCATTGTTAGAGCCTTCCTAAACACAGCTCCTTTGTATCTGGTTTGTATACTTACTGTCTCCTTCATTAATCAATAAACATTTATTAAGTACCTACTATGTGCCCGCTACTATGCTAAACCCTGAGGAAACAAGAAGAGGTAAAAGACATCCCTCTCCTCAAGGAGCTTAAAATCTAACAGAATTAAAATTAGAATGTAAGATCTTTGAGAACCAGAGGAGGCAAGGTCTTTGCTAACTGGGGGTGAAATGGGGAAAGACTCATGTCTGTCTTAAATAAATTCCAAAAAAAGGTGGTAATTGAGCTAATCTTTGAAGGATAGGTTCGAATTTAATAAGCCGAGGCAGGCTTGTGAGGAGGGGAGGCATTTCAGATATAAGGAGCAGTTGAGCAAAGATAAGAAAGCAGGAAAATATTGGGTATATATGAGGTAGGGTGGCTAAGGTGGCCACCAACCAATCAACCACCAACAAACATTCAAGTTCCTACTACATTCCAGGCAACATTACATAATGGATAGAAAGATGGTTTTGGAGCCAAGAAGACCTGGGTTCAGGTCCTGTCTCTGATACATACTAGTTCTGTGTCCCCAGGCAAATCACTTTACCTCTCAGTGTTGTAAGCTACTCTCTAAGACTGTCCAGGACAGAGAAAATACTGAAGTATATTGAGACAGGAAATTTTCTCATCTGCGTTCCTTTTTCCAATGAAACCACTGGTTCTAATTTCCCTCTCCCCGTGTGCCAGGTACTGTAATAGGTTCTAGAAATATGACATTAAAATTAAAAATAAAAAACATTCCCTGACCTTCTTTTAAAGGCAGATGTGTTCAAATATAAGTGCATGCAAATATATGCCAAATAATTACAAGATCATGGGGAAGGGGAGAAGGAGGTCCTAGAAGATGTAAGGTATAGAATAAAAGGCATAGAATGTAGGGAACAGAACTCCCTAACATTACTCTAATTCTACATGAATTAATGCTTAAGGAGATGTATATTAATGACAAGAAATCTCCCCCAACCTGCTAACCATTAATACATACATTTACATTGCACACCCTTGTGTGCCTGCCTGCAATTATAATGTTGGCATGTACTTGGGGAATGCCAGTTAATATTTTCGAAACTGCATTTCAGTTCTCCATTTTTACATCTGTCAAAAAACAAAACCCCATATTTTCATATGTAGTCACTCTCTAAGAGCTATAACAAATGGTTTTCCCGAATGGAGTACAGATGGAAAATGTAAGTAAATACAGTCTCAGAGAATGACTACCTTCCCCTAGAGAATCACTGAGTTGCCCAAGCATTCAATTATCTGTCGAACCTCCCCCATGAGAGGGTGTGGGAGGTTGAGGAGTCAGCAGCCAAATGGAGACCAAAGGGTCTTTGGTCTTTGATTATAAACCACAGCTCCAGTCAAAGGAGCCCAGTTTTCAATCCTCTTTCCTTTTTCCTAAGTCGTGGACATCAACTTGAAAATACTACCTCTGTCCTCAAGTCCATTAATTTTCTCTACAAGACTTCAAAGTCACAAAATGTACATTCCACAGCTAGGACCAATGATGTTCAATATAAAGCGGAGGGCGGTTTGGGCTCAAGAGAAGGAAGACCTTGCTCATAATGGTGGCTCTTCAGGAATAGAATGGGCTGCCTCCTGTTCTCCATCCCCGGACATGTTCACATAGACGCTAAATTATTTTGCTCTTTACCCCTAACAGAGGCAGCTGGTGGAACAGCAGATGGTCCTGCAGTCGGAAAGACCTGAGATTGAATCTGTCCTCAGACACTTGCTAGCTGTGTGACCCATGAAAAGTCACTTAACCTTTGTCTACCTCAATTTCCTGCACTCTAAAATGGAGATAAAAATATCACCTATCTTCCAGGGTGCTGTTATGAGGATCAAATGTAATACTTGTAAAAAGTTCTTAGCACATAGTAGGTGCTATACAAATGCTTACCACCACACACACACACACACACACACACACACACACACACACACACACACTTTCCCTAGTCAAAGCTGTAGGGGGATTGCCGTAGGTCTCCAATGGGAGGTTGGACAGGAGGATTTCTAAGATCCCTTCAAATCAGAGGCTATGAATTTAATGTTCTTTATCATTGTTTCAAATGGCAAATCCTACCGAATGTAGAACTACATTTCAGATGTAAATAACATTAGACAAATATAGCTATACACACAAAAAACACATATACACATGCATATATACATATGTGTGTATGTTTACATGTAAGTGTGTATATATTTGTATATATAAGCCTATATATACACATATACATGCCTCTGAGAAATGATAAAATCTTGGGTAATTTAAAGTATATATTAAACCATATCTATGCATTTCATTTACAAAAACAGAGAGACATAGTATGTGAGAGTTAGAAGGTAGCATCAGAATCATTTAACGTTGGAATGATAATGGTCACGTAGAGCTCTTGATGAGATGAGATGAGATGGCTGGAGAGTTGGTCTCAGAGGCAGGGAGAGTCTGGGTCATTGTCTAGCTTTGATATGTACTGACTGTGTCTCTGGTTAAGCCACTTACCTCTCAGAGCACACTGCCTCCCACCAAGTCTCTAAGATTATCAGTGGCTGAGAAGGCACCAATGTGAATTGAGGGGAATAACTCACCAAGAGGAATCTGCTACATTGTCTTGAGGTCCTTTTCAGGTTTTTGTTGTTTGGGATTGCGTTTTATGAGGCAATTGGTGATGACTTGCTAAAAGACACACAACTGGCAAGTATCAAGTGTCTGAGGCTGGATTTGAACTCAGGTCCTCCTGACTCCATGGCTGGTATTCCATCCACTGTATCACCTAGCTGCAACCCGTTAAGTCTTTATTAAAATCTCATTTTTTACAGGAACCTGTTCCCAACCTCTCCTGATGCTAGTAGCCTTCTCTCTGTTAATTATTTCCTATTTATCCTACATAGGACATCCTGTATAGCTTGTTTGTATATATTCCCCATTAGATTGTAAGCTCCTGAGGATAGGGACTAGCTTTGTGTATCCCCAGTTCTTAGCACAGTGCCTGGAACATAATATTTATTGACTGATAGATTAAATTACAAAATGTAGCAGGTCATCCATCAGCTGTCCAGTTTTGGGAGAAAGACATTCTTTCTGAGTCTCACTTTACTGTAAAAGGGGAATTACCATACTTACTCTATCAATCAATCAACATTTATTAAGCACCCAGTACATGCCAGGCATTAAGATGGTCGTGAGCTCCATGTCAGAGAATACGTGTGAAAGTTTTGTAACATATCAAATGATAGGTAAACATGAGGCGCTATCTTGGGATAAAGCCAAATTTTAACCATCCGGCATCCGCCTATTTTCTTCAGACAGTATGTACATGGAGCCCTGCTTTGTCAATCTTCAAACTTAGGTATTTGTAAAAAGAACCTTTGATTTGAAGGCAGAGAACCTGGGTTCAAATCCCAGCTCCTCCTTTTACAACATTAGCAAATAAGATGCTCAAAGTCTTGGTGCCTCAGTTTCATTATCTGTAAAATGAGGGGATTCTAGATGCCTCTAAGGTCCCTTCCAGGTCTAAGGTCTGTGACCCTGTTGTGTTTCAATCACATCCCTCTATACGACCCCGTTTGAGTTTTTTTTGGCAGAGATACTGAAAGGTTTGCCGTTTCCTTCTGCAGCTCATTTTACAGATGAGGAAACTTTGGCAAACAGGGTGAAGTGACTTGCCCAGAGTCATACAGTTAATAAGTGTCGGAGGCTGGATTTGAGCTCAAAGTTGAGTTTTCTTGACAACAAGCCTGGCATTCTGTACTATGGCGCTCCCTAGCCACCTATCTCTTATACTAGAAAGATTTTGAAGCTTAAAATTAATCTTTCCAGTCTTGATTCCTGAAGGTGGTCTGTAATACCTATTCTGTGTGTGTGTGTGTGTCTTTTGTTCTTGAAGAGGATCACTGCATCTCCAATCCCTATGGAGAGACACTGAGGCAGTAGGCAAAGAGCCCCCTTCTCTTCTCATGTCCACTGAGTCTGTGTCTTCCCTTAGAACTTTGGGTGGAAGACCTTCAGAGACTGACAGTCACACTGCCAGAACACCAGAATAGTCTCATTCAAAGAGGTAATATTTTTAAAATCACTTTAGTATGGAGTGTGGCACATAGTGGGTGCTTTGTAAATCCTTATTCCTTTCTCCCTTCCCACTCTGCCCTCCCTTCCCCTCTCCTTCCCTTCCCCTCTTTTGGGGCAGTCAAGCTCCAAAGGAAAAGCAGAGGTTCAAAGCTTCCAGAAAAGAATTCCATCTTCTTTTTTTATTAATTTGTTTTCAGTTTTCTACAATCACTTTCATAAGTCTAAGATTTTCTCCCCCTCCCTCCTTGAGACGCCATGCAATTTTATATGGGTTCTACATATACGTTCTTATTAAACACATTTTCACAGTAGTCATGTTGCATAAAAGAATTAAAATGAATGGGTGAAACTTTGAGAAAAACAAAACAAAACAACACAAGAGAAAATATTCTGCTTCATTCTGCATTCCAGTTTCATAGTTCTTTCTATAGATGTGGATGGTATTTTGCCTCAAGAGTCCTTTGGGAATGTTTTAGATCTTTGCATTGCTGTGAAGGGCTAGGTCTACCAGAAGCAGTCCTCGCACACTGTGGCTGCTACTGTGTACAATGTTCTCCTGGCTCTGCTCCCTCTACTCAGCATCAGTTCATATAAGTCCTTCCAGGTCTCTCTGAAGTCCTCCTGTTCATCATTTCTTATAGCACAATAGTGTTCCATTATAGTCATATACCACAACTTGTTCAGCCATTCCCCAGTCGATGGGCATTCCCTCAGTTTCTAGCACAAAGTGAGCTGCTATAAATATTTTGGTACACACGGGACCTTTCCCCATTTTTATGATCTCTTTGAGATACAATCCTAGAAGCAATATTGTTGAGTCAAAGGGTATGCACATTTTTGTAGCCCTTTGGGCATAGTTCCAAATTGCTCTCCACAATGATTGGATCAGTTCACAGCTCCACCAACAATGAATTAGCTGTTCCATCTTTCAGAGGGTAGGAAGAGAAAACAGAAGAGAATATTGACATCACTTGGGCTTATCTACACACAAGCAACACAACTTGGTTTTAAAAATAAAAAAAAATACAGTCATCTAGATTCTTGGGCACTGGATTAATTTTTTTTTCATTTCTCACTCAGATATTTCACATCTCAGATGTTTGATAATGACTTGCAGGATTGATTCACCAAGCCTCACCTCTTTTGCTAAGTACATGCAAAGGCTGTCGACCTGGCAGGAGGGTTCCAGTCCTCTGCCAAGGATCTCTATGTTTAGCTCCAATCTGTTCCACATATTTATCAACAACTTAGATAAAGATATAGAGAGCATACTGATCAAACTTGTGAATGATGCCAGGCCAGAAGGGATTGTCATCAACACAAGAGTAGGTGGTCTTTCTGTTTAAAAGATGACTCAGAAAACTGGTAGAGAAAACCGTGAAATGACAATAAGCAAGTATGACCCAGAAGAAGAAATGTGAGACTATGTGCATCCTTCCTTCCTCTGCACGAGGGGAGCATTGAGAGGATGGACACCATATTTAATGCCAGACTCTCCTGAAACACTGGTCTATGTCGCCAAATAGTTCTATTACCCTAATTCTTTTTTTATTCCTTTTAACAAGAAAATATCTCTGAGTGGAGGAAGAGGGAAGTATATGTCAGCAAGGAGACAGGATATAAGCTCAAAAAACATCATCAGGTCATTTCAGCAGCATGTATTAAATCCCTACTGTGTGTCAAGGTCTTGCATGAGGAGCTAGAGATAAAAAAATAAAACAAAACAAATCCCATAGTCCCTGCCCCAACAAAACTACACATTATAAGAAGAACAGGTAGCCCCAGAAGATTCCCATAAAACATACCACAGAACAGATAAACATTTATTTAGATAAATAAATACAGTACAATTTGAGGAGAATACTAACAAGTGTTGAGATCAGGAAAGACTTCTGGCAGTCTACCAGAAGTGATAGCTAGTGGTTTCAGTGAGTGAGAAGGGGATCTCAAAACCTTAGACTTATGCCAGGAGGACTGGTAGGTCACAGCACCTCTAGAGTACATGGGGGAATATGCTTGCTTTGGATATCATATATTCTGTATATTCTATAAATAATGTGTGTTTCAAAAATCCTAACTACCATAGTCAACAAGTATATATTAAGTGCTTATAGAAAGTCCTTTGCTGTTTAACTGAAGTTACCCATCCTGTTCCATCCAGGCAGTTGTAGAATTTTGGAATCTGAGAAGAGAAGCAGGTATCGATAGGAATGCTTTACTAAAGAAGGTGTTTGGTTAGTCATGCTAAGATTCAAAGAGGTTGAGATAACCCCAGTACATGGACAGATTCATAGAGCGCTAAGGACTGTTGAAGAATTGACCTTGGAAAGTTTATGTAAAAATTAGAAGTGCCCTTTCAAAATGGAGGAAGGATTTATTTCGAATCTTCTTCTTTCAAATAGTTGTTTGTTAGGACTCTTCAATATTCATGGTACCAGAAATATTCCTGGTCATGGAGATGTGATGGCGTGTTTCAAAGTCAGGATCGAAGGGATTTTTTTTAAATCTAAAAGCACTGGTTTTTAAATGGACCCCATATTGTACATCTAATAAATCAGGCTAATTGGAGATGATGAAATCCATTTCATACAATTCAGTAAACATTTATCAGGCTAACTAGATGTTAGGCTCTGTGCTAAATTTGTTGTTCCTCGATCAATCACATCTGACTCTTTGTGACATCATAGACCAATTGTCCAAGGGATTTTCTTTTCAAAGATACTGAAGTGGTTTGCCATTTTCTTCCTTGGCTTTATGCAGGCAGGGATTAAGTGACTTGCCCAGGGTCACAGAGCTAGTAAGTGTCTGAGGTCAAATTTTAACTCGGGTCTTTCTGACTCCATGCCCAGTGCTCCGTCCACTGTGTCCACCTAGCTGCCCCTACCATGCTAAAAGCCGGGATACAAAGGCAAAAATTAAATACTCCCTGCTCCCAAGGAACTTTATCTATTAAGGAAGACCATATGTATCTAGGTCGATGTAACAGGTTCCCTTGAACATGCTTAGAATGCCTCTGATATAATTCCCTACATGGAAGAGACTGTTTAGCATACTTCTGAGAATGTCTTGATGCTGTGTAACATAAGTCCCTTGGAGAGATTTAGAAGCATGCATAGAAATTCTGTAACTCTACTGGTCTACTAACTGGGTGGAGGAGTTTTTTTGATTGACTACTGTTGTGCAACCAGAGTTGGGTACCTTCAAAAAGGCATAGGCAGCATTAGCATCTCTCTGAGTTGAACCCTTTCTCTTGGATTGATTTCTCTTTACTGACTTACTCCTGCTAGATGGTATCTGGTGGAATGCCTTAGCCCTTTTCTCCATCCAAGTCTTACATGTGGCCTCACAAATATAAGACCTCAATCTTTTGCAATCTTTCTTTCCCTTTAAATGAAGGTGATTAAATTGGAGATTACAACCTTGTGAGTTTTGAAAGGTCAGAAGAGTGGGCCAGACAAAGTCTTGATGAGTCCATGATGGGTTTTTCAGACAACCTGGACATTAATGCCCTAACAACTAAGGATTGATATTTGTGGGGGGAAAGGCAAAGGAAGGGAATGAAATGAACATTTACATACTATGTGCCAACACTGTGCTAAGCATTTTTAAGAAATACTTCATTTGATTCTCACAACCATTATAATCCCCATTTTACAGTTGAGGAAACTGAGACAAACAGAGGTTAAGTGACTTGCCTAGGGTCATCTGTCCCTAGATAGATGAGGAAAAAAACTCATCTGTCAGTGATGAGGATATGGACTTGGTGGGACGAATGCTAAGTAGAAATTGTATTCAGTCTTGAGCTTGCTTTTCCTAGAGACCAAAATGGTATAAGGAAAAATGTGACGCTGATGTGTAAGGGATGGGGGGAATGTTTGTACTTCTCACATCTCTGAAGTAAATATCTCTTTGTAGAATTTAATTGATGTGAATTTGCTCGATGGAACTGTGGTGTGAATTACTGATGATTCCTGGGGCTGAGGTGAAGGAATCCTCCAAGACAGGAGTTTGAGTCAGAGGCTTTAGAGAGAGACATTAACCTTTTCAGGGACACTCTTGGAGCCCCAAGAGAGCTCAATGTAGCCAGACTGGCTCTGGGATAGTGAGCCCAAGTCATATTCACTACACAGGTATAGACAAAATAAATACAAAGAGGTTTGACAGTGAAAGGATGGGGAGGGGAGGGAAGAAAGAAGAGGAAAGACAGGGGAAGGTAATAGTAGCTCCGAATATCAGAAAAGATTTCATGCAGAAGGCAATACCTAAGCTGAATTTTTAAGGAAAGTAGGAATTCTCAGAGGTTGAGAGAGAGCATTGCAGACATGAGGGAAAGCCACTGCAAAAGTCCAGCGTTGGGAAATCTAGTGTCCCCTATCGGGAATAGGAAGAAAGTCACTTTGGCTAGAGCAAAGATTGAATGAAAGGGGGTACATGTAGTAAGGATGGAGTATGGTATAGTGGGAAGGGGTGTAAACAAGGAGTTAAAAGAGACCCAATTTGAAAATCATTCCTATTTTGATATTTAATAGGTATGTGACCATGTTCAAATTCTTTAACTTCCTGGAGTCTATTTCTTCACATGCAAAAAGAGGTTAACACAGTTCAGTCTTGACTTCCCAGGGTCTCTGTGAAGATCAACTGAGATAATGTATGTGTGGTGTTCTATAAACCTTAATACACTATGTAAATGTCAGGGTTATTGTTGTAACTCATTGACTCACTGAAGAGTGTCTCAAAATTGCAACAGAATACAGCTCAGAATTCACAGATTCTCAACGGAAGAGAGGAAGAATTAGAAAATCCAATAACCTCAGACATGAAAATTCTCACCTCATCAACTGTGGCAGAGGATTACAATACTTTTATTAAGAGTCTGTTAGCCAGTGTATTTGCTCTGTCAATCACTTCAAAATTTTAATTACACCACCGGGAGTACAAGAGTGTGAGAACCATGTTTATTACTGAAAGTCAAAAAATAGCATATGAAAAAAAGAAAATCTGGTAGGCAGTAACTTTCTGAAAGAAAGCAGGAGGTGTTCTATTATCCTCCTTACACACACACACACACACACACACACACACACACACCACTCCCAATTCAATTTCTACTTCTTGTCAAAAGAAAATCTACTATGACTGTCACTACTACTACCACCACCAACAACAACTCACATTAGAGTCAATGTGATTAAGTAAACAAAATGCTGGACTTGACATCTGTTAAGACTTCTATTCAAATCTCACCTGAACCACTGGCTTTGTAACTGGTTAAATCAATTCTTTCTCTATAGGTTTCTTTCTCTTCTTACAGATGAGAAAATTGGACTCAGTGACCTCTAATAACCCATCTAGCTTTATATTCCTGGACATTGTGCATGGGAAAATCCATTTCTCTACCTCCTTAACCTGTTTTTAGTTCAGTTTCATTTTTAGTGGTCCTATTTAATAATTGTATAAATCACATGGAACCATTTTTGGAAATAGTTAGGGTATACGTCCTAAAAATATAAAAATAAATCACCGAAGTATTAAGGGGCAGTTAGGTGGTTACATAGAATAGATAGAGTGTCATGCCCAAAATCAGGAAGTCTCATTATCATGAGTTCAAATCTGATCTCAGACATTTACTAGCTGTGTGACGCCAGTCAAGTCACTTAACCCTGTTTACCTTAGTTTCTCAACTGTAAAAATGAGTCGGAGAAGGAAATGGCAAACTATTCCAATATCTCTGCCAAGAAAATTCCAAATGGGATCGTGAAGAGTTGCACACAACTGAAATGATTGAATAACAACGAAGAATTTAGACCAAAGAGGCCAAAAATGTATACTTGGAGTAGATCAATAAACACATTCCTTTACATACATACATATATGCATATATAAGTGTGTATACACACACACACATATATATGCATATATATATGTACATATATACAATGTTCTATATAAATTAGAGACATTATTACCGATCATGGGATGAGAGATCTAGACCTGGAAGGGACATTAGAGGACATGTAGTCCAACTTCCTCATTTTGCAGATGAGACAACAGGATCCTTGAGAGGTTGTGACTCACACCAGGTCACACAGTTAATAAGGATCAGGGGAAATTCCGTCTCTGGGAAACCAAGCTACCAATGATAAGACATACTGAACAAGAGGAGCGCTGCAGGGAGGGAGTAGGTGAGAGGTATGAGGCACTCCAAGTGCCTGTTACATTGACATCAGTTGGCATCTGAGGTCCTTTTCTTTCCTAAGACTCAGTGATTCAGTGACACTTGCCCCCAGCATTCTTTCTCTCAAGCCCATGGCTTGACTGTAAATACCCTCAAGCACTTGGAAGGTTGGTGGATTCCACCTGATGTCTGTTTGCCATCAGCACTAATGAAAAGTGCAGGGCCAAATCAATTATCATCTTGATGACTCACCCCACAGAGGCAATCCAAGTCTTCCAGGTGCCCAGAAATTTCTCTTCAAAGCACTCTGGCTTCTCTCAGTCCAGACAGACCTTGTAGCTCTCCAGACAAATTGATTTATGAACTGAAATCTCTGTAACTTGAATTGAGAATGCATTCATACCATGAAACTTTATGAGGCTCTGTTGTCTATTCCCAAATCTTTTCATTCTAAAGGTTTATTGGAGGAAAAAGTAAATTAGGCCTATTGGTGCTGTAATTTGGAAGTGATGCATTGATGTAGAGAAGGCATATCATCCTCATTGTCCCCTTCTATAAAGTGCTAATAGAAATCTTAAAAATGTTGGAATCAAAAATAAAATAGGAATATCCTATGACTGGAGGGGAAAAAAAATAATGCTCCCATTGCCCACTGTGAAAACAAGAGGCTTCCTTTACATTAAGATATGACTGACTCCCATGAGTTTCTGTTTTACCATTCTCCACTAGAGTCAAAAAAAAAAAAAGGATCCCACACAGGAGACAAGGTATCTCAGCCTTATCAATGTTAGTTGGGCATCTCTCATGATACCAACACAAAGTGGTCAAAATAAGTCACATATTCCTAGTTTTCCATGTCCTCCTCTGGACGTTCCCTCTGTCACCATCACTAAGCAACTCCTTTTGAGTTCACAACAATTCATTGCTGATGTTTAAAGGCTTGAGAGACATAAGTTTTGGGTAATGAGCCATTTTATCAATAACACTAGTATTTTAATAAAGGAAGTCAGTGGCACTTTTGAATGCCAAAGAGCCCCACGGCAGCAGGCTCATGGCTTATATGCCCTTTGAGAAGTGGATGTTCCAGAAGGTGGCAATCAACTCTGATTGGTTAACAAGTAATGAGAGAGAATGAATATTATAATGAGAGACTGGGCGGATTCTAATGATTTTGTTCATTACTTATAAATTGCCCACCCTTGGGTAATCTAATCAAAGAACTGATCCCTACGTAAACCTGTGTAGGACACAATAGACTTCCCAATTTAGATTAAATTCCTGATAAAGTTGGGTGGGCTCTGACCACAACTGAGAGGAAAATTAATTTAACCTTCAGAGACTGACATGAGGACTTTAGAAAAAGGGGAGAATTCTGGATCTCCATAAATCATTGATTATTGATAATCATTTTTCTCACATTAAATAATGCTTCCCAGATCCCTATGGTTGTCTTCTACCTATCACCAGATCACTCTCTTTTTTTCAATTGACCTCCATTCCAATAGCTACTCTTATCCTTAGTGACTTCAATATTCATATCAATGTCCATTGGAACACCCTGACCTCCCAGGGTATTACCCTCATCAACTCTCTTGTGATGACTTCTATTTCCTCTCTAATTCAGTCATCTGTGAGGGTAGTCACACCTTAGACCTCATCATCACTCAAAAATATTCTCCCCCAAGATTTTGACTTCTGAAATCCCCCTCTCTATACCTTCATATAATATTGGTCTCCTTCATGGTTTCCCATTCCAGCGCATTCTCCTTGGAGCTGCCAAAATGAATTTTTCAAAGTGTGGGTTTAATCATGTCACACAAACATGCACATGCACGTGTGCACATACATACATACATACACACACACACACACACACACACACACACTAATAAATTCCAATCAGTCCCTATGGACTCTAAGATAAAAAATAAATTCATCTGTTTGACATTTAAATTCCTTCACAACCTCAACCCAGCCTATTTCTTTTTACTATTTCTATAAAATATTCCCCATCCTTCCTATCCTTCAATTCCTAGCTAAAATCCCACCTTCTACAGGAAAACTTTCCTGATTCTCCTTTATTCTAGTGTCTTCTCTCAATTTCCTACAATTTGTCATTTATATAACTGTATTTTTGCATAATGGGTTAATGTATTTTTGCTTAAGGAAAGATTTTTCCCATTCATTAATAGGCCTATGTGACCTGCTTAAGATTCATGGAAGCCTGAGTCACATGAGTATAAATCACATGGAATAGGAAGAGGCAGAGCTGGAGCAGAGCTGAGAGGAAATTTGGTCAGAGCAGTCAGAACTGAGAAAAAGAGAGAAAGCAGGCAGTTGGCTGTGAGTGAAAGAGCTTGTTTGTGATTTGTTTAAGGGAGTTGGTTTGTAGGAATCCTAACAGAGGAAAGACTTGAGGGTGGTGGTGCCCTCTGCATTGTTACTGTGTGTGTAGATTTCTTGGTTACTATGATGGATTCGGTTTTCTGATGTTGGGATTTGGCTTTATGGTGTCTAAATAAATGTTTTGGTGCTATCTTCCACATGGAGAGTCTGTTGTATTTTATGATTCAGAATTGTGCCAGCATATTCATGGTTGCCATAGGTACTGTGAACATCATATTGGTGCTATTACAAACTTG
Organism: Potorous gilbertii; assembly: GCA_028658325.1. Taxonomy (NCBI): domain Eukaryota; kingdom Metazoa; phylum Chordata; class Mammalia; order Diprotodontia; family Potoroidae; genus Potorous; species Potorous gilbertii. The sequence goes on along the minus strand of CM053770.1, from coordinate 284,277,822 downwards.
TTTGGAAATAGTTGTTTGAACATTGTCACATTAGACTGTACATGCCTTGTAAATAGAGACTGATTTTCTGCCTTTTTTTTACTCTCCAGTGCTTAGATGGTGTCTGTTACATTGTTGTTATGGAGTCATTTCAGTCATGTATGATTCTTCATGACCACATTTGGGATTTTCTTGGCAAGGATACTGGAATGGGTTTGTCATTTTCTTCTCCAGCTCATTTTATAGATGAGAAAACTAAGACAATAGGGTTAAGTGACTTGCTCAGAGTCATACATCTAGTAAGTGTCTGAGTCTAGATTTGAACTAAAAAAAAAAAAATCTTCCTAATTCTAGAATCTACTGTACTGCCTAGCTGCCTATACTTGGTGTTTATCAACTGACTGACTGACTCGCTCGGACTCTATAATCCAATCAAACTGGACTTGCCAGCAACTAAGTCATACAAAAACACAATTTAACTATCCAAAAATGAATGGGAAAAACATGATACAATCTACCAAGGTGAACCACATAAAGTATGACAAATGGATTTATACCAAAAAAAACCCTTTTGCTGAGTTGAAATCATAGACAACTCATTTTGTTTGATATTTTCACTATGTACAAAGAATATCTACATACAAAGAAACATTGCTCCCACTGACAAGCTGCTCTATTTACTAATGGTTATAACCTATTATGTGATTGCTGTGTAGCTTTCAATTTATATATATATATATATATATGTGTGTGTGTGTGTGTGTGTGTGTGTGTATACATGTGTATATGTGTATGTATATATATGTATGTATATATATATATATATGTCTATGTATATATATATACATGTATATATATATGTATATACACACACATATATATCTGTGTGTGTGCATTTTAAATTCACCTAGTTGGTTGGGTCACTTGATCAAATCAACTGATTAATTACTTACAAAAATTCTTCTTTGTAAGTCCTTTCTAGCCCTAAGAACATACACAGGGATTTTTTTTTAAGATAATGAAGTTCATTTAATCACATTGTTTTCCCTAAAATATTATTAGTAATTTTATAAAGCCAAAAGGATTTTTGTACCATTAATAAAAAAATTAAAATATGTTAAAATACTGTTTTCATCTTTAGCTCATCCTTTTAAATTTCTAATGCTGTGCATGTTTTATAATGTGCATAGTATATTAATATAGTAGCACATACATAACATAAATAAGTGTGCATATGTTGGGGTTACAGGATCAAAATCTTTTTTACTGCTAGGGGTTCTTATTTCAAAGAGTTGAAGATTACTGACTTATAAGACACACCACCCCACAGCCTTGAAGTCATCACTGTATTACAATGCAATATGATTGTAGATATTTATAATGAGAACCCTAGGCCACCAGGAAAGACTAAATTATGTTTGGCGCAGAGTGTTGAAAATAGAATAGAAGCATTTACTCCATGTTAGAAAGACTTTCATGAAAAAATGGTTAAAATGAAAGATTTGGGTCTTTAAAGGAATGAGCATTCAATGAAATAGAGACCTCAAGTAACTAAAAGATACATGTAAACTAAAACAGGCCTGAGGCTTCACCTCATATCCAGCAAACTGGAAAAAATGAGAATCCTTAATATTGAGGGCATTGTCAGTGTACTGACCCCTGTTGTCATCCACATTCTTGGTAGACGTTTGAATTGGTTTAATCATTCTGGATGCCAATATGGAATTATTCAAGAAAATAACTAAACCAAGGATGGGGAACCTATGGTTTCAAAGCCACATGTGGCCCTCTAGGTCCTCAAGTGCAATCCTTCGACTGAATCCAAATGACTTCTAGGCCCTCAAATGTGGCCCTTTGACTGAATCCATTCCCTCAAAAGATCACTCTTGAAGACCTAGCAGGCCACATGTGGCCTCAAGACTGCAGTTTGAATTAAACCTTTGAATTAAACTTTCCAACCACTCAACTTAGCAAAGCCACTACTAGGTATAGTCCCCAAGGAAATCAAAGACAAAAACAAAATCCACCATATTTATCAAAATATTCATAATACTGTAACAGTAAAGCATCAGACATAAAATTATTTAGGGAATTGGCTGAAAAAACACTGATCTATAAATACATTAGAATCCTTTTTAAAATATTAAGGAAGTATTTTTAAATGTTTTTAATCTTGGGACTAATGTGAAAGAGAAACCCTTTTCAGTCAATTCGTAACTGTCAATTCCACAACAATGCCCTGCTCCCCTCTTCTTCTCAACCCAGCAAGGACTCTTCTATTAGGTTAACAGGATAGTGATCAGACATAAGCAAAGTAAGCCTTGAATGATCCACCTAAAACTGGATTAGGCTAATGCTCACACTAAAAGAAGTCCCTTTGATTACTTATGTTAATAGGAGAATCTCTTGAGTTCACCTTTGACCAGATGGAAAAGATAATTCTTAAAGTCCAACAGGGATTGAAAGATTTCAGGAAAATTATTACCCAAACTTATGCCAAAAGCTGTGACTATTGTTCTGTTGGACAAAGTAAAATATTAGCTGAACTTTCCTTGAGCTGTTTCATTACATAGTGGAATCACAGCTATTTTTTAGAAGTGTTATAACTGAAACTAGATGGGTGTCTTGTCAGAGATTTTCAGACTCTTGGGTAACTGCCTATCTTTTATGCTCTCCCTCCCTACCCCCTCTCTCTCCCTCCCTCCTTCCCTCTCTCCCTCTTTCTCCCTCTCTCTCTCTCTGCCAGAAGGGAACAACATGATCAGCATCATTGGATGGATAATACTACTTGGTCACACCCTCAGATTTATAGTGATATTTATAACGATGTAAATTGATAAATATTGTTCTGACAAGCTTGTACCTAAAATGCAAGGTAGAAAATTTTCTTTCATGAAGCAAATATGAGAAGATTCATATGAACTGATGTAGAAAAAAATAAGCAGAACCAACAGAACAGTAGACACAGTGGCTACAAGATTGTGGTTGGAAAGGACGTAGAACTCTGATTAACTGAAAAAAATGAATGCTCCAAAGAAGCAAGAATGAAGACCACTCCTCCTTCAAGGCAGAGAAAGGAACAAGAAGCCCTCACCATACCATGTGTTCACTGAATTATTTTTGTTGTATTTTGTTTTTAAAAATAAGAGAGGACTCCATGTGCAGAAGGGAAAGAGAAGAATCCGTTACCATAATTCAAAAGATATCCATAAAATATTATAGATGTAGGGATTGAATCTGTGATTTCAATGACACAGAGAATTCTGATTAGGGAAACTCCTACCAATGCCAGTCAGTACATCTTCTGCAACTCAGTCTTGGAGAGTTTCAGGGAACTGCAGGAACTTCAGGGAACTTCCTGGTTCCAAGGCTCCATCTCTATCCCCTCTGACTTGCTGTCATTAAAAAGCACATTTTTTTTAAACAATTAAGGTAATCAGAACAACCAATTTCCTTGAGTCTCTGCTTTTTAAACATCTGTAAGTTATAAGACTAAGAACTTCAGCCCAGATTTTATGGTTCCAAATTTCATTCTTTCTCATTCTCCCAAAATGATCATCCCAAACCCAGTCTAGGGAGGTGAACTTTGACTATCTGATTTCTGAGATATTTTACTGGGGCTACTCTGCAAATCCACTGACCATCACTAAGCACTCTAATTTGCAGTAAGGAAGATGCCCATGCCCCATGATTTCAAGTTGTATGGATCCTCTTACAAAAATACACTCTAATTGATATGAGATTGCTTGCCTTCTCAATTGTGGGGAAAAGTTGAAGGGAGGGAAAGAATTTGGATTCAAATTTTTTAAATAAATGTTAAAATGAAGAGGGAGAGATAAAAAGAGAGGAAGGGAGGAAGAGAGGGAAAGAAGGAGGAAGCCGCGAGGGAGAAAAAGAGAGAGAGGAGGGAAAGAAAAAAGAAAAAGAGAAAAAAGAGAGAAAGAAAGAAAAAAGAAAGAGAGAGAGGAAGGAAGGAAGGAAGGAAGAAGGAAGGAAGGAAGGAAGGAAGGAAGGAAGGAAGGAAGGAAAGGAAAGGATTCAAATCACTGCTCAACCACATTTAGTCAGGTGGCACGGCTGACTTAATTCCATAAGGCACACATGATCGCAAACTGACATATTTCAAGGAAAGAAAATGAACCTGTAATGTACCTTACCTACATTAATATAATGCATCAAGTCCATGCAGACAGAGCAAATGCACCAGCACAAATTTTCATTGGGCAAGCCTTTCTCCAATTGACAGGAAGTTAATTCTGATCCTTTAAAATGCACTTTCCCACATATTTATTTATTTAATCTATTCTAAGCAGATAAATGGAGCCAGTATAATGAATGCTCGTTTTGTCTCTTCCTCACTTAGAAACCCTCTTTGGGTTGGGTTATATCTATTGTGGTGCATCTCATACTCTAATATCTCATAGACATCCCAAACACTTAAATACAGAGATAAATCCTTTCTTTCCTCTAGACCAACCCAAGTACATTAGCCTCCATTAAAGAGGTATAATGGAAAATCATAAAACCATAGCTAGAGAGGACCCCTTAGAGACTCTCCAGTAGGTCCCCCTAATTTTACAGAGAGAGAAAATTAGGCCCAGAGAGGGAACATGACTTGTTCAAGGTGACACAGGATACTAGCTCATCAAATATCAGAGCCTAGGCTTTTAACATCTACTCCAGTATCCTTGCACCACATCATATCCCTGTATAAGATGTCAACATTCCTACCCAAATAGAGTAGGGGGAAGGGGGGAGGGAGTACTGTGCTATTTCATTAATTTTGATTAGGAGGATCAACATAGATCTGGGGGGCTGTACTGATAAATAGTAGTCATTCAGTTAACCAGCATTTTTTAAGTTCCTACTATATGCCGAGCACCGTGCTAAACACTAGGGTTACAAAGAAAGTCAGACAACAATAACACACACACACACACACACACACACACACACACACACACCAGTTCCTGCATTCAAGGAGCTCACTGTCTAATGAGGAAGGCAACACATAAAAGGAGGTTACAGACAGTGGATAGGGGAGGTACCCTACAAAGGGGCATGAAGGAGAAGTCAGGGAAGCCCCAGATTAGTTCAGCCAGGGCTGTGCTCCTTCAATGGAGGATTGGGAGCTTTCCCACTCATGAGCTTTCCTTGAATATTAAGTGCTGAATATATTCTTGCTGACCCCATGAAGGAAAATGCACACATACTAGTTACAAACCTATAAGAGGAAAAGGAAATACTGATAAACTTCTTCCTTATGAGGGATGGCTCTTTGAAGAGGGGAAGGGAAGGATACAGGTGGGAATTTAGACAAGAAACCAAAACCATCCTGATGAAGACTCCTATGGAATGTCTTGCATGGACATTAAATAGAATGTCTTACATTACAAAATGATATTTTATGCAAGAAAGTTCATTCACTTAAATGTAAAGATTTGCAAAGCAAGGCTGATTGTGGTAATGTTTAACATTAAATTTATTACAAAGCTGATTAATAGATTTAAACATTGTTAAACAACAAAAATTACCATCATGCTTAGTTGGAGGGGACTGTAGAAAACCCCGCCTTATTGGAGATACTAGGTGATAACTATCTGTGGTAAAAAGGAAGGCACAGCTATAGAGACCAGGATTCTTTTGTGCTTTCCTAACTGCCCCTAGAGGGATGTTTTGGGAGACAGTGAGGTGGCACAGTGGATAGAGCACTGGCCTCAGATACTTACTGTATGATCCTGGACAAGTCACTTCTCCCTGTTTGCCTCAGTTTCCTCATCTGTAAAATAAGCTGGAGAAGGATAGCAAACCACTCTAGTAGATATGCCAAGAAAACCCCAACAAAGCTTTGTTTGAACAAAAATGACATAGGTAGCTTTCCAAGCTAAAGACTGAAGGGAATATCACTCAGCTGGATAGGGAGACCCCTTAGTTTGTTCAGTCTCATTACTTCAAAGTCACTTCTATGATACACAGTATGATGAAGATACATTTCAAGTGTCTAATTGAACCCTCCCCAGGTCATTTTTCTCTGTTAAATATACTCATTAAAGCCCCTAGCCTGGGCCTACACATTCATTAAATTCTATATGAATTTCCTATCTGCAGGGAGACCTTTTCCAGCATCTCCCATCATTGGCACTTTCCCTCTGGGATCACTTACCATTTGCCCTTTGTATATCTCGTATTTACAGAGTTACCTGTATGTTCTGTCTCCACAATTAGAATATGAACTCCTAGCAGATTGGGACTGTAATTTTTCCTTCCTTTACATCCCCAGTACTTAGTGCACAGCTTAGTACACAGTAAATACTTAATAAGGGCTTATTTATCCTTTTGCAAACAATAAGAAACAAAAACTTCAGACTCACAAAACCACTCAAGTAAACCAACAAGCATCTATTCAGTACCTACTTTGCTAAAAGCTGGGAATATAAAGACAAAACTAGACAATTCCCAAGGAGTTTATAATCCATCCCAAGGAGGTAATATTCTAACTTTTAGCTTAAAAGTGTGCTAAGACTTTAGGGATGCCAATAGAGGTGTATACAAAATAGGTAAAAACCTAATTCAGAGAGGGGATGTCACTAGTAGGTATAGGGGGAGGGTGACTGGAAAGAATTGTACACCACAGGATGTTGCATTAACCCATTCCAATTTTTCAGCATTTAAGAGATGAGAAGAATTTTGACTTTAAAAAGCTAAATGAAATTATCATCTATCCAAGGTTTCTGCTGCCTTTCCTCATGGGTGGCCACCAAGGGAAGGAACCAACATTCAGTATGAGTAATTCAAATTTGCCTCCCATTATGACCTAGAGACCCGTGAAGACAACAGAGGCCTTTCATTTCTACGGCAATTAATAGCTAAGTTTTTTCCCCTCAGCAGTCTCAGGAGTTAGATATTATCCTGTCTGAAGAGGGAACTGAAACTCAGAGATCTTGAATCCCAAGATCACACAGCTAGTGACAGATGTCCAGGTCTCCTCTCACTACAATATTTTGTAGTAATAGTTTGTAAAAACAGCCGGGAGGTGAATAAAAAAGAGTGGCTCGATACTGTGCATCAGAATAAGTTCTGGACTTGTGATTTCACTGGGATAGGAAACTCCTAAATGAGGTCTCCCTCCACCAATGCAGGTGGGCATGTTCTCTTCCAATCAGAAAGTCTGGGAGAGTTGCCTAGAGTATTGAGAAGATAAGGGGCATGCCCAGGATAGCAGAGTCAGGATATCAGTAGCAAGACTTGAACCCAGAGCTTCCTGGACCCAAGGTGAGCTCTCTCTCCACTTGCATGGGCACGTGCACGCCTGCACACACACACACACATACACACACACACAAACACACAATTTATACTACATAGAATCCATAATGACAGCGGGAAAGATGAAATCTAAATAGATTGAAAGCAATGCACTCAGGTACCTGCTATTAACAACCAGAAAGGAAACCCTAGAGTAGGGAGATAAAGAAAACAATTTAATCTTTAATTAAAGTGACCTGAGGGCAGAATGCATTATTGCCTGACAACTGATCTTTATGGGGTTATAGCTCCTGGTGAAGCCAAGAACACAATACCAGGGGAGCAACCAAGAGTCCCCTTTAAAGCAATTCTCCTTCTCTCATGCCCTTAATTTATCAGGACTTCCTGAGCCAGCTGAAGATTAAAACAAATTTTCAATCTCTTAGATTTTCAGACCTTTGACATTTTTTGTCCTCAGTCCTGAGTCACTTTATTTTGCAAAGTTATGATAACAGATAGATGAGGTGGAAGAAGTATTGACCTGGAGTCCGAGGATCTGGGTTAATAGCAAGATCTGGTACTTGTGTGAACCTGGACAAGTCCCTTAACTGCTCTGGGAGCCCCAGTCAAATCAGACCAAAAGGATAAGGTACAGGGATAGGGAGGTCCTGGGTTTTAATTCTGGCTCTGAGGCTTAGTCAATAGACAACCATTTATTAAACACCTACTATGTGCTGGGAGCTCTACTAGATCCTGAGGATACAAAGAAAAAGGAAGAACAGTCCTTGTTTTCAAGGAGCTTATGTTTCAATGAGAGAAGCAACTTGTGCATTAATTGGAATAGTCCTATGTACCAAGTAGAAGAAAGCTGCCTCAGAGGGGAGGCACTCACAGCAGGGGGTGAGGATGGGGATGGGAGTGGGGGCCAGAAAGGTTTCCAGCAGAAGGTGCCCTTAGGACTGAGTGTAGAAAGAAGCCTGGGCTTCTAGGAAGACGAGGAAAAGCATGATTCCAAACACAAGAAAGGAGTTGAACCACCTCCATCTTACTAGCAGGTAAATTACTAAACCTCTCTGTGCTTCAATCTCATCAACAAAAATTAGAGAGTTGGATTTAATGGCCTCTCAGATCCTCCCCAGATCAATCAATAATCCTCTGGTACTCAAGTTTCTATTTCCAACTCTATGATACAAGAAGTAGGCAAAACCTGCAACTGGTAAGGTGAGAAGAAGAGGAAAGAAATGGTCAGCCGCCTGGTCACCAAGTGGGCATTTTCTCCCTTTCAGAAGCTGTTGTTGTTTATCTTCTTGACCCACTATGCCTCTTCCTCACTATTCTATACTCTTCCTCTTCCCCTTTCCCTACCTTTCTTCTATTTCCTCCCCTTCACTCTACACTCTATTAGAATGGTAAAGAAGGTACTGGCATCCCCCACCATAGTGGTGCATGCCATTCAGATACCAGGGACACTGGGGCTGGTAGATTTCTTTTAAGGAATTCTGAGCTGTAGTGGGTTAGTGATGCAGTGACACCAATCAATATGGTGGATCCTGGGGAGCAATGTGAGATAGGAAAGGGGAGGGGACACATGAGCTTGCCTAAGGAGAAGTGAATTAGCCTATTTCAGAAATAGAGCAGGACAAAGTCCCCCATGCTGATAGGTAATGAGATTAAGGCTGTGAATGGCTCCTAAATTTGAGGAGACATAGACAAAGAGATAGAGGGATGGATTGATAACAGAGAAGAAGGAAAGAAGGAAGGAAGGAAAGAGAAGGAGGGAGGGTGGACCTGGTACACCAAAAACATACATTTTAGAAAAAGACCTAAGGAGAAAGAAATCCAGTATGTTTGACACATATTCTGTGGATGATTTATTTGAGGACACAGATACAAATTGTTGAGGATGAAAAGGTGTGACTGGATTGATATCTACACATTTGGAGGGAATACCTAAATTGATGAGATCATAGATTCATCAAAAATTTGAGATACCCAGAAAGAAGGTGACCTATCTGTTGTTCTCTGCTGGCTCAGACCTTCTCTTCCTTGTGTCTGGTCCTCATGTCACACTTCAGAGGAGCACTGCCAAGCTGTGTAGGGTGTTCAGGAGAGTGAGGTGACTCCAAATTATACCACAGGAAAATCAAGTTGAATGAATCGAGCTTACCTAGCCCCCAGTAAAGAGGACTGCGTTGGTGGCTGCCTTGAAGTATTGGCAGAGCTGTCCTGAAGAAGCAGGTTAGACTCATTCACCTAGAGGGCCAGCTCTGACTAGGACCAAGGGATGGAAATCAAAGGGAAGTAAATTTCAATTTAATATCAGGGGAAATATGTAAAAAGAGGGCTGTCCCAATCATGGATGGGCTGTCTAGAGACAGAGCAAGTTCCTCCCATGACTGGAGATCTTTAAATAGAGGCCAGATGACTATTTAATCAGGATATTGTTAATTGAATTCTCTAACCCTACCATACTACATTTGGTAGAGGCTGGACTAGATGCCATAATTCCTGAGCCCTGTAATCCAATGATTCTATTAGTAAACATTCATCTCTAGCCTCTGGTCTCTTCAATAATTATATATATATATATATAATGTGTGTATGTTTTCTCTTCAATAATTATATATATATATATATATATATATATATATATATATGTAGTGTGTATGTTTGTATTTGTATATTTATATGTATGGAGAGACAGAGGGAAAGGGGGGAGGAGGAAGAAGGAGGGAGGGGAAAGGGGGAGAAGATTGAAAGAGGGGGAAGATGGTGAAAGAGGAGGAAGTAGGAGGAAGGAGGGAAAGAAGGGGAAAGGAAACCCTGGTTTCACCTCTGCCCAACCTGGCAGACACTGCCTTTGCTGAGGCAGAAGCAGAAGCAGAATCAAGAACAGCATCTCATCAGCCCTTCCCAAATCTGCATAAAATTAATGGGGAGGATGGTCCTGCTCAGACAACTCCTGAATGCGGTTCAGTTGGTCAGTTTCAAGCATCACATTTTCACAGGAAAGGATAGGAATGGGTTATTACTCCCATCTATTCTATATATTGGTCATATATCATTGAAGAAACCAGAGGATAGAGATGCCTATCTACAATACATATATAGCTACATATAGATACCGAGTCTTTTTCATATTTGTTGCCACCATTAGAATAGGAGCTCCTTGAGGTCAAGGACTATCGTTGCCTTTCTTTGAATCCACAGGGTTTAGCCTAGTCCCTGTTACACAGTAGTTGTTTACTAAATGGAGGCAAACCCATTCACTTACTGGGCTTCCATTTCCTGGTTTTCACAATGAAAAGGTTGAACTAGACAGCTAAGCTCACCTTCCAATTCTAAACCCATTAGAAAGAGAGTTGGCTGCAGTATCAGAAAGTCTGATTTCAAATGAAACCAAGTGACCCAGGGCAAACTACTAAACTCCCTGGGCCTGGGTTTCTTCATCTGTAAAAGGAGTGCATTAGACAAAATAGCCTCCAAGTACTTTTAGATCAGTAATCCCTATCATATAAGAGTGAAAAAAGAGAGATCAGCAGTGCCACGAGTAATTCTCAAGCCTATCATTCCCCCTATCACTTCCCATATGCTTTTTTTCCTATTCCTTCCCCATCCTCACCTCTTAGAGCCCAAGTTTTCAAAGAAGATGAAGGATTGACTTCCCTCTAACTCCCAAGGTCAGAAGGGAAAAGATGCTGCCCTTCAGAAGTTCAGAATGAGGGTAGGTGAAGGTAGGAGAAAAAGGTTATGGGAGAGGGGAAGGAGGTAGGAGGTATGAAGGCAAAAGTCAATGGAAGGGATAAGAGAATAAGGAAAACAGGGAGCCATGAGGGGATATGGAGATAAAGACATGGATTGACAGAAAATCATGGGATACCAGGGGAGATATGGGTGAAGGAGACCCATAGGGTAGCAACGAGGAGGGAAGGGTGTCCCATGCCAATAGCACCTTGGGGTGAGGGTAGGTTCTCACTTGTAGTGGGCACTTCCTAACCCACTGGAGCAGCCTGGGTGGAGCTGATCTGTTCCACCTGAAAGATCTCTACACCTTGTGGCTTGTGGCAGTCAGCTCAGAGCCCTGGGTACACTGACTCCCTTTGAGGTGCTTAACTATGGTGATGAAATCTAAGGTTTGGTCCTTTCCCTCCTTCCCCAAAACAAAGGACTTTTGATGGTGTTAAATCTTTTGTACCTTCAGGGTTAGGAAATGAGGACTTAGTGTCACCTACATAAGTGGAAGAGACCTTAGGACTCCATGTCCTCTGCTTTTCCCTTCTCAGCCCAGAGTCTGAAAAGGTCTGCATATATGGAAGGGAGCTTTCCAAGATGGAGCACCTATTACAGCTGAATCCTTCACTAAATCTCCTACACCTGGACTTTAAAAAAGAAATTCTGGTAGCAGGCAAGGCAGGGCAAACTACCTGAAGCTGTTCCTACCTTGACCAGTGAAAACCCACTGGAGTGTGGGCTGGGTGAGATTGCTCAACAGAAGTATATAAGCAATATACAGAATTAGAATGAGACCTTTAGAGAGGGAGGAGCCCTCCGAGACCATGGAGTTCTATCCTTGCCTGGACAAGAATCTTCCTACATTGCGTATACATGTGAACACTTTACATCTGTATAACAACACTTTTTATCAAGTATTTTTACAACCACAATCTCCTTTTATCTTCAAGATTACCCTGGCAGTGGTAGCCTTCATTTTGTTATTTCTGTTACTAAGAGCTGGTATGGCATAGTGAACATAAGAGTCAGCCTAGGAGATAGGGAGACCTGAGTTCAAGCCTCTCCTCTCATTAGAAAGGATTTTTTTGCTTTCTACTGGGAATTCCTTATAACAATAAAGGCCAGAGGGCCATTCTGGAAAAAAAATTATTTAAGAAAATTTGAATTGAGAATGCAATCCTTCAACAGGCATTGGTTACGTCTATGGGCTAGTAATTGTTCCAAAATCTAGGTTATATAAATTAAAAGAATAAAACAACAGACAAACTCAAGGTACTTAACATTCTAACAGACAAGTACATATAATTAAATAATAATACAAGTTTACTTTATGAGTTGTTATAACCAAAGGAGAAAAAAAAGATGATTACCTGATGGTCAGACTTCTGGCAATGCTTTTCTCCAACATTAACTCCAGAATGATCTGGGCTAGTCATCAGACAAGGGGCACTTCCATATTGGAAGGAACTTTTAGACCTGGCCCTCTGCTCTCATAGTGTTTGAGAACCCGCAGTTACTTCTAAATCATGATGAGACCTAAAAGTGGCACTTCAGTGAAAAATCACTTATTCTTTTCATGATAAAATCTATGATAAAGAGAAACTGAGGCACAAAGGTTTTAGCAATTTTTACTATGGTTAGCAGATACCAATAAAAAAGGATCCAAATCTCCTTGGTAGTCAAGAATGCATCTGAAAGTCAGAATTTTTTTATGCAGTTGAAAAGTAACAGGCTATATAGGGTACCAAAAATAGTCCAGTGATGCAAATTAAATTAAGATTGTGATTAATCTGACTCAGGGAATTGCTATACCCCATGGCAAGGGAAAAAATACAGAGTTGGGAAGTCCCATGGTAGGCTCAGCTTAGCACTGGATTGACTCATATTCCTGGAAAGTCTATTAATGGGCAAACATCTTGTGACCAGGCTGGCTCCTATTCACCTCCCACTTCCACCATCAACAAAAGTTCAATTAAGCTCTTACAAATTTACCAATAGGGTCTATATAATCAAGTATGAATTTGATTCACAAATATTGATTCGACTGATTACATATGATTCTTAATTAATAATTAATCATCAATTCTAGTCTAAATTTCATACTCTTCAGATAGGAAACTTGAAGATAAGGGTCATATTTGTCCTAGATCCCAGAATAAGTCAGGAGTCAAACCACAATTAGAATTCAGATCTATTTAGTTATAGCCCATGAATCCTTCTGCCTGATCAGTGTGAGAGTTACTGTAGGGGGTCTGTAGCCAAGTGGCCAATTCTGGATTTACTAACCACCAGTCGTTACTTCCTGGAGCAAATTTATAGACTTGTCCATTCTTTGTCATGAAGAGGATGGCACACAGCATTGAATCCCATTCAATAGTGTAAGTCTGGAGTCAAATCAAAGTGAACTGTGAATTTCATAGGGAATTAGCTCAGGAATAAGATGAGGAAAGAAAGAACAATCTAGCATCATGGAATCTCGGAAATAAAGAAGAGTCTTCTAGGAGCCTTTCACTTTTCAGGGGAGCAGACTGAGAATCACTGATATGAGGTGGTTTTCCCAGGTTCACAAGGAATTTAAGGATAGATCTTGACTTCCAACTATTATATTATGTTGAAAATAGCATGCTTGCTTCTGTCATTAAATCACATGTAATGTCCGATTTCTTCAGGAAGCCTTTTCCTGATCATGTCTCCCTGCCCTACTAATAACTTCATTTTAAAATTACCTTCCATCAGTTGTGCCCAAAGGGTTATGAAACCATGCACATCTTTTGAACCAGTAATACACCCCTAGGTCTGTATTGTAAATTGATATAAAGGAAAAGGATCTATATACCCACAAATATTTAGAGCAGTTCTTTTAGTGGTGGCCTCAATTGGAAATTGAGGAGATATATCAGTTGGGGAATGGCTGAACAAATTGTGGTATATGATTGTGATGGAATACTATTGTGCTATAAGGAATGACAAGCAGGATACTGTCAGAAAAACCCAGAAAGACATACATGAACTGATGCAAAGTGAAAGGAGCAGAACCAGAACAGTGTACACAGTAACAACAACATTGTGCAATGATCAACTGTGAATGACTTAGTTATTTTCAGCAATATTAATGATCCAAGATAATTCTGAAGTACTTATAATGAGAAATGTAATCCATCTACAGAGAACTGATGGAGTCTAAATGCAGATCAAAGCAAACTTTTTTTTTAGCTTTATTTTTCTGGGGAGAGGGGGATTGGTCTGTGTTTGCTTTCACAACATGAGTAATCTGGAAATATATTTTGCATGACTGCACATAAATAACCTCTATCAAATTGCTTGCCTTCTTAACGAGGGGGGAGGGCAGGAAGGGAAGGAGGGAGAAAATTTGAAACTCAAAATTTAAAAAAACAATAAATGTTAAAAATCATTTACACATGCAATTGGGGAAAAATAAAACATTAAATAAATATATTTTTGAAAGATTGCCTTCCATCTACTCTCTCTTTCTCCCCCTACTATACTTGTAAGCTCCTTGAGGACAGGGTCTAACTTGTGTCTATTTGTATTTGGATCTCTAGTGTTCAGCACAATGCCAGGCACTTGGTATCATATGCTTTAAAACTGTCTAACTGATCTGTGAGAAGGGTGGAACTCTCTTGACTACATACCTAATTTATCTTCATGTTTTCAGACTTTAGACCCAGAAATATCACTGGATTCCATGAAAGAAGAGAACCCCAGAAGGCAGGTATAAGAAGTTCACTATAACTAAGTCATAGGTATTAATTTATCTGCAGTCAAGTTGTTCAGTCATGTTCAGTTGTGTGCAATTCTTTGTGATTCCTTTTTGGATTTTCTTGGCAGAAATACCAGAGCGATTTGCTATTTCCTTCTTCAGCTCATTTTACAGATAAGGCACTGGGGCAAACAGGGTTAAATGACTTGCCCAGGGTCACACAGCTAGTAAGTGTCTGAGGCAAGATTTGAACTCAGGAAGAGGAGTCTTCCCGATTCCAAGCCCAGGGAGCTATCCACTATTCCATCTCATAGTACTCGCATGTTTGCAGCAAGCAGGGAAAGATGAAACCCATTCTATTTCTGTCCTTAATGGTGACATGAACTCGCAGAGATGACTTCTATATGCATGTGAGTCACATTCTTGCATTTTGGCAAGGAACGTGACCACATCTGCCCTAAAAATAATTGTGTAAGGTTGGGGTGGTTCATTATTCAGGATTACATGGTGGACAGATGGCAGGCAACTATTCTGAAAAAAAATCAAATGATGCCATGTCACAATTGAAATCGGGGGGCAGAGCCAAGATGGCGGAGTAGAAAGACTCACCTATGCTAGGTCCGAACCCACAGCCCATAGATTTCCTGTAAAAAGAACTCCTGACAAATTTTGGAACAGTGGAAGCCACGCAGAAACACAGTGAAGGAGATGATGCCATGTCACAACCTCTTACCCTTTCCTCAAAGCTTGTTGGTCTCAAAACATGAGGGCAAACCTCACAGAGCTTAGCTGCAATGCTGACCAGAGATGACAACCAGATGCTAAGATGGCCACTCATTTTGGAAGTATTCATTTTGAAAGCAAATATTTATTTATTGAGTCTTTCTCCCAAGTGTTCTGACAATCTATAGAGCCTTTCCCTGATTTGTTTTGTCAAAAACTTTCCCCTCAAGGAAAAAAATTCATATTCCAAGAGTTCAATTTCCCAAGATTAAGGGGGGACATGGAATACATTTTGGCAGTTAGCCACAAGGTTAGAATTTCCCGTGTACTCCCAACAGGGAGAATATAGTCGGGAGGCTTCTGAGTAGAATTATTTACCTTTGGAAAAAATGTTATATACATATGTATGTATATATATGTACACATTCACATATACACACATATGTACATACACTTAAGTTTACATATAATATACATATGAACACATGTATATGTGTGTATATCTATATAGACATGTATTTAGATATATTTTCATATATATATAGGAATTTCAATGTCCTCTATGATTGATTGCAATCTTTCCATCTCTTCCAAACCTATATGATTTGTCTCCGTATCCTTCCATCAGTCCTTACTGAGGAGCTATCCAATATTCTAGAAGACTATATATACAGTTTAAAATGTTTTCTTTTTTTTCCATTATGATCTAGTATCAGGGATTTGATGGTAAATATTTAACAACCAGCTCTCTGAAGGAAAAACATAGTACAAAGGACATAATTTTAAGTTTAATTTGCATTTTTAACATCTCCATCATTTTCTCAAGTCTAGACAATCAGCAAAATAACCAATCAAACTCTGATTCTAACATTTACCTATTTTGAAGGTATAAATGTTCACACTGAAAATTTAACAATCTGCTCTCTGAAGTCAGTTTAACCCTGCTCCAGCACATTTTTGGCTGGTGCTCACAATAGCATGCAATTGATTAATACTGGCTAATTTATGAAAAGACATGTCATAGACATATAAAGACCCAGCCCAGGTCCCCAACTTAGGTTCTGTGGGAGCCTGGCCTTAAAAGAGAGTGGTTTGTTTTTTTCTTATTTTCTCTGGCTTATTGCATCCCCATTTCACATTAGAACTCATAATATCAAATGCTGAAAACAAAGAAGACTAATCCCAAACTCCATT
>CM053770.1:284222176-284260728 GCA_028658325.1 Potorous gilbertii | reverse complement strand
CTAAGGTTATTGCAGAATTGCCCTTGACAACTATACACCACCATGTCTCAACTGACTGCTCTTACAGGACCCTTCTCCCATTGGTGAGTTCTTTTCAGAAATTTCATTTTGGGGAAGGTACCCAGACCAGGCATCCTCCTCTTCTTTTAAGTAGTGTCTTCTGTCTTTTACAGAATGTAAAGCCCTGGGGAGCAGGGACTGTATTTCTTTTTTGCTTGTATTTGTATCCCCAATGCTTAGCATGGTGCCTTGGCACTTGGCACATAGTAGTCACCTAAATAAATTTGTTGACTGACCAACTGACTAGTCTATTGATGGGTGGGTTTAGGAGTAAAGAATGAATTGTATCTAAAGGTCATCTGGTACCAAAACAAGAAAACCTCCTATATCATACTTGACAAGTGGCCAACAGTCCTTTGCTTGATGATCTCCAATGACAAGGAATCCACTCTCTGCTGAAGTGGCCAATTTCACTCTGGGTTAAGCTCTACTTGTCAATAAGTTGCTTTCAGTATTCTCAAGAGACATAATGTTAAAAATAGAACTGAAAAAGGGAATAGCATGACTAGACCACAAACTATATTATAAAGCAGCAATCATTGAAACCATTTAATACTGGTTTAAAGTAGGAAAGTAGATCAATGAGTCACACTGGATAGGGAAAAATCAGCAATTATTGAACTCAATATCCCAGTGGTCAGTAAACTTGAAATTACCTAGAAAAGAACTTCTTTATGACAGGAATTGCTGGAAAAATTGGAAAGCAATCTGAAAGAAGTAGGTTTTGGCCAACATATTATACCATATAGCTGCAGTAGACAGAGCCCTAGACCTAGAATCAGGAAGACTCATTTTCCTGAGTTCGAATCCAGTCTCAAATATTTATCAGCTGCATGAACCTGGGCAAGTCACTTCACCTTATTTGCCTCAGTTCCTCATCTGTAAAATGAGCAGGAGAAGGAAATGGCAAAGCACTCTAGTATCTCAGACAAGAAAACCCCAAATGGGATCATGGAGAGTCAGACATGACTGAAAAATGATTAAACTATAATAAAAACCACAACAAATTAAAAATTTTATACTATATCAAACCATAAAAAAGGAAGATGATGTAAAAATAAAAAAAATATCAATAAAATCTTTTTTTTAAAAAAGAGCCATGACAGGAAACACAAAAGACTTCACAAATGATCTCAGGCAGCAAACGTGATCTTTTAACTAAGTGCATTTTTGTACTTCTAGATTCTACAGGAGAAGGTTTTTTGGGAGAGAGTGTCTGAGAAAGGAACTGAACTGAATAAAGATAAGGAATTGTGAAGGCGATTAAGAGGGTCTTATAACTATGAAATACATCAGAGACTGAGTTTTGGGAGATGGCGTTTGAGAAGATACAGGATCAGAGATTTTTATATTGAGAATTGGAATAGACCTCAGAGGACATTTTAATTTCAATGCCTCATTTTACAAAAGGAGAAATTAAGACTAAGAGAGATGAAGTGGCTTGTCCTTATATATTTCATTTTATTGTCCAATGTCACATAAGTAGGAAAGGGCAAGTTCAGGATTTAAATCCAGTCTTTTGACTGTGATGCTTTTTCTTCTCTTTTCTTCCTTCCTTCCTCCCTTCCTTCCTCTCTCCCTCTTTCTTTCTTTTTTGTACTATGTTGCTGTTTTAAATATTTCTCTTGGATTAGTTGGTTCCTAGGCACCCCCTTCCATTTCATGCTTCGGCCTTGAGAAATTAACCCACCTGTTTCTGTTTCCATTGCCAGTGTCTTGCTTCCATTTGAGTTTCTCTCCCAAACTGACCCACCGCGGAACAGAAGGCAGCCCCTTGTTTCTTCCTTACCCTCCTGTCCTTGAGACTGCACACTATCCTTCTAGGATTTTCTAAGACTTTTACAGCTGGCAGTAGTGGGAAACAAAAAGGATGGAAATAAACAGAGAAATTCACAGTTTCATGATAAAATTTATTTCTGGGGTTCATTGCAATGTGCATGAAATTAAACTAGGGCTTCTTAACCTTAGGTCTGTGAACTTGTTTTTAAAAATAGATTATAATAACTGTGTTTCAATAGAATTGACATCTTTTGTAATCTTACACATTCCATTTTATGCATTTAAAAACATCACTCTGTGAATGGATACGTAAGCTTCATCAGAGTGCTACAAAAGAGTTTTATGACACATAAAAGATTAAAAGCCCCAGAACTAGACCTTAAATGCTCTTAAGCTGCATATGGGTAGAGTGGAGGTAATGGTTCCACTGTCTGGTGCCATGGAATATTGCATCTGCATCAGGAATATTGTTATGTCTTCTGGGTGCCACTTAGAAAAGATATTAACAAACTAGAAAGTGCCCAGGGGAGGTCTACCAGCATGGTGGGGGGAATGGAGATTATGCTATATAAGGATCCATGGGAAGAACTGAGAAATTTTAGCCTGAAGAAACCACTAAGAATTTGACAGTTGTCTTCAGTCTATAACTAAGGAGTAGCTAGGTGCCATAGGAGATGGAGCGCCAGGTTTAGAGTCAGAAAGACCTGAGTTCAAATCCGACCCCAGAGACTTACTAGTTGTGTGACCCTGAGCAAGTCACTTAACCCTGTTTGCCTCACCTTCCTCATTTACAAAATGAGCTGGAAAAGCAAATGGTGACGCACTCCAGTATCTTTGCCAAGAAAACTCCAAATGAGGTCACAGAGTCAGACTTGCCTGAACAACAGCTTTGTGTGGACCAGGATACTCTTTTTGCCCTTAGGGTTTAATTTTGCTTCCAGCTACCCCACCAGCCTCCCTCATTTTCTAGAGGAGAAATCTTTTCAAAACAAATTTACCCTTAATGGTGAAGATCTGCTTCCATGCCAGCCTAGCCAATTGGAGTCAATGATGATAACTATTGCTGACTCATTTGCTCAGAGGGACCCCGGAGAATATATTCTCATTTCCTTGGGAAGCTGTAAAAATGAATCAATAATTCTCCTTTTTAGCTTCAAACTCCCAGCCAGAAGTTTTACTCTGGCAAAATATAGCAGTTTTAAATTAATCTCCCCTTCTGTTCCCAATCATCCTAATCAATGCTGCATTCAAGCAATAGTGTGCCAGTTGAGTACTTCATTAATCAATAGCTTTAACACATTTACCAACTTAAGAAAACAAAGTAAAATCTAAAACACAAGAGGATAAACAAACTTTCAGGAAGCAAGGCTTAGCATTGGGCAGAGATGAGGGAGGAGACATTGAATCTAGAAGCATGCATCGGAGAGGAATGGAGAGGGCAAAGGGTAAGAATGAATGATGATCAGCCTCTGGATTTATTTCAGCAGCCCAGGATCCACCCTGATGAAAGTCATGGATGATTCATCTGCACTGTCTCAGGTCCAGAGTCCCAGGACTGGCGACCTCATGGCAGCAATGTCTATTACTTCTACCTCTCTCAGCTCCTACTTTTTTCCTTCCCTCTAAGTCAAAGGTGAGATTGGACAGTTTGAATCAAATACCATTACAGTGACACTTCCAAGGTCAGTACATCACTTCCTGAGGGATCAAGGAAGAGGACACAGGGAAATATCTGTCTGATTAGCAGGCATCCATCTGTGTTCTCCTTGGATGTCTGTAGCAGCAAACATGCATACACATGCAGTTATCTCTTTGGACAGAATGAAAGTTCTTTAATGGCCAGAGACTATTCCTTCCCCCCTCCCTCCCTCCCTCCTTCCATCCCTTCCTCCCTCTCTTCCTTCCTCCCTCCCTTCCTTCCTTCCTTCCTTCCTTCCTGTTTTGCGTCACTAATGCCTAACACAGTGCCTGGCACATAGTAGATATTTAACAAATATAATTTGATAAAGAAACTCTTTCTAAAATAGTTATCCAAAAATGGAATGAGTCTACCTCAGGAGGCAGTGGGTTCTCCCTCCCTGGAGGTTTTCAAGCATAGATTGGATGACCACTAGAGAAAATTTATAGTCAAGTACAGATTGACCTGGATGGCATCTGAAGTCCCTTCCTAATCTGAGATTCTGTGAGTAGGAGCTTATTTAAGCATTCAGAATTCCTCTTGGATATCTTCATCTTTATTCTTGAGAGCTCTGGCTATAGTTTCTCACCTATTTTCAACAAGGGGATGATGGTTATAAATCCTTTTTTCTTTTCTTTAAAGAAATTTTCCTCCTATACTTCCTTTTTCACTTTTTTCACTGAAATTCTTCAGTAAGAGACGCACTGGCAAGGGTGAGGGGGAGAGGACAGTGACCAAGTAGTTCTTTGGATAAATGACAAACACTTAAGAGTTGGTACCTTTTCAAAGGAAAACTCAGATGAGTTATAGTCTCCCTTTTTCACCAAGGAAAGTGAGCCAATTTCCTATGAGTTACAAGATCAGTTTTGGAGGTGTGTCAATGGAGGAAATTACCAGGAATTCCCTGAAATAATGAAAACAGAGGTCTAAACCCTCCCCAACCCCCTGCAATGAAGCCTGAGATAGATGCATTTAAAGGATAAAATTGCAATTTGGTGGAGAAAATATTGTAGGCTCACACTTAAAAAAATTGTCATCTATTTTTACATCACAAACTTTCCTAATATATCTGCTATCCCTTATGACAGAAATTTAAAAAGATTTTTAAAAAATGCAATTCAGCAAACTTAATGTGCATCAGTCAAATTTGATATCTTTCCCAATGTTTCTACACTCATAGTTCTTTACTTCTGCAAAGAAGGAGCTTCTCATATCATTTCTTTGGGGCCATGTTGGTCATTACAATTTCACACATACACACATATATATGTGTATATTATACACACACACACACACACACACACACACACACACATATATATATATATATATACATACACACACTATATATATAAAACATATACTCATACATACATACTTTCTTATACTGCTACTTAAAACATCCAAACATTCTGTGGGACCACTGAGCCAATATTTCACCTTTCTTCTCAGTTCTGTATTGTCCAAGCTAATTAACTCTTTTCTCCCATGTAGCTTCATTTATGATCTCTTGAAATTGAACTCTGGAAAAACAAGCTTTGATAAAGCCCACTGGCATTCAATCGGAGCTCTTTAACCATGCTTTAAACCCAAATCATTCTGGCTCTCACTGATTGGCCAATAAGAGGTCCCAGTCCAAGCCTCATTGACCAAGTGAGTTTAGTTTTGATGGCTCAGAGTGAGTGTAAATAGCAACTGTTTCTGTTCTGGCCCCAAATCCTGAGGTTCTTCTTACCTAGCCTTAAATAATCCGAATGGATGTTGCTTTAGACAAACAGATCCGGGAAAGATCTTAGCTTTAAAAGGCATCTGGGGTGATCTCTAGTTGTCTTGACCAATCTTACCATTGGACTCAGATAACCCTGGAGAAGAGTGAGGCTGATGACTTTGCACAGCCCTGCCTCACTTAAATCTAATTCATTGGTAAGTCAAGACTTCACCGTCCTGATGTCATGTAGTTCTCTTTGAGAATGAAGGACAAACAACCAAAAAGTATTGTCCAAGAAATTCATTTGGGTTCATGTCTTCTCGTTCTCCTCCTTCTTCTCCCCACATCCTCCTCCTCAGTTTTAAAATAATGTTTTATCATTACATGTAAAAACAATTTTTTGCATTTTAAAAAATTTTCAAGTTCCAAATTTGATTCTCCCTCCCTCCATACCCTGCTCCTTGAGATGGTAAACAATCTGACATAGCTTATACATATGAAATCATGTAAAACATTTCCATATTAGTCATTTTGTGCAAGAAAACTCTGCTTCAGTCTGTATTCAGATGCCATCAATTCTTTCTCTGGATACAGACAACAGATTCCATCATGTGTCCTTTAAGATTGTCTTGGATTGTTGTATTTTGGAGAAATAGCTGACTTATTTGCATTTTTCATTGTACAATACTGCTGTTACTATGTGCAATGTTCTCTTTATTCCACTCACTTTACTCTGCATCAGTTCATGTAAGTTTTTCCAGATTTTTTCTGAAATCATTCTGTTCATCATTTCTTATTATATAATAGCATTCCATTATAATCATATGCCACCACTTGTTTATCCATTCCCCAATTGATAGGCATCTCATCAATTTCCATTTCTTAGCCATAACAAAAAGAGCTAAAAATATTTTTGTACAAATAAGCTCTTTTCCCTTTTACAAATCTTTTTGGGATACAGACTTACTAGTGGCATTGCTGGATCACAGTTTTTTATGCACAGTTTTACAGCTCTTTGGGCATAGTTCCTTATTCTCCAGAATGGTTGGATCAGTTCACAGCTCCACTAACAATGCATTAGCATCCCAGTTTTCCCACATCCCCTCCGGCATTTGTCACTTTCCTTTTCTGTCATATTGGCCAATTTAATAGGTATGAAGTTGTAC
Source organism: Potorous gilbertii (assembly GCA_028658325.1). Taxonomy (NCBI): domain Eukaryota; kingdom Metazoa; phylum Chordata; class Mammalia; order Diprotodontia; family Potoroidae; genus Potorous; species Potorous gilbertii. The sequence goes on along the minus strand of CM053770.1, from coordinate 284,254,337 downwards.
CTCAGAATTGTTTTAATGTGCCTTTCTCTAATCAATAAGGATTTAGGGCATTTTTTTCTTATATGACTATAGATAGCTTTGATTTCTTCATCTGAAAACTGCCTGCTCATATCCTTTGGTCATTTATCATTTGGGGAAAGGGTCCTTGTCTTATTACAAGTCAGGTCAGGGGTGGGTTTATTCTCTTGCTGGTTATTACCTTCTACAAGAAGCAGTGAAAAATTTATTGGGAACCTCTCCTAAAGAGTTGAGGATGCTGCCTGAGAATCTAGGAACTCCTCAGCTCTTAAACTCCACCACATTGGATCCCCAGTTGGAAACTTCCATCTCAGGATTGCTCAGCACAGTGCCTGGTACATAGTAAGCATTTAATAAATGCTTTTTGACTGGCTATTATCTGTGCTCAGTAAAGAAACACAGCGAGGAGCCCAAACCCTGGGTTCTGGCTTTGACTCTCATGTGCTTACAGCTGCCATGTTGCTAGAGTCTGAAAGGGCATTAGGCTCATCTCCAGCTACCCTTCATGAGGATGTACTCTAATTAAGCCCCTCGGATACTTGGAAGGGAGGTGGAGGATCCAAAGGAATGAGGAAGTGTCCCGTTTGAAAAAGTATTCCCCAAGCTTTTCAAGAATGAGAACTCGTTTCTAATGTTAAAACTATAAACTCTTAAATGAGAATAGTGATACTATTAGTATAGCTTGATTAATATTAAGCATCTACTTTGTTTATACTTTTTTTTGCTATGGATAGTTCTATTTATACTGTTGTCTTTGCCCTCTGTCTGTGTATTTGTCTAGTAATAGGATCAGAGTCCAAGGGTATGAGTTCAATGACTTTCCCACAATTCCAAATTGTTTCCCCGAAAAGATCCACCAAAATGCCTACCTTCCCACAGCCTGACTTATTCCATTTTTGATCATCTGGGACACTTTGATGGTTGTGAGGTAAAGTCTCATTTTCTTTCACCTGTATGCAGATGACTCATAGTTCTCTATATCTGATCACAATATCTTTCCTGAATACCGTCTAACATCTGTGTCTGAGGAATGTCCTGCTGCATCTAAAATTTAGCATATCACAATAGAAGTCATTTTCCTTTCTTCGGATTGTGTTTCTCCTCCAAATCTCCCTAGTTCTGTGGGGGCTTTACTATGCTCCAAGGCAGCCAAGTTCAGGACTTTAGAATCACCCCTTTTGTCCTCAACCCCCACATTAAATCAACTCCCCAAACTTATTCATTCTGCTTCATCCTGAAAGTGACAGGAGGGTTGAAATACATGAAGAGTAGAGTTTAAGGACAGGTAACAGGGAAGACTTTATTTCTATTTTTGCCCACTGGATATGACGACTGATTCAGAGAGCTTAGGGGAAAAGATGTCCCAGATGTATTTGGGTCCCTATCCTCCAGGGTCCTGTAATGGAGTCCAGCACACGTTTGCTGTCCAATCACCAGGGAATGTTGGAGCCCAGGGACTAGGGTCAGTCAATTCTTTGAGATCAAGACCCTAGGGGCCAGAAAGAGGTACATTGCAGAGGAAGCTTGGTGCCAGGGATACCCAAAGGTCTTCCTGTAATTGCCCATTTCTAGAACAATCCCAGATAGTTCTTGCTTGGAAATGTCTGTGTCCAAAAGAGGCTGCACATTCTTTTTTCTTGCTAAAGAATGGTTGCCATTAATATGAACTTTAGAGACTCTCCTTCCCCAGTTTTGATATGGTCCTCATGATGTCAGAGCGGAAGGTCATTTGGATTTAGAGCTATTTATAAGAATCACACAGACATTCTTTAGGGGGAGGTATAAAACCTAAACCAATTTCCCAAGCTGAGGAAATGAGGTAATGCAACGCTGATCTCCATTGCTTGGTCCTTTTTTTTAAGATTTATATGTAACAGATATGAGGGAGAAACATGACTACCCAATGGTTTTCTGAAAAAAAAAACTGCTTTCTTTTGCATTGTTCTTAAGCATTTAGAGGTGTGGGCAGGGGTGGCCACCTCAAAACATGGTTTTAAACTGATGTTTTTAAAAATCTCAAAGGATTATGCATCATGCCATTGAAAGTCTAAAGCAATGAGTTGATAATGTCTTCTGAGGGCATAAGAGAAGACCTTTGGGATGAGGGTCAGAGCTGTCAGAATCCAATACAGAGGCAAGTTTTGGACTCCTGCCTCAGACGCTTGACTTTGCAGGTGATTTTGTTAGGTCACTTTCTCTCTCAAAGACTATTTCAGTAGAGTTCATTTATGATCGCAGTAGGATTCTGAAAAATCCCACCTTTTCCTTAGGACTGTTTCAATTCTACAAAACCAAAAATTTTCTGTCACAATAACAGAGGGAGTCACAAAGTTGGAGGACTTAGAGGCTATGTGGTCCAGTCCTTTCATTTCACAAGTAAGTTAACGGGGGCCTGAGGAGATAAAGTGATGTGCCTAAATTCACACAGGTGGTAAACATTCAGTCTAGAAGAATGCTTGGGCCTCTAGCAAACCACCCAGATAGGAATTGCTTTAGGCAGCATCTCTCCCTAATAATACCTCATTACTTCCCAAAGCTACCTCTCCGACTTTTGTTCAGCTCTAATTTGTAAGGGAGCACTTCTTAGCATCAATCCCAAATCTGCCTAACATAGAATAAAGGATCCTAGATATTATAGTAAAAATAATAAAAATACTTGAATAGCACCTATGAATTTTACTTATAATATCTCATTTGATCCTTAAAATAACCCTGCAAAGTAGGTAGTATTACTGTCCCTGTTTTGTAGATGAGTAAACTGAGGCAAACTGAAGTCAAGGGACTTGTCCTGGGTCACAAAGAGGTCAGATTCTAGCTCAAGTCTTATTGACTTCAGGCCTAGTACTCTATGCCATTTTGATGCCCCATTAAGAGCTGGAATGGGCCTAAGAGGTCATTGGGTATGACCCCATCATTTTACAGTTGAAGAAGCTGAGGCCAGAGAGGCAAAGTGTTTTCCTATTGTTCCTAAATATACATATTAAGGCTGAGAAGATTGAATTGATTCTATATCATTTTTATTGATCCTATCAACAATTAATTGATTTTGTTCCATAATTGTTAGGGTTTTGTTTTTTGTCTCTAAACTTAGTTCACAAATTCAGCTGGCCTATAATGGGTTAACTTTAAAAATGCAGTTCTCTTACTAATCACTGTCCTATTCCTGCCTCAAGGAACTCTGCCATCTTTGGGGAATGCAGGTGGACACCAAGGAGTCTGCTCTGGTGTCTTTGCCCCATTGAGCTGTCCTCAAGGATGGTTGACCTTGTGGGTAGACTCAAATAGTGAACATGCCTTAGTCACAGGAGGGAAGGAGGAGGTTGTTGTTAGCCCCTCATCCCCAACTTCTAAGCAATCCCTCATTCCTTAGCTATATAACCAATCAGGTTGTCCTCAGCCCCATGATGTAACCACTCCTATAACCAATTGTATTCTTTTCCACCTACCCTTTTCTTTTCTTTGTTCTAATCTTATAAAAAGGAGATGCTTCTTGATCTATGGGTCCTTGGCCAAACTGAGGCAAGCCAATGATCCATTCTATTGGCGGGTGGTGCCTCTGCTGATAAAATGTTATCTTTCTTAGAGAAGATGAGCCTCCATCTACCTTTGTTGAATTCCACTCACAATGAGGCTCAGTAGAGCTTTATATCTGCCAAATGATAAACTTTCGAGTATTTGAAAAGAGTGATCATATCTTTCTCCCTCCTGCTTCCATTCTGCTCTTCTTCTGTCTACCTCTCAGTTCCTTCAATAGATTTCATATGAGATGCTTCATAATCCTGGCTTTGCTCCTCTGGATGAACTTCAGTTATCAGTGCCATTACTAACATATGATATTCAGAACTGAATACAATACTTGAGTGCTAGTCTGACCAGAACACAGAATGATCACTTTTCTATATACTTACACCTAGAACCTTCACCATGACTGCCTTCTAGAACTGCTCATGGGACCATTTATGTTTGAGTCAAAATATCTTGGATTTTGACTGCTAAGTGTGTAATAGTGGCATTTTAGGACTGTTTTATTTTCCTCCAAAGGACCAGGACAAAAATAAAAAGGTAACTTTCAACTCCCTCTCAAGGTTCTGAGATTTACTCATATATCCTTATATCCATAGAGACATGAGTCCTATAGTAAGCTTTTATTTTATTTATTTCACACAAGGATCCTCTGAAAATCACTAGTATTCAAATGTCATCCCCATTTTATACTTACGTATAAAACAATACAAAGGAAAGTATATGGTTATGACTATACTACCAAAGAAAAGAAATGAGGAGGCATCTCCCTCCATTCCAGAGCACTAGAAATAATGTCAGACTTTTTGAATGTGCTGGTCAGTTATGATGAACTATTTTTAAAAATTCTTTTAAAATTGTTGTGGTGGATGACTCTCTGGGATGGAGTACATTGGGAATGGGCTGACAAAAACCCAGAAGATATTATAAAACCTTTCAAAAAATTTATGTGGTCAATGGGTTTGGGGTAGACAATAATGGAGCCAATATATTGATGCTCGATTTATCAGTGTCTTGTTGATGGTCAGTTACCTGATCTTGACTCCCATGCTGTACAGTAGCTTAGGGTAAGGGGACAGGGGACTAGCTATTTTCATAGCAGTCCTTTTCAGGATAGCAACATAGACTCATAGATCTAGGGCTGGAAGGAACCTCCAAACTTGCCTAATCCAGGCTCTTAATTTGATAACTAAGCCTTCTGTGGGTAAGGTGGGGGCTGGCACCATTGACGCAGTAGCTGGTGTCCTGTATCACAACAAAGACCTAAGATTTCCAGTCCCAATTCTGCTACTAACTAGTTGGGTTGGCCTTGAACAAATCCCTTCTTGTCTTTCAGTTTCCTAATCTGAAAAGGGAAATGATTGGAGTGGATCATTTCTATTTTCTCTTCAAGGCTGACATTTTTGTGATTCTATCACTTTTAGCCTCATTAGAACAACTTTTGTTGGTCTGGTCAAGTGCCTAATTAATTACCTGCCTCTTCTTTCTCTGAGTGATTGACCTCAGCACCATATTATAGAAGTTGTTTATTTAGAAGACATGTTTGGGGCTAACGAGGACTTGATATCGTCTTTATTTTTTTCTTTTAAATAATGTCTCTGAAAACCCTCAGGGGTCAACTTGGCCCCCAGAGTCTTCTAGAGAGTTAATTGCACCCAACCCTCAAATTAACGTCTTACACAACAGGTCAGATTCGAAAGGAACTCCCTCTCATCTTCTAGATCCCTCCACAAAGCCCCTTCATTTCTCCCACATGATTTACAGGCCCATACAGTCAGGAGGGGCCAGGAAGAGACAGAAAATGATGCCAGGATTCTGGTCATGGCTGAGCCAGCCAACCAGGCAGCATCCTTCATAGCTGGGCAATTACAGTTGTGTGGGTGGAATTGGGGTGGGCAATATTTGTTCAGCCAAATACAAGGAGAGAATAAACCCAGGCTCCTTTTCATTTTCTGTGATATGCTCTTTATCCACAGAGATGCAAGGGTGCGGAGGTTGGGGGGGCCAACTGGCAAAGACTGAGGACATAATTTCTTGGCTCAGATCCACAGCAACAGCTACCATTTATACAGCATTTCAAGGTTTGTCGGTCCTCATCATAACCCTAAATCTAGTGAAGTCAACACCTACTGTGTGCAGGCACTGTGCTAATTGCTGTGGATAGAAATAAAAATAAAAAAGCTTTCCTCAAGGAGCTTACTGTCTAACAGGAGAGAAAACGTGCCAACAAATGTGTAAGAAGCAAGAGAAATACAGGATAAAGGGGAGGCAATCAGCATTAAGGAGGATTCAGAAACATCCTGATAGAAGGTGGGATTTTTAGCTGGGATGTGGAGGAGGTTGAGGAAGACACAAAGCACAAATGAAGAGGGAGACTCCATTGCACAAATTGGGAAACTGAGGCTCAGAGGAATTAGGCCATTTACTCAGTGACACAGCTAGTAAGTGACTGAGGGAGGATTCAGGCTCAGAGTCTCCTGGCTTTTTGAGACCAAGGATCTCCCTGCCTCTTCAGCTTTTCCTCTTTAAAAGTGTGTAAAATGTTCCCCACTGCCTACTGAATAGAACTCCTCATTCAGTCTATTAGTTAAGGCCCTGGAGGCCACTACTTCACAAAGGACATGTGTGTTTGAAATAGTTTTATGTGTTAGTGATTCTCCCACAAATTGTGTAGGACTTACACTTGCAATCACCAACTGTGGTGTGAGGGAGAAAAATGGGTCTAGGCCCAGAGTCTGATTGGTGATCTTTGAGAGCTGCCAAGTACTTGAAGAAGTTAAGGGACTTGGCCAGGGTCACTTGGCTAGGAGGGGTCGGAGCTAGGACTTGAATTCTATTCGTTCCAAAGGCTATCTGTGAATCAACTACACTAGGGGACAGGCTCCCCAACCACAAGAGAATGGGCATGAAAATGGTTTCTTTTATTCACTTTGCCCTCTTTGAGTTCGGCCCCTAGAAGGCTCTCCTATCTTTGCTCCATCTATCTAATTTTTTATCTAATAATTTTTCTATTATTAAATTTATTGTTGAAAAATATATATGTATCTACCTATCGATGTCTCTATCTATCTAAAAAGCAGCTAGGTAGTACAATGACTCATCTTCATGAGTTCAAATCTGACCTCAGACCTTGGGCAAACTGTTTGCCTCAGTTTCCTCATCTGTCAAAAAGCTAGAAAAGGAAACAGCAAACCACTTCTGTTTGTCAAGAAAACCCCAAATGGCATCATGAAGTGTTGGACATGACTGAAACATGACTGAACAACAAACAACACATAGGTGGGTAGATAGATAGATAGACAGATATTACTCATATTGCCTTCCCTGATAGAATGTAAGTTTCTTAAGGACAGGAGCTGTATCATTTCTGTTTTTGCATACCCATCTCTTAGCAAAGTGTCTAGCTTACAATAGACATTTAGAGAATATTTGATTGTTTACTTGTGCCTCACTTTCCTCACATGTAAAATAAGGGAGTGGAACTAGATTATTTCTAAGGTACACCCCATCCTCATCCCCAGATCTATGATCCCATATCCTCATCCTGGTTATTTTAGGCATGCTTCTCATTGTCTTTAGGTTCCTTGCATTCTCTTCTCCCTCTCCCCTTACTCCATACCATGACCTTACTTTACCTTTTTGGTAATTTCCTTTACCTTAATTCCTGAGCTAAACAAGCCACACACATACACATACACACCACACACATACACACCACACACACTCACACACACACACACCACACCACATCACACCACGCACACACACACACGCGCGCACACACACACACATACCTCATCCTTTTGGTGCCTTCAGGATAGGCCTAATAGAGGAGAATTCAAAGGAAAGATAACCAGGGAGAGCTGTCCCAAGGTTCCATTTTCTTTATTTTAGAAAGGAAAGATGGGAGAAGAAAAGACCTATGACTTTACTTTGTTAGTAATGAATGAAGGCTGAGAGACAGTCTTTGCTCCCAGCGAATAAGGAAATCCTCTTCTCATGTATATTCATGAGAAGGAAACTAGAATGTTTCTTCTTTGCTCCTAAGTTCAATCTCCTTCTTCTTAGTTCTCCCTTCCATCCCTCAGTCCAGATTCCCTGTTCCCATGTTCACCTCAAAGAGCTTGGGACTTCTTTAGAAGTTAGAATTAGAATCTGATAAGTTTTTACCCAGAATGTTGTAATGTTGGCAGATGGAATCCATGGAAAAGTTGCTTTTTCTTTTTAAAAAATTGTCTTTTTTTTTCAAAAGAAACAAAGTATGTGCATGTGTATGTGTGTTTGTGTATATGTGTGTGTATGTGCATGTGTGTGGTCCAAATCTGTCTTATACTAAGGTGTAAAACAAAAGGCCACAATAGAAGTCACAATAATGAAGCCCCTGTTGACTTTGGAGGACCTTAGTTAAGCACTGCATCTGACATTCATTACCTGTGTGACCTTGGGCAATTCACTTAACCTCCCTGGGCTTCAGTTTCCTCATCTATAAAAGGGATTGGAATAGGAGGTATTCAAGGCCTTTTAATTGCTCATAATAGAGTCATAGTTCTAAATTATTTTTTAAAAATTGTTGTCCAGCCCTTTCTCACATCCCCAGAATCTAAATCTACAATGTGATGACCACAGTAGCTGAAGATTCACATGGTCCCATTCATACAACCAGACTTACAAGAGGAAGCGTTGGGTATCCTTGTTGGGGCCAGGTGGTGCATTTCATAGTGAGTGCCCACTTTGCCCACTACCACATATGCTCTATCTGTTCTATGTTCCTATTTTCTTACTTAAGTGGAAGCAACCCTATTCTCTGCCCTGTAGGTTGGGGCTGGGGTAGACAGGCATGTAGCTGGGTCTTTCCTCATTTCACAGGCTTTCCAGATGACTCCTGTCTCTTCCAATCCCAGGCCAAGAACATCCTTTCACCTTGAGAATCTCGGGAGGGAATCTTGTTCATTTGACATTTGATTCTGTCCTCACAATTTTAAAATTCTTCCAAGTGTGCCCTGAGGCTAACACCACTCTTGTCCTCACAATACCCTGCTGAGGTAGGTAGGTTGTGTTCAAACCAGTACAAAAATCATTAAACAAATCTTGTGTCAGTTTTTGGATGTTGGAAAAAGTAACTGAGGCTTTCCCTGGTGCACAGGAAACTGTGGTAGTAGGGGAAGTCCGGGATCTGGAGTCAGAGACCCTGGGTTTGAGTCTAGGTCTTGCCATGTCCAAGGAGTCAAGACTCAGGTCTCCTTGCTGCTCCCTGCCCCCTCCCCAGACACTATTTTCAGCCTCTGGGCATTTTCCCTGGCTGTCCCTCATCTCTGAAATTCTCTTCATCCTCACCTCAAACTCCTGACTTCCTGCAAGAAGCCTTTACCAGTTCCCCTTAATACTTTAATTAATGACTTCTCTCTGTTGGTAATTTTGAATTGATACCATATATGTCTTGTTTGTATATAGTTCTTTGCATACTGTTTCCTTTCTACCTCATGATATTGTGAGCTCTTTTTTTGGAGGGCTGTGTATGTGTGTGTGTGGTGTGTGTGTGTGTGTGTGTTGATCATGGAGGCTCTGTGTGTCCCCATAGGTGAGTCTAGATGGGACTCACAAGGTGCATAAATAAATACCTCTAGAGTCTCCTCCACCATCCTTCTCTAAGGAAAGCTTTCTTTTCTGCCATAAGGGGAGCAAGAGATTGGGAACACAAGGTTGGTCACTCTGCTCTCCTCAAAGAAAACACACCAGACTAGAAATATATCTGTGCATGCTCCCTATAGCCTAAGGGAAATAGTTTTTTGGATCTAAAATACGTGTTTTAAGTCCTAAGATCAATTTTGGAAACTCCAGCTTGTTATTCCTTAACAGGGGAGGGTCCCAAGCTATATATCCAAGGCTTGCCTCCTTTCCCACCAAATGCCAGATTCATGAATGCCTCACATGGTGAACAGCAAGCAAACCCATTTATCCAAGGCAAGAGCTGAGAGAAATCAGAGAACTTTTACAGATGAGAATATGCCAAGCAATACTCAGAGTGAACGAATTTGTCCACTATTGATGGGAGTGACAGAGAGACAAAGAGAAAGTGAGACAGTGAGAGAGAGACAGAGAGAGACAAAGATACAGAGAGAGAAACAGAGAGAGACAGAGACAGAGAGAGACAGAGATACAGAGAGAGAAACAGGGAGAGAGGGAGACAGAGACAGAGAGAGAGACACAGAGCTACAGAGAGAGAGAGAGAGAGAGAGAGAGAGAGAGAGAGAGAGAGAGAGAGAGAGATTCAAAAGGAAATTCCCTGGAGTCTCTAGTGTGGCCAGTTGGGGATGGAGATGTGATGGAGGTATTAGCTCTTCAACAGATTAGTTTCACCCTAGAGACTTTCTCTACCTTCTGTGGACCTCTCCCTAGAAGGAATCTAGAAGCAAGAATCTTGTATCTCAACATCCCAAGAACAAAGATCCCTCCACTCCCATGTTCTCACCCAGGCTCAGAATGCTGAAGAATTCATCACCTCCAATGAGAACAGTCTTAGTCAAATAACCTTGAGCCTCAGGTTACTTTGTATCCTTAGCGCTTAGCTCTATATCTGGTAAATGTGACTTTTTGTTAATGTGACTTGACTCTGACTTCATACTTCAAAAAATCCTGAAGTCAAATTAGATAAACCTAAATTGTTACTGTAGTTCAGTTGTGTCCAATCCTTCATCACCCCATTTGAGGCTTTCTTGCAAACAACGATTTGTCATTTCTTTCTCCAGCTCATTTTACAGATGAGGAAACTGAGGTAAACAGGGTTGGGTGACTTGCCCAGGTCTCACAGCTAGTAAGAGTCTGAGACCAGAGTTGAATGACTCCAAGCCCAGCACTCTATCCACTGCACCATCTAGCTGCCCAGATAACCCTAAAGACCAAGGTAAATGTGAGCTCTCCTTCAAAGCTAACACTACTATTCATCTCCTGGAGTGGTGGTGACGAAAACACTTTGTAAATGTAGACATGGCAACTATTGTTGACAGTCTTATTCAAGGTTCCCCAGGATCTAGACTCCAGGGTCACCTTTCCAAACTGGCTGGTCTTCCATTGTCCTCTTTCCAAATCCTTCACCAAAACTCATTCTAGGCTCAGGCAAGGGTTTCATTAATAGAAGTGGATTGGGGAGGCACAGAAGTTATCTCAGCCCTCCTCCATTTTTTCTCTCAAGGAATCTCCCTCTACCTATGCAGATTGATACCTAACTGTGTAACTTAGAGGTTTAGAAAGCTGTCCAAGACACTGGGAGAGCATGTGACTTATCCAGGGTCACACAGTCAGTATGTATCAGAAGTAGGTCTTAACACTAGATCTTCCTGACTGGAGGCAGGTTCTCAATCTATGTCATCACACTGTCTCCCTGGAGCCCTTTAGAATCCTGTTTTTAAAAATAACAATTTAGTATTTGGCTAAAAGTTGGGTCAAATCCTGAATCCAGGAAAGGTCTAATGGTAAAGCTTACCCCAGTAGGGATGTGGGAATATTTATGCCCTCACTTTTTCAAAATGAGAGAAAATGAAGGCCAGATGGAAATGTTCAATTTCAGCTCAAGGTTGATGAAAATAAAGACATAATTTTTCTCATCCTAGTGCCAGGGTCCCTTGATAGTTGGAGTTCATGCACCCCAGGTTAAAAATCCTTGATCTTGATCAATTTACCAAGAAGGAAACTGAGTCCCAGAAAGGGAAAGTGAACCATTGAAGGTTGTACAGCCTGTTAGGGGTAGAATTGCGATTCCCTCTACTCCATTCATCAACTTTGTGAGTAGGATGAGATGTTACACTTGATTTAACATTATATGCCTGAAAAGGCATTTAATTTACATTTTTACAATGCAGCTATTGCAAGTTAATTAAATATCAACGGAAATTTATAGGCAGTATTAGGATTTATTAATAGGATTGAATATAAATCTCCCTGGAATTCCATTAATTGAAAATCACATGAAAATATATGTTTAATTCTCTTCTCATAATCCATGAAACTAGTGGAGGGGGGAGCAGGACGTTGTACAGAAATCACCAAAGGGGACTGAATTAACTGATCAGGGCCAACCCTGTTCTGAGCCTGAGACTGAGTGGCATAACTTTCCAAGAGATTCTCTAAACTCTGGTATATTTTCCTTGGAAGGGGAAAAAATGATGAAAAATTGAAAAGGTCTGTTAACATTTCTTTTCTTAAAAAAAATGTGCCAGACTTGTGGTGTCATTGAAACAATGAATGTATGATAAAAAACAAAAAAAAAACTCTCTCTACTAACACATATTGGCAACTGTTCTAGTATCTAGTTTTAGAGAGTTTCTTGGGAGACAGAGATTACAAGACTTTCTCAAAGTTACACAGCCAGGCTGATAGCTTCCATTTATCTGAGCAGCTGTTGAGATTCTCCGGTACCTCCTACCTTCAGAGACTAGGAGTAGGGTTTCCAGAGAGTTATGTTAGACCAGGACCCGGAAGATTCAGTCAAGAACCCACCTGGACTGGAGTGAACCAGAGCAGCTCCCCAAAACATCAGGGCTAAATGTCAGATGACCAGGAGACCACCCCAAACTCAGCACTCATTTGATGACTCTCCAGTTGCTGACTCTCACAGAGGTCCCAGACATGTAAGCCCACATATTTCTTCTCCTTTTCATGACCTCTGGGAGTGGTTGGTCCCACATCATTCCCCAGATATCCCAAAGAAGTGGGAAGGAGGGAGAATACGGTGGAATTTGGACATGATTGAGTGAAAGCTTGACAGCTTCTCTCTTGTTTCCTTACTGTCACTTTTCAATTTGACTTTAAATGATATGGGTTGTGTTTATCCTTCATTCTCAAAGAGGACCCTGACACCAAGAAATGATGACAGGACTTGCAGTTGACTTGGATTTGAGGGAAAGAGGGCTGTGCAAGGTCATCAGTCTCACTCTGTCCTTCAAAGCTATCTGGGTCCAGTGACCAGATATTCATCAAAACAACTATAAACGACCCAGGAATACTATATGGGTTAAGCCAAACTGGATTTCCTGTGCAACATTAATACAGAACATTGACAGAGAAAAGGAAATTGCCCAGAGTCAGAGTAGGGGCTGGAGCTATAGGGTGGCCATATTTTAATAATTCCAAGTCACATATTATTTTATGCCCTAGACTAATACTGAATCTAGGGCTGGTGTCCACCTTTCAACAAGGGGTCAGGCGGTGAGTACTCTGGATGAGGTGAAAGCAGCAATACAAGAGCTTGGAAGCTGAGGACTTCTGGTTGTCAGCAGAGGTACCCCAGCACTCAGGAAGGCACCTACATGGACTGCAGAGAAAAGAACCTGGAGCATGACTGTGATAAAATTGCTTGGCTTGAGTGTACTGCCACCTGGTGGACACACTCTGCACCACATCTCCTTGGTAGTTAATTAAGAGATAACCCATTTTCTGTAAACTTCTGCAGACCAGGATTTGAGAGGATCTGTGTTGCTCACACTGGTGGAGTGCCTCTCCTCAGCCCAGAGACAGCTTGTGCTACATCACAAATGTATCCATGATGCACACAACAAAAGGGGTAACATTGTTCAGTGTCAGCTTGTAATTAATATCAAATGACTCATAAGACAGGTGATATATGCCTGCAAAGGTAGAGCATTTATGACAGAAAAAGAAACTGAGGCACAGAGAGACTTACATGACTTGTCCAGAGTCACATAATTAGTAAGTGGCTGAGGTGGTATTTGAATCCAAGGCTTTCTGATCCACCCTCCCTGACTCAGAGCCTGTACAGGCATTCAATGATTGTCTATGACTTGCTGCATGTTAGTGAAGTATTTTAACTGACCACTGACCAGGGACTTACCCCTTTTCAACCACACACTTGAAAAAAAATAAGCTTTTTCCTCACACGAGTGCAATGGTTTCTTCTGCAAAGGCAGGAGTATAGTTCACTGACTCTTTATGCAGCTAGGTGATGCCTATATTGCACAGAGTTCCTGACTTGGAGGGAGTCATGAAGACTTATATTCCTAAGTTCAAATCTGACCTCAGACATACTTTGTGACCCAGGGTAAATCACTTCACTCTGTTTGCCTCAGTTTTCTCATCTGTCAAATGAGGTGAAGAAGCAAATGGCAAACCTTCTAGTATCTTGTCAAGAAAACCCCAAATGGGGCCAGCTGGACACGATTGAAAAATGACTGAATTACAACAGCTATGTGAACATTCCAATAAATAGCTATGTGTTTATAGGGGAGCACATGAGCAAGTTCAGACCCTAGTAATGGAAAAATATGAAGGGATTCATGGTAGGCACACCCCAAATCTAATGAAGGATCTATTGCTTCATTCCAGTGGTTTCTTTCTTAATAATTACTTGCCACAAGCAAAGAATGAAAACACATTACATTTATTAAAATGAGAATGGGCTCATGGAATTCCTAAATTAGAACTCACTAGTAGTCTTTAATGGGAAACTGATATTGATAGCCAGAAAGTAGGAGAAATAGAAATTACTTTTTTTTAAAAAAGTATATAGTTTTAGGAAAATGAGAAAATAGGAAAGAAAAAAAAGACTAAGAAAAATACTTGAGTAAGTTATGGCAGCTTGCCCAGCTCTCTTAATAATTAAAATTTGGCACTGGGATCTTCTATCAGTGTAGGTTTGCTGAGCATGAAGTAACCAGATGTAGACCTCTTGCAAAATATCTCATTTCCATTTGAGAGGTATCATGGTGTGGGATAGTGGATTGAGCCAGAAAACTGTAGGTAAAAGTCCTATATCTTACATATGCTCTCTGAGTGATGTTGAGTAGGTCTCCATGTTGTAGGTATTTCTCTAAGAATATCACTCGCAGAGAAAGTATCAATCTGCATTGATATTCATGGTTCCCTATACCCGTGAAATCACAGGTCCATCCCTTCCCCTAGTTCCCTCTCTTGTGGAGAGAGAATATGCTAGACCTTCCAATAACTTGAAAGATTTCTATGCTGAAGGTGGTCATTGTAGACTTTACTGTTTTGGGAAACATCTGAAGAAAGATTTCCCTGACAGTTAGAAGAATAAAGATTATGTTAAAAAAAATTGAAGGTTTGGGCACTCCAGAACCACAAAAATCCCAAATGTTAATAGCTAAGTTTGTTAACCATGGAGAAAAGGCAGGATTGGTCTTTGCTGGGTTTTACTTTCTAGGGTATGATAGTATGAAATAAAAATTTCAGTTTTAATCCTTCTCTTTCTCAGTTTTCTGGCCCTGAAATTAATTTGAATGAGAAATAACCCTGAGTCAACTAGATATCATCAGGAATAAATGTTCCCTGGTGGCAATGCCCAGAGAATGGAGATCAGGTCCCTCTGCTGAATGGGTCCAAAGAGAGGTGTATGGAATTGACTGAATCAGGGATGATGCCTGGTCTGGGGCAAGTGTGGAGAGATGGGGTAGAAGTTACTTTTTTAAATAATATTTTTATTTATTTTTCCAATTACATGTCAATTCAATTTTTACAAGATTTTGAGTTCCAAATTTTTCTTCCTCCCTCCCCCTTCCTAAAATGGTAGCAATTGCAGGTTGTACATGTGCTATCATATAAAACATATTTCCATATTAGTCACAGTTGTGATAGAAGAAAAAGATCAAAATAAAAAAACACAAAAAAATAAAGTAAGTGAAAAAGTGTGCTTCAGTCTATATTCAGAATCCACCAGTTCTTTATCTGGATGTGGATAGCATTTTACTTTGTGAGTTCTTTGTGTTGATGAAAAGAGCTGAGTCATCGTCATACAATGTTGCAGATACTGTGTACAGTGTTTTCCTAATTCTTCTCATTTTACTTTGCATCAGTTCATAGAGGTCTTTCCAGGTTTTTTTCCCCTGAAATCGACTTCTTCATTATTGCTTATTGCATAATAGTGTTCCATTACATTCATATACCACAGCTTGCTCAGTCATTCCCCAGTGGATGGGCATCCCCTCAATTTCCAATATTTTGTGACCGCAAAAAAGAGCTGCTTTAATATTTTTGCACATGTCGGTTTGTTTCCCTTTTTATGATCTCTCAGGGACACAGATATAACAGTGAATTCTTATCCCAATGAGTCCTTGGGTTTATCAAACGTTAAGTTACTATGGTCATTTACTACTATATCTTGTGTATCTAATCTATTCTACTGATCTAATACTCTGTTTCTTAGCCAGCACTAGATCATTTTGATGATTGCTGTTTTATAATGTAGTTTGAGACCCGGTATTGCTAGGCCACCTTCCTTTCTAGTTTCTTCATTAATTCCCTTGATATTCCTGACCTTTTGTTCTTCCAGATAAATTTTGTTACTATTTTTTCTAGCTCTATAAAATAATTCTTGGTAGTTTGATTAGTAAGGCACTGAATAAGTAAATTAACTCAGGCATTTTTACTATATTGGCTCAGCCTACCCATGAACAATTGATATTTTTCCAATTGTTTAAATCTAACGTTATTTGTGTAAAATGTGTTTTTTTTAATTGTGTTAATATAGTTCTTGGGTTTGTCTTGGCAGGTAGACTCCCAAGTATTTCATATTGCCTACAGTTATTTCAAACATATAAAATTTATCTTTGTATCTCTTGCTACTGGGTTTCATTGGTCGTAAAAAAGAAATGCTTATGATTTATGGGGGTTTATCTTATATCCTGCAATTTTGCTAAAGTTTTAACTATTTCAAGTAGTTTTTTAGTTGATCTCTTAGAGTTCTCTAAGCATACTGTCATCTGCAAAGAGTGATAATTTTGTTTCCTCATTGCCTACTCTAATTCCTTTGATTTCTTTTTCTTCTCTTATTGCTATAGCTAAGATTTCTAGTGCTTTGCTGAATAATAGTGGTGCTAACAGGCAATGAAGTAATATCAATACTAAATATATATGAAAAAAGGATATAACATTCAAATTCTTAAAGGAGATGTTAAATGAGTTACAGAAAGAAATAGATGGAAAACTATACCAGTGGGGGACCTCAACTGTCCCCTCTCAGAACTTGATAAATCCAACCAAAAATAAACAAGAAAGAAACTAAGGAGATGAATAGAATATTAGAAAAGTTAGATATAATAGACCTTTGGAAAAAAACTGAATTGGAACAGAAAAAAATATACCTTTTTCTCAAGAGCACATAGCATTGACACAAAATGGACCACGTATTAGGGCATAAAAACCTCAAAATCAAATATAAAAAGGCAGAAATATTAAATGTATTCTTTTCAGATCATAATGTAATAAAAATACATTTAACAAAGAGCAGTAGAAAGAGAGATTAAAAGTTAGTTGGAAACTAGATAATTTAATGCTAAAGAATAAATGGGTCAAAGAACAAATCATAGAAACAATCAATAATTTAATTAAAGAGAATCACAACAATGAGACATCATTCCAAAATTCATGGGATGCAGCCAAAGCAGTACTTAGGAGAAAACTTATTTCTCTAAACTCTTAAATCAACAAAACAGAGAAAGAGCAGATTAATGAATTGGCACACAACTAAAAAACTTAGAATAATATTAAAATAAAAATCCCCAATCAAGCACCAAATCAGAAATTCTGAAAATCAAAGGTGAGATTAATAAAATTGAAAGCAAAGGGGAAAAAACTATTGGTTAATAAATAAAACTAGAAGAGGTTTTATTTTTAAAAAAACATATGATAAATAAGTTATTGGTTAATTTGATTTAAAAAAAAAATCAAAATATCCAGTATCAAAAATAAAAAGGGTGAAATTGCTATCAATGATGAAGAAATTAAATCAATCATTAAGAAATATTTTGCCTAATTATATGCCAATAAATCTGACAATTATTGAGTGAAATCAATGTATATTTATGAAAACATAAATTACCTAGATTAATAGATCAGGAAATAGAATTCCTAAATAACCCCATCTTAGGAAAAGAAATTGAACAAACTATGAAAGAACTTCTTAAGAAAAAATGAAATCTACAAAACATTTAAAGAATAATTAATTCTAATACTATATGAACTATATGGAAATATAGGCAAAGAAGGAGTCCTACCAAACTCCTTTTATGACACAAATGTGGTGCTGATACCAAAACCAGGAAGAGCTAAAACAGAGAAAGAAAATATTAGACCAGTTTCCCTAATGAATATTGATGAAAAAAATTTGAACAAAATAATAGCAAGGTGATTACAGTGATCTGTCACAAAGATTATACACCATTACCAGTAAGATTTATACCAGAAATGCAGGGTTGGTTCAATATTTGGATGCTGTTTTAATGCTTTCCTCATTAAACTGCTGGGTGGCCTAAGGAGGCAGTTTGCCAACGGCTGAGGAAGACTGAAGTAGTAACCCAGAGAGGGAAATTATTGCCTGGCAATGTCTGGACAAGGCCTTTGTGTACCTTAGGCAAAATTAGCTAATTCCACCACCCTGCCTCTCTTCCAGAAGTGTGAATACAAGTTCATCCTTGAAGTCTTTTATCTCAGTTAAAGAAATAGTACCTTCCTTCTGATCGCCCTTTCAGAGAGACCTAAAAATACTTTTGTCCCTAACTCAAATAATTTTCCCCCCTAAATTTTTTATAACTTGCATTTCAAAACTCCAAGAAATACTTTTGAAATGTGATTTGCAGTCATATTTTCTAAAGGTCCAGAATTGTGCATTCCTCTGTATTGTACCTTCTTTGCCTGCACTTAATCCCAAAGAGACTTCTTAGCCAAGTCCAGGCTCACTAAAGTCTTTTAGGCAAATATGTCTAATAATAATAATAACATTTCTATTAAAAACTCATATGAACCCCAAAGTGCCAAACTCTGCCTCCTCTTTTGGTATCTTGACAATCCACGGTACTCAAAGGACAGTTGTCTATTTCAAACCACGACATACGCATCCTTTATTGCTAATGAATTTTCCCCAAATTAACCAGAATAAATCACATGACATAGGAGAGCAAAAGAAATTAACTTAAAGTAGATTACAAGATCAAAAACCAGGTGTTATATCAGGCAGCAAGCACACTCATCACCCATTTCCCTCCCACAACCACTTCACAAGCTTCTGGTGTCAGGAGACTTTAAGTCTTTTATATCTTCCTTTTATATCTTCTAGATGATGAGAATAGTACACAGGCAATTTCATTCATGATACAGCTGGGTTATAGTTAATCAGTCAATAGGCACTGATTAATCACTTAGTGTGTGCCAGACCCTGTGCTAAGCACTAAAGATACAAATGGAAAAAAAGAGAGTCCCTGCCCTCAAGACATTTACATTCTGGTAGTCAAGTCAACAGGCATGTATTAAATGTGCCAGGTTCTGTGTTAAGTGCTGGGGATCCAAAGAAAGGCAAAAACATAGCTCCTGCCTCAAGGAGCTACCAATTTAATTGGGTAGATAACATGCTAACAACTATGTACTGTCAAAGAAAAAAACTATTAATACTTTACACTGCATCTTAGGCACATCTGAGAGAAACAACCCGATGTAACATGAATCTAATATCCCAAAATTTCTAACTTAGAGAGATGTCTAACCTGGCATAGTTTCTCTCTCTTCCCTTCCCTGTGCTTTGTCTAGCCCCAAGAAGATTTGAGGTAACAGTTATAGGAGTCTGGAGTAAAGAACACATTATAAAATGTTAAAATACAATTTGGGGTTAGTAATAGTCACTACTCAGCATCTTGGTTGACTTCTCAAGTTCTTTCCTAAAATTAACAAAGAGACTTTCTGCCTGAGATCAATGTCTTAAAGGACAGGAGTGTGGAAAGTAGACTCTTCTACAGTCTGATGTTAATAGCCCAATCACATCCATGGCGAGGAAGGTAAATATTTAAACAAGTTGAGAGATATTCTTTATTCAAAGTTTTGGTTACCACCCTCAAACCATTTCCCTAAGAAAGGTCTTTGTTCAGTCTGGAAAGGACTTTGAGAAAATATTATTTCATAACATTTGGGACTTTCATAAAAAGGAGGTTTTTAAATATCCTTCCACAGTATGCAAAAATATATATACTGTTAATGGGAAGTAAGGGCAGCTAGGTGGTGCCATAATGCATAGAGTGCTAGGCTAGTTAATCTCAAACCTGGCCTCAGACACTTGATAGCTGTGTGGGTCTGGGAAAGTCATTTAATCCTATTTGCCTCAGTTTCCTCATCTGTAAAATGAACTAGAGAAGGAAATGGCAAGCCACTCCAGTATTTTTGCCAAGAAAACCCCAAATGAGGAATGATGGAAAACAACTGAATGATAACAGAGTGCTCCAGTCTGTTTTCATAACTCAAAAGGAGAGCGAAGATCAAATCCCCATTTCTGTCCTGTGCCCTGGCCAGACAATGCTTAGATTATTGTACCAAACTCTGACTTGCTATACAGCAAGAACTAACATAAAATTTCTCCCCAACATCTCAGAACATAACATCCCCTACAAATATGGATCTCTTGGGGTGGGCATTAGGCTCACAGTTTTGTCCCACCAAATGAATGTCCAAAGGTTGCATCACTGCTGGGTTCTGCTGGGCAGAAGTCCTGGACATTTACTCCAAAAAGCCTCAGTGCTGAAATGCGCATAACACTGAGCCTGGATTCCTGGACTTTGAGTTCACATTCCCAGGCTACATCAGAGATTCCATTTATATATATATACACATATACATGTATATACATACATACATATATATACATACACACACACACACACACACACACACACACACATACAGTTAACTGGGCAGCTTCTGGCCATCAAAATTTACCTTCTTTTGGAGAGGAGAAGGAAGGGGAGAGGGCTAGGTTGAGAGAGAAAATAAACTGAGTTATTCAGCTAATTGGATCCCCATTCAGGAAGCTCAGTCTACTCACAAGTTGTGTTCGTCCTTCACTGGCATTGTCTTAGCAAACCCCAGCCTAACCAATGGTTCCATGTATGGATGGGGTGGTGGTGGCTGATGGAGCACCTGTGTTTTCTTGGTGTTAATTATTAGACCAAAATTAACACAACCAGCAGAGAATTGATCCATACTTTGTTGCATCTCAGCTATGCAGGCTGCATTGAGTGCACAGTCATCTGCAAACAGAAAATCATGCACCAGCACTCCCTCCAGTTTGTCTTGGCTTATAGCCTTTTCAAATTGAAGAATTTACCATAAGTATGGTAGTTGACCTTGATGCCCTGCTCATCCTCATTGAAAGCATTTGACATCATGGCTAAAAACATCATGCTAATAAGCATGGGAGCAAGCACACAGCCCTGTTTCACTCCACTGGTGGCTGGGAAGGCATGAGAGCATTGTCCACTATCCAGACCCTGGACAAACATGCCATCATGAAACTGATGTACAATATTGATGAACTTCTCTGGGCAACCAAATTTTGACATAGTTTTCCATAATTCCTCATGACTAACAGTGTCAAAGGCCTTGGTCAAATCTACAAATGTTGTGTATAGACCTCTGTTCTACTCTTGGCATTTCTCCTGGAGTTGTCAGGCAGCAAGCACCACATTGACTGTTCCTCGACCCTTTCTGAAGCCACACTGCTTCTCAGGTTTATGACCATCTTCCAGGTGAAAGATCAGCCTATTAAGGAGGACTCTATCAAGAATCTTGCCAGCGATGACTAAGAGACAGACCTGCCTGTGATTGTTGCAGAACAATCTATTCCCTTTACCTTTATAGAGACGGACAGTGGAGGCATCCTTGAACTCTTTGGGGACAACCTCCTCTTGCCAGATAACCTGGAACATTTCCGTCAGTTTTTGTATGAGCAGTGGTCCCCTACCTTGTAAATCTCAGCTGGAATAGAATCAGCACCAGGTGCTTTGCCACATGAAAGGAGTCTAAGAAAATACAGGTGCTCCATCAGCCACCACCACACCATCCATATGTGGAACCATCAATTACAACAAATGAAGAAGTTTTGAAGGTTGTGGATAAGTTCACTTACCTTAGTAGTGTACTTTCCAGGGATGTACACATTGACAATGAGGATTGCCAGAGCTAGCTCAGTGTTTGGAAGGCTCTGAAGAAAAGTTTGGGAGAGAAGAGGTATAGGCTGACTACTAAACTGAAGGTCTATAGAGCCATTGTGCTGACCTTATTGTTATATGCTTGTGAAACATGGACAGTCTACCAGGGCCATGCTAGGAAACTGAATCACTTCTATTTGAACTGTCTGAGGAAGATTCTGAAGATCATCTGGCAGGATAAGGTACCAGAAACCGAGATCCTTGCTTGAACTAAACTGCCAAGTATTCAAACTATGCTTCAAAGAGCACAACTCCGATAGGCTGGCCATGTTGTTTGAACGCAAAATGTACACTTGTCAAAAAGACTATTTTATGGAAAAGTTGTATGGGGCAGATGATCACATGATGGTCAGAAGAAGCAATACAAGGAAACTCTCAAGGTCTCTCTCAAGAACTTTGGATTCAATTGTGTGACATGGGAGACACTGGCACAGGTCTGCTCAGCATGGTATGCCCACATCAGAAAAGGTGCTGTGCTCTATGAGCAAAGTAGAATTGAAACAGTACAAAGAAAACATAGGATGAGCAAATTTGGAGTAACCATCCCAAATGTTCACATAGACTATCTGTGCCCAATCTGTGGTAGAGCATTCTGAGCTTGTACTGGTCTGATCAGCCACAGCAGGATGCACTGAAACTTCACTTTACCATGTTGATGTCATTTCGGTCCTCTTCGAGAATACAGAACAACAACCAACTCCCATCCTATACTTCTGGCAAGAAAATCAATTAAATTTTCCCCAAATATCCCTACATGTTTGCAACTCCACATTTTATTTTCTGTAGAGATTATGGCAGTATTAGTTTCTGGCAGAAATGCAAAGATCCCCCATCTCCATATTTTCCCCTGCTCTTTCCAGTTTTTCTCCTGAATTGATTTGTCTGGCAACCAGGGGCCATTATGGGGGTTCTGAAGGAAACTCCATACTTCCACTGCTTTGGAATTTTGGTAAATGGAAATCCCAACGATGAACTAAAGGGAACTCAGGCTATTGATGATGATAGTTGCTAAACTACTAACTATTATTACTAACTATGGTTAACCAGAGATGAAAGTGGTTCAAAGGAATTTCAAACCACAACTCAGGAATTTGGACTGAGAAAGTATGGACAGTAACAGGAAAAGGGGGAATTTAAAACAGACAAATGTCTAAGGAAGTCTCTATCTAGCTGGCTAGGTGAAGTTGTCTGTGGTGGGCCATCCAAAGAGAGAAGATAGAGGAAAATTTCCTATCCCTAGAGAGAAGATATTGCATCACATCTGACAACCAGTGGGTGGCAGCAGGAACCAGAAGCAGTAACCCTACCAAGAACCATCATCACAAAGATGAGTCAGCAGAGGGCAGCAGAGAGAAGTTCAGCAGAGCAGCTCAGCGGAATGGATGCCATCCATAGGCATCTTCTATTGATCTGTCCAGCAGAGATGCCGAGCCAGAGCAGCAGCACACTTAGATGACTGGCAGGTCTGCAGCCTCAGGGGCTTACATTGCTTTGGCTACATTTTCCTTGCTCACAGGTGTCTTTCTGGTGTTATTATAACCTATGGTGCATATACCCTTGTGCATGTAGGGTGAAATTTTCTTTTTATTTATTCTGCAAGGCTGTTTGATTAAATATTGTTTCATTTGACTTACTGCCCTGCGGTGGCCTAGAAAATGAACAAACCTTGGTGGGACTTTGTAAGTTGTGGTTTTATGTGGGTTCTGATCCACAAAATCCAAGAGTAGTTTTCTGCAGGTAACTTGCAAGGGAAGCAGCCAGGGGCTACATTTATTGTTTCCTTGACCTGAAAAATATTACATTGCACTAATAAAAATTCTATCCATACTTTAAGGCCTTGCTGAAACCCCACTTCCTTTGTAAACTGATTCCTGACCATGGCTCCAGTCCATACTATTCACTCTCTCCTCTGATTTCCTACAGCACTAGGCTCTATCTACCCCCTTCACTTGGGAAGTCTTTCTCAGGTGGATTGGGTGGCTATGAACAATTTGCTCCAACAGCCAGGAAGGCAGCTGAAGTAGGTACTTGGAGTACTTACAGCTTATCAGATGTTGAAGATGCCAGGATCATCCACTTCATCCTGGGTGTTGCCACTGGATGTTGATGACTCTGGAAGATAGAGTGAGGCTGATGACTTTGTGCAGCTCTGCCTCATTTAAGTCCAATTCACACCCTAGTAGATATTCATTACCACAGTCTTGGAGGGAAGGCAGCTAGTCTGCAAGAACAGGAAGACAGTACCTGATATAGCTTCTTCCTTTCATATAAATGTATGGAAATTCAAGGCCTTTTTGTTGGTTTTTCTAAACTGACTCTTATACTGGGGTCATAGGCCTGTGTTCATTGGCAGGAAGCATCACGAGACATCCAGGTTTGCTGCTAGAAAATTAGTGAAGTTTTAAGAATTTGGTTACCCGGGTGAATTTTTCTGTGTGTTTGTTTATATTCCCCATGACAGATGTGCCCCTGGAGAAAATGTCATGCTTTGGATGATGTAGCCAGATGCCTGAAGTCTTGGGTACTGAATATACCAAAGGCCTGTGAAGTGATAGCTTTGTTTCACAAGATTGATAATAACTGAGTCTTTGACAATACCATTGTCCTCTTTCCTTATTCTGTCAGGCATTCTTGTCCCAGAGTTTGTGCTACCCTATCAGTCTACCATCATGGGACTGGTTTTCCATGAATTCATCTTGTTTCCCAAACTAGACTGGAAACCACGTTTTCTTCCATTTCCTTTCCAACATGGCAGCAGATTCAGTAAAAATGGTTGAATTGAACTGAGGCTTTTTCCCAGTCAGTTTTTGATAGAACCATTCCTTAGACACCAGTTTCTTGTAATGAGACTGTGGCCCAGCTCCAAAGATTGACTTCCTCAGAAGCTATTTTTCCTTTGTTTCTCTTGCAGCAATTTTCTGTTCATGGCACAAAGCCCCAGATAGGCTTTGGCTTTCACCGTACACTCTGTGTCATGCTGATAAGCTCCCTTCCCAGGCTGACTGGCAGATACAGAGGTGCTAGAGTCCATAGCCTTCCTACCAAATCACATAGACACCTTCTCCACCTCTTACCTCTTAATGTCTTTATTTTCACTGCAACTATTGTCAGGGATATTAGAATTAAATACCTAGTGGTAGGATTAACTAAGGGGTAAAGAGAGGATTTAATTTGTAAGGATGAAACCTAATTATCCAGTGGGACCCCAGGGATACAGTTATACCTATTTTTTTGATGAATAATCTCTTAAAAGTCACTTCTCCAGTAGCAAAAATTGAAACCTTAGAAACACTCCTCCCTAAAATAAATAATATTTACTTTCCCAAAAGGGTTGAGACTCGGGCAGAAGAATGAAATGAGAACCCACCACTAAGAAAACCTTAAGAGTTCAAGGATTGCCAAAGGGAATTTTGAACTTCACTAGGGATCCAATGTGCGTGGGGACCTTTAACGACTGTAATGATTATCAAGCCTTAATATGTCCTGGGAAAGTATTGAAGGATCTTTCTCTCCCTCCATCCTTCCCATAATTTCACTTTCCAAAGGCATCTGCTCCATGTAGTTATGACATGTTTTAAGACGATGGTGTTGGCATTAGGTGGGGATGGCAAAGAGGCAAATTAAGTCATTATATCAGAAAACAAACAACTCTCCCTCACCAGTGAGAGCTAAACAGAAATGGATCAGGCTGTTTTGAGAGTGGCTGGTTGGATGTCTTCCAGTTATTAGGTACCTTATAGAAAATATTTCTTTCATGTATGAGTTGGATGAAATGATCTCCTGGTTCCTTCTGTACTTTCAAATTCTGTAATTCTGATGAGATGACCTCCGTAGTTCCTCTTCCTTCTAAAATCTTCTAAATGACCCCCTGACATGGCAGTTGTGGGTAAATGGACTTATTGGTCTTTTGGTGAGTAAATTGCCTGGAAGGGTCTTCTGGCTCCTACCAGGCCCTTCCTCTTGGGAGGTAGCAACAAGAGAGTCCTGATACTCTAGACATTTGAGCCAGTGGCCTAGCCTCTTGGGAAAGGGATTGTCTGCTTTGCAGGGAGTGAGAGAAAAGGTGGTTATCCAAGGGCACAAATCGAGACTGGTTTACAGACAGAGATGATACAGAATCTAAGATTCTCTTGACCCCATTAAGGGTCATTTGCATTGGTATTTTCACCTGTTCCCTTACTCATAGATAGGCCTGTTTAAGAAGTAGCTAGGACAAGGCCCCGTTAATGAAGTCAAGACAAAGAAAGGCATCAGGCTGGGAGGGAAATAACAACAGTTACTATTGATAATCACTCTAAAGACAGGAGTGTCCAAAAGAGAACTTAGGCAAGGACACATTGGCATCCCAGCTTCAGAGTGAAGTAGGTTTAAGGTTTTGGGAAAGGAAAAGACAGGACAGGGCAGGAAAGGACAAGACAGGACAGGACAGGAAAGGAAAGGAAGGGAAAGAAAGGGAAGGGAAAGGAAAAGAGACAGTAAAACTGACATTGCCTCATCCTAAGTGAGTACCTGCAAAGACCTTGGCCTAAAGGGTCCAAGGTCTCCCAGTGAATCCTGGGTCATCTCCAGTCATCCTGATGAATATCTGGTCACTGGATTCAGATGGCTCCGGAGGAGAAGTAAGTTTGGTGACCTGCACAGCCCTCCCTCACTCAAAACCAAGTCATGTCATCATTTCTCTGATGGCGTGGTCTTCTTCGGCAACAAAGGATGAACACAATACTCATAGATAACAAATGAATCTAAGAGGCTACTGGTGGCATATTCTAAAATAAAGGACATTTCACTCTACCCCATATATGACAGGAGCTTCAGGGCTCAGATTGGAACCAACCCATTATGGAACCTTGGGTGGTTCACTTTAGAATTCTGGCCTTCAGTTTTCTCCATCTATAAAACGAACGTCAGGATGAGTTTGGACTGGGTGCTATCTAATGCCACTTCTAGCTCTGCAGTCTATGAACCTGGGATGGATTAAGACCTTTCCAGTTGGTTTCCTTAGTCTGAAATAAACTATGCATCTAATCAAACAATATTTACTTGAACACAAACCTAAAAAAACCGTTGTTGATCTAAAAACCTTAATCTGAGTAAAATAAATATAATATTTCAATAAAATAAAATAAATTTAATAATAAAATCTATTACAGAGTGCTTTACAGTCATTAGTGCATGTAGCTCCACAACAAGGCTGAGGTAGGTGAAGGAAGCATTATCTTAGATAAAGCTTAGAAAGGCCAAACAATTTTTCCGGTCACATAACTAATGAAAGGTAGAATGGGGGTGTGAACTCAGGTCTCCTGACTTTAGGTATGGTACCCTTTATCCTAATGCACAGTGACTCTTGATATGAATAGCCTTCCTCTTAACTCCACCCTTACCTCTGGGAGGGAAGAAAGACATTCCCTTGTCAAACCCTGCCCCCAAAACCCAACCAAATATTTAAGTGGATACCATCTTCCTGTCCCCACAAAAGCACTCCAAATCAATAATAGCTATTTAATTACAATTGGTAACAAAGTTTCTAATTGCTACTTTATATCCATGAGGATGGTCTTTGATATAAGTTGTTTAGAAGTGAAGCAACATTGCCAACTGGAAAGTCTGTGACACAGAACCACAGTGTTGTACACAGTAGCAGCAATATTGTACGATGATCAACCGTCAGTGACTTACTTATTCTCAGCAATATAATGATGCAAGATAGTTCCAAAGAACTTTTAATGAAAAGTGTTATCCATCTCCAGAAAGAGAACTGATGGAGCCTGAATGCAGATTGAAGCATATTTTAAAACTTTTTTTTTCTTTTTGATTTGTCTTCTATTTTTCAACATGGCTAATATGGAAATATGTTTGTATGACTGCACATGTATAATCTATATCAAAGTGCTTGCCTTCTCAAGGAGTAGGGAGGGGAGGGAATTTAGAACCCCAAAATGATTAAAAAATGAATGTTAAAAATTATTTTTACATATAATTAAGAAAAAACTCACATTCTTTAAATTAAAAAAAAAAGAAAGATTGCTATGTGGGTTATGATTTAGTATACTAACGAAGAGCCATTAAGGGGCAGACTTTAGGCATGGTCAGTAACATAGTTAATCACGAGGAGGAGCCACCCCCTTCCTGATTCTGTTCAATAATAAGACTGAGTATTGTCAATCAAGCATTTGTCCTAGGGGAATGAGTGCAATGGGGTGGTAAAAGTCAACGTCTATAGATCTCAAAGAAAGCTGGTTTCTTCTGTTCTCTCTTTCCACTTTTTTATGGGTGCCAAATACTAGTTTCATTTCTCTTACATTGGTATATGTAGATTTATCCAATTAGATTCTTGACTCAGCCCTCAACCACCAGCAAATTCCACCTTCATCCCTTCTCTGAGGTATTTTAACAGCATCAGTCCCCCAAACGTGGCAAAACTAGGAATTGCTCTTTACTTATAACCAAAAAAGAAAAAAGAAAACCCAATATATTAAACCACATAGAATTTGCACCTATTAATAGGGTGCTGGCACCATTTTACTGTTTGCAAGCAAGTCAGAATCCGAGTTCAAAGATATTCCTATATATATTCATACATAAGTTATTCCTTGCCCCCAACATGGAGAGGTGTAGGCTCTTTTCCCTCCCTAATCCTCAGCCATAGGAGTTCAGCACTAATAATTACTTGAACAGAACATTTCAGGCTGGTAGAACACATTACCTGAATGATTACAATCGAGCATCAGAACAACTATATTAGGTAGATATAATTATTACTTTAATTTTGTAGATGAAGAGATTTCCCCAAGGTCATACAGCTGGTGGGGATCCAAGGCAGGATTTGAACCTCTATCTCCTTGTCTCCAAGTTTAATTTCATTCCCCAGCACATGTGGCTTCCCAAGGCATCATGCCAACCCAAATGGTGTTCCAGGATAATGAAAGAATAAGTATCTGTGCTAACAAAACTGTTATGAGTGATCCAGCAAAGGTACTCCAGATGTTTACACAACTATAGGCCTGTCAGTTTGACTTAAATTCATGGCACATGCACACACACACACACAACACACACATGCACACAAACACACAAGTTAGGTTAATATGTGTGGAACATGTCATGAATAAAGGTCAGTGACAAGAAATCAGTCTAGAAATACAGGTGGGAACCAGACTGAGAAAGACTTTGAAGAAGACAGGGGCTTGCATTTTACACTCATGACAGTAGGAATCCTTTGAAGCTTCTTGGGCAGGTGACAGGCATCTCAGTCAGACCTGAGATGTAAGATTATCAAGTTGGTAGCTGTAAGAAAACTGGATTAGAAAGAGGCAAAAGATAAAGAAATGAGCTGTGATCACCAGACAGTGCTTGCTAGTGGAGAATATGTAGAGCATGTTTTATAAATAATTCCATTATATGATGTATAATTTCATGTCTCCTGTGTATTTGATCTTCTGTATGTGACTTTGCCATATGATGCTATGTATGGGATTTCTGCATAGAAGTCGCCTATTTGGTCTATAGCATGCAGCTCTAATTTGCAGCCCTGTGCCTGGAGTCAGGAAGACCTGAGTTCAAATTGGACCATGGCCACTTACTGGCTATGTAACCCTGAGCAAGTTACTTTACTCTGCTGGCCTCAGTTTTCTCATCTGTAAAATGAGCTGAAGAAAGAAATGACAAACCACCCCAGTATCTTTGTCAAGAAAATTCCCAAACGGGGTCAAGAAGAGTTGGACATGACTGAAAATGACTGCATGTGGCCTATGTATCTCATATAATAATTGCATCGATGGATATTTGGTGGGCTTATAATTTTGTCCATGAATCTAGCATGGTTGCAAACTTTTTAAATGAAAGTAAAGTATAAAAGGGGACAAGAACTTCTCCTGTGTTGACAGGAATCTAGGGCAGAGGTCAACAAAAGTCTTTTGTGTTTCCAAAGCTTTGGGTTGCTGCTCAGGAGCTACAGAGCTGCTGGTGTGACTGGGCGCTGGTTACTTGGGATAATGAAATGGATAAAAAAATGAATGTACATACTAACTCCAACAAAATGTGGCTTAGAAGAAACATAGCTGAAAAGCGAAGTTTAACACAGAATAAAAATGGAGGGGAAGGGAATTGATGAACATTAGGTGAACTTAGAAGAGCACTTCTCAAAGTGTGTCCAGGGAGCCCTGAAGGACCCTGAGATCCTCTCAGAGGGTTCACAGGGTCAAAACTATTTCCATAATAATGTTGAAACATTTTAATTACTAATATGTTGACTATGAATAGATATAATCCTTATAAACAAAAACTCTTTAGAAAGTCCAAAAATTTTAAGAGCATGAAGGGGTTCTGAGACCAAAAAAAATTGAAAATCACTGATCACAAAATAGCAAGAATTGCAATCATTCTATGGGAAAAACCAGAACTAAATACTCACAACAAATGTGTGCTCGTCCTTCATTGCTGAAGAAGACCACGCCATCAGAGGAATGATGACATGACTTGCACTTGACTTTGTTTTGAGTGAGGGAGGGCTGTGCAGGTCACCAGTCTCACTTCTCCTCCAGAGCCATCTGAATTCAGTGACCAGATATTCATTAGGATGACCGGAGATGACCCAAGATGAGGCAATTGGGGTTAAATGACTTGCCCAAGGTCACACAGCTGGTGAGTGTTAAGTGTCAGAGGTGTTATTTGAACTTAGGTCCTCCTGACTCCTGTACTGGTACTCTAGCCACTCACAAGATGAACAGAAAGAAACAAGGAAATTGTATTATACTGAGAGGAATCATAGACAACAAACCAATATGAACATTAATTGTATATGCTCCAAATGCCTAACATCTAAATTCAGAAAAGAAAATTTAATTTAATTATAAAAGACATACATAGTAATATAATAATGGTAAGAGACTTTAATGTCTCTTTTTCTGCTTTAAACAAATCTAACTGAAGACAAACAAAGGGAAAAATATAAAATTAAACAAATCTCTGGAATGGAGCTAAAGAGTAATGGAGTCTTTTAACTGGGACCACCAAAGAATGTAAGTATTTCTCAGTACCACTTGGAACTTTTGCAAAAATTACCGTATATTAGGGCATAAAGATATTACAAATGTATGTTAAAAGACAGAAATAGTAAACACATCCTTTATTGACACAATAAAAGTAGTAATCAGTTCAAAGAACACAAACAAAAGACGTAGACACAATTGGAGACTTAACAATAAAATCCTAACTAATGAACAGGCCAAAGAACAAATCACAGAAACAATTAATTATGTGAAAGTATATGATGGTAATAAAACAAGATATCAAAATTTCTGGGATGTAGTAGTAGTAAAGTAGTCCTGGGGAAAAAATTATATCCCCAAAAATATATGTTAACTGGATACAAATTTAAATTATTAATGAACTGAATATAGATTTTTAAAATTTAGAAAGTCAAAAACCAAACCAAAAATAAGCAAAAAAAATCCCAAATTGGGAAATGTTAAAATTATTAAAAATTAGAGGAGCAAAAGGTAGTGAAAACCAAAGACTATAGAAATTACAGACAAAAGACAAAGTTGTTTTTTACAAGACTAAGAAAATTGATAGACTTTCAACCAATCTGACCAAAAGTAAGGCAGAAAAAAATCAACAAAATAGAAAATGAACAAGAAGTCATAATAAAGGCAGAAGAAATAAAAATAATTACCAAAACATAACATACAGAATCATATGCTAATAAAACTCAAAACACAAAAGAAATTCAGAAACCCTTCATTAATAAAAATACCCAAATGAATAGAAGATCAAATAGAGATTTTCAATATTTTACTCTCATAAAAGGAATGAGAGCTAGATAACTATCAAAGGGGGAAAAATTCTACTGGTTCCGATGAACTCATAGGAGAATTCTATCAAATTTTTAAGGAATAGTTAGTACCAATATTACAAAAAATATTCTCCAAAATTGAAAAAGAAACCACTCTACCAGACTCCATTTATAGTATAGACTATATATAGACAAATATAGTCTTAAAGATTCCACCAGGGAAGGAAGAAACAAAGAAGTAAAACTCTAGATCAATATCATTAATGGATATTGATTAAATTTTTTAAATTAAATTTAATAATTATTAAATTAATTAATTAAAAAATTAAATAAAATTTTGTCAGACTACAAGACCAAATTAAATTTATGCCAAGGAGGCAAGAATGGTTTGATATTAGGAAAACAAACGACATAAATAAGATGGTCCCCTCCTGTTGGCAAATGGATAAATACATTATGGTATGTGAATGCAATGGAATAGTACTGTGCTGTAAGAAATGAAGAAATGGACAGTTTCACAGGGAACTAGAAAAACTTATCTGAACCAAAATAGTATGAAGTGAGGAGAACTAGAAGAAAAATGTTTATTTTGCATTATACAGAAAGGTAACTTTGGAAGATTTTAAATCTCTGATCAGTGCTACCCACCTCCTGTTGGAGAAGTGATGGACTTCAAATGTAAAATGAAATATATTTTTATATTTGGTCAATGTGGGAATTTGTTTTGCTGCACTATGTATATTGGTCATGAGGAACTTTTAATTTTTATTAATGAGGAGACAACAGAATGGAGAGATAATAAATCTAAATAGATAAATAAAAATATAAAAACAAA
>CM053770.1:284206214-284221676 GCA_028658325.1 Potorous gilbertii | reverse complement strand
TCGAGTACCTGTTTAGGACAGGAAGCCTGGTGGGATTTTCTTATCGTATGTCATAGAGACATATGTTTACACAGCCTGGAATCGCAAGGCCCAACCGACACTACTGTGTTAATTGTCTTGTCCTACTAAATTTATGATTTGTTCAACTAAGAGAGTTCCTTTCTCACAGCAAAATGTATATAAGCCAGAAGATTTCTGTACTGGGTAGCCAGAATATATCTGGCTCCATAATGCATTATGTTACTGTTATCTTTAATAGGGAATTGATCACTTAATTAATTAAATCATAAAATGTATGCATTTAGCCTGTTGCCTTTTCTTTAACCAAGTTTTCAGGTCAACAGGACCAAGTGACCATCATAGGAGGAAGGAGCTAGAACCAGCCAGGGAATGACTGGACGGCTTTCATGAAATGAAAAGGCACAAGTGCGCTAGAGAAGTCCCTCCTCTGGTCGCTGGAGCAGTGTGGGGCAGTGGGTAGGGTACCGGAGTGGAGTCAGTCACACCTAGGTGCTAACTCTTCCTTAGAGGAGGTCTAATTGCACCACCCTCCACGAGTCACTTAGGTGATCTCTGCCTCAGTTTCCTAAGTGAGCGGCTTCTCAGGACTCTAAATATATGACTGCGTAATTCAAAAATGATTGCCATGAACGACGTGCCTTTGAAGTAGTGGCTTTCTGCAAGGGGAATTCAAACTCTGGTCCACTGGCTGGAAATCCAATTATTTTTCCTGTTTTGCCTTTTAAAATCTCTTTTAAAATAATTTGTATCCACAGTGCTTATCATAGTGCCTGGCACATAGAAGGCACAGAAAACACTTGTTCAGTCATGAACTGTGACCTCATTTGGGATTCTCTCGCAAAGATACTGGAGTGGTTGACCATTTCCTTTTTCATCTTATTTTACAAATGAGGAAACTGAGGCAAAAGGGTGAAGTGACTTGTCCAGGGTCACACAGGTAGTAAGAGCCAGAAGTGGCTTTTTAAATGCACTTCAATTTAATAAACATTGATTAAGTAATTACTATGTGCCAGGTACTTTTCTAAGCCCTGGGGATACAAATACAGAAAAGAAAGGTAGACACTCATCTTCAAGGACCTTATTTATATTCTAATGGGGAAGATAATAAACAACAGGAATCTAGAAATGGGGGGAGGGGGCGGAGAAGTCTGTACCAAGCAGAACGCAGATAGAAAGTGAAGAGTGAGCTGGAGAATCCAGGTCCAACCCTCTGTAAAGGAAAAGAGAGAGCTGGGGGGAGTTTAGTGCTCCTCTTTCCTGCCCTCTGCTAAAAAAGGAGAGGAGGCTGAGGGAATTGAGAAGGTGTTGAGTATCCAAGGCTGACTTCACAGCACCATAGGGCGCAGGGGTGTTCAGCCCCTGGTATGAGGGCTGCTCATCCACCTTTGGTGTCCCTCTGATTGGCTCCAGGAAGCTGCAGCATGCACAGTGAACCACCTGGGTAAAAATGTCGTGGCAAAGGGACTAAACCATATTGAGGTAGCGCATGGGCCTCAAGCCCATTGGTGAGTTGGGGGGTAGGGGGGCTCCTACCCCAAGCATGAGAAGACAGTTTGTTCTAATGGCTACGAAGGCAGCCGAAGCCGGTGTTGGGAGCTTGGTCAGACATTGAAGGTGCCAAGATCATCCGCTGCATCCTGCACCAGCCCGTCTTCTTGACTTTGGTCTTGCCACTGTACTTCAAAGACTGGCAGAGAAGCTGAGGCTCTTGATTTTATGCAATTCTGCCTCACTTAAATCCAAGTTCAGAAATCACCCCGTGCTCATTGGTCTCTTGAAAACAAAGGACAAACGATGAAGCTATGATGAGATTTCGGGTCAGCTTCTCCTGGGCAGGGCTTCATGTTTGGAGGCGATCAAACCAAGACTATGGACAAATGGGAAGTGGGGAGATCGGAATCCCTATCTTCTGACTCCAGAGAGACAGAGAGAGGCCATAATAACGTCACATTTCTATGGTTTGCAATGCATTCCTCTCACTACAGCTCTGGGAAGAAGGCAGCATAAACATTATTACTGCCGTTTTATGGAAGAAGAAACTGCTTCTGAGAAACTAAGTGACTTGCTCATGACACCTCAGTAAGTTTCAAAGCTGGGGCTCTGACTCTGGAGTCTCACTTCCAAACTATCTTTTCAATGACAGCATTGATGCTGGGAAGCTAAGTGGCACCATAGGGCACAGAGCACTGGGCCAGGAGTCAGGACGACTCATCTTCATGAGTTCAAATCCAGCTTCAGGCACTTCCTAGCTGTGTGACCCTGGGCAAGTCACTTCACCCTGTTTACCTCAGTTTCTTCATCTGTAAAATGACCTGGAGGAGGAAATGACAAACCCCTCCAGTATCTTTGCCAAGGAAACCCAAAACAGGGTCACAAAGAGTCAGAAAAGACTAAAACAACTGAACAGCATTGATGCTAAAGAAAGAGGCTCTGGAACTCACTGGGATGTCATGGATCTTGGGCTCATCAGTGTAGAGGGGCTTCAGAGAACATCAAGTCCAATTGTATGTTGAATGTCTAATACTATTGTATATCATTATAAAGATGAGGAAACTAAGGCTGAGAGGGTTTAAATGACTTGCCCAAGGTTAGTTACAAGGTCACTTAGTTGCCAATGTAGTCATTGACAGACCCAGGAATCGAATTCAGGTCTTCTAATTCCATATCCATGCTGGGCTTTCCTCCACAGTACCACACTACCTTTCCAGGGCATTGGAAGGAGGGATGGGGAAGGCACTGCACTCAATGAGAACAAGGAAATTTGAAAAGGGAGAGGAGAGGCCCCAAAGCCAAGCTTTGCCAACTTCCCAGTTTTGGTCTTGCTCCAGGGAGAGGTAGGAATGGGCACCTTCCCCCTCATGCTCTCATCCCTGTCTCTTCAGACATATTGTACCCTTTAAAGTATCATCCCTCAGATGCCTTCGTGACCTGAACTCACACAGGAGGACTTTATTTTGTTGTCACTGTTGTTGAGTTATGCCTGACTCCCTGTGACCCCATTTGGGATTTTCTTGGCAAGGACACTGGGGTGATTTATCATTTTCTTTTCTAGACTGTTTAGTAGATGCAGAAATGAAGGCAAACAGTGTGACGTGAGTTGCCTGGGGTCACACAGCAAGGAAGTATCTGAGGCTAGATTTGAACCCAAGATGAGGCTCTATCAGGTCTAGGGCCCTATCCACTACACCACCTAGCTACCCTTTTAGAGTAATAGTAGACACATGCTAAGATTTGCACAGCCAAGTGAGTTGTAAAGCTGGTATTTGTGGCCAACATTTCAAACTGTCCAAATAGGCTGTCTCTTCTAAACCAAAGACCCCCTCATGGAACCCGATGTTTGTATGCCTTTGGAAGATTGGTGTTCCTAAGGATGAAAATTAACTCTGATTGGTTAACAAGTAATGAGGAGGTATGTTTTCTTTCCTCCCTAACATCTTCTTTCCCCTCCCCTTCACATTTTCTATTCTTCAGTAAACAGATGTGAGCTCTCCAACACAATAACATTGTCTTGGCTACTTAAAAAAAATAAATATAAGAAATGAGTCTAAGACATTACCTTCTCCTTCCTGGACTACTTTGACTACTTCAAATTAAGAAAAAAATCTGAGGTATTGTGGAGGATACATTTTACATCACTGTTACTTTAACTCCTTCCCCCCAACACCCTGTAGAACCATCTCTTTTCATCTCAACAAAACAAACCAGCCCCTCAGCCAAGCACATAGGTTTTCATCTGCTCTGCCAAGTTGGTAATACTGCTCTCATACTCTCTCCATTTTCTTAGCAAAGGCTGAGTTTGAATACATATGTATATATATAAATATAAATACTATAAATATTATACATAGAGAAATAATCATTTCTCACTATTTACACACACACCTGCACACACACACACATATATAAGTGCATATCTATAATGACAGAGAGATAGTTAACAGAAATGGTCCTTTTTAGCCTCTCTCATTCCTTTCCATGTATATAAATTTCTTTTCGTGAGGTGAAACGAACCTTTGTGTTCTCCAAAGGATTATTGGAATTGTATATCTCAGAAGTTACTTTTCATCTGATTCCACAGCCTAACCTGAATAGGCTTCGGTGGATGGTATGAATGAAGTTGCTTTCTTTAGAAAGGTAAAAGGGAAAGGCAAAGAAATGTCACTTACTCAAAACACCAATATGAATTTTTCATTCACCAAAGAACCAAACTTGTTCACCAGTCATATTTGGGCAAAATGCATGCGTACATATACACATACACACAATACAACAATACATATAATACATATATGTATATATATAATACATACCATAGAAACACATGCCTGCAGTACACATGCAAAACATATAAAACTCACCATACAAACAGGCATCTACACATGCATGTACACACATCTATGAATACATACACATGAAACACAAATATGCATAAAATGCAGCATACACACAGGTACATGTGTATACATGTATAGGCATGTATACATGTTTTCAATACACAGTGCTGAACATACATGCATACATGCTTGTATACACACAACCCAACTTTCTCCAGGATTCCAAATGAACTGGGGGAAAGTGTGTCACAGGCTTGTGGGGTAACTGCTTTTTATTTTACTACCTCAGTAAAAACCATCTTTCTAAAAGCTACTTTGAGCAGACAGATTCTCAATGTATGACCTTGGAGGTTAGGGTTCTGGGGGTGCTGAAAAATCACCCCAATTCCTCAGGAAACACCCTGAAGGGAAGCCATAACCTTGCTTTGGGACCCGAACCTCATATGTAAGAGTGGAAGTTGGCATAAGGTGGCTCGGATAGCTCAGAGAAGAGCTCGAAGTTGGCACAGAGCAAAGAGAAGTCAAGAGAGCCATCGGAAAGCTCACCTAGTGAAACAAAACTGTTATAATAAGGGGGGGAGGTGGGTCCAAGATAATTGTCCAAATTAATATATTTTAAAATATTTTTCACCCCCTATATTAAGACCAGGGAAGGAAGTTAGTAGCTGTGGGATAAGTAGTACTTTGCCTGCCAGAAATAAATGTGAAAACTGGCATTCTCTCTATTGAGGGTGATTAACGCAGTCTCTTAGCTCCCCCTGGTGGCCAGAAGAGATACTGCACACTCCAAGTTCCTCCAAGCCTTACGACTTAATTTTAGTCTGTGACCAGCTGCATGTTTCTGCATGTTTCAAGGAGGAAGTATTAAGTAAGTCACATCAGATGCACATGCCACACTGTTTTGAAAAGCTCAGTTCTTTTCAATAATGGGATTGTCTCTCCCTAACCCTATCCTGTAATCCTGTTAAGCTATCATCAGTTGTTAACAAATTAGTTTATGAGGACCTTCTGAAGAGCTAAGCGTAGTTCCTGGCACATAATAGGTGCTTAATCAATACTGGTATATATAATATATAATAATATAATTCCTGAGGTGGGGAAAGATTGGTTCAGAGCCCAGGGGTATGTCTGGAAAAGTGAAAGTCAGGTGAGTGGATAAGTGTTGAACTTGGAGTCAGGAGATTCTAAATTCCAATCTGGATTCAGACACTTGCCAGCTGTGTGACCCTGGACAAGTCTCTTAATCTCTGTTTGCCTTATTTTCTTCAACTGTAAAATGAAGAAAATAACAGCATTTTTCTTGCAGGGTTGTTATGAGTATCAAGATTTGTTTGAAAAAAGTGCCTGGCACATAGTAGGTGCTGTGTAAAATGCTTTTGTCCCCTTCCTCCTATTCAAAAAGACTACTCTGAGTGTGTTACACAGGCTGCATTGTTTGGAGGGAAACAGAGTGCTTTGTTAGGTACTTGTGGCCCCACTGTGAAGTGGATCAGTTATCACCATCTGTGAGTTAGCGGATCTTGAGTTTAAAATGGCTCTTCCTTTAGTCTGCTGCTTTCCAGATAAAGCTAGAAGTGTGATTTGGTTTCGAAAGCAAAATAATTCATTGCCAACTCATTGACATTTATGGAGAGAAAGTTTCCAGTTGGTAAAACATATCAAAGTAGGTTGCAAGATTTTGGGAAGATAGTAAAAGCCTCAGCGAATCCTTGAGGAGGGAATTGAAAGCACAGGACCCTTGGTTTTACTTGATTGTCAAAGAAAAGCTTGTCCTGGGGCATGAAACATGTTTGAGGTGCTTAGGTATTTATGTGGAAAAGTAGCAGTATGATTTTGAAATAGTCTTTTTTTGAATGTCACGGCCGTATAAAGGAAAGAGCACTGGACTCCGAGCAAGGTAGCCTGTGTTCAAATCCTACCTCCAAGCATTGCTATCTGTATGACTCTGGAGGCCTCTCAGCTTCAATTTCTTCATTTGTGAAATGAGGGTAGAAATGTAGGTGCTTCCTCACCTCACAGCTCACGAGCAAAGCATTTTGGAAATGTTGATGCTATTGTTAGTACTTATATAATTTGTAGTTGTTCAGTTGTGTCCAATTGTGACCTCATTTGGGGTTTTCTTGGCAAAGATACTAGAGTAGTTTGCTATTTCCTTCTCCAACTCACTTTACAGATGAAGAAACTGAGGCAAACAGGGTGAAGTGACTTGCACAAGGTGACACAGCTTGTAAGTATCTGAAGCTAGATTTGAATTCAGATCTTTCTTGTCTTAGGCCTGGTGCTCTTTCCACTGTGCCACTAGTGGCCCCTACTTATATAATACACAGGAATACTGCCCTTCAGAATCCTGGGGTCCAGTGGGTAGGGGGAACAACCTTTTGCTAGACAATTTATCCAGTATACCTCAAGTTCTAGGGTCTTACCATTGACTTTGAGCTTGAGCTTATAGAAAGAAAAATGAGGAGGTCACCAGAAACCATTCCAACAAATGGTAGTTGTTGCAGAAGTCATCGACTTTGGAGCCAGATCACTTATGTTCCTGAAACTGCAGTGGGGCAGTCCTAAACAGTATCAGGGACGATGTGATGGTGGTGACTTGCTTTGGGAACTGAGACTCATCTGTAAGAGCAGAAGTTGGAATAAGATGGTTCAGAAATTATCTGGGCTACAAGTGGGTAGAGAGAAAACAGAAATCAAGAGGGCTGTTGGAAAAAAACTGTTCCAATAAGTGTGTGTGTGTGTGTGTCTATCTGTCTGTCTAAGATAATTGTTGAAATTAATATATTTAAAAATATTTTTCATCTTCTATATTAAGACCAAGGAAGTGTTAGCTCACTGACTAAGGCATGAACAGAAGTAATGAAATGATGACCAGCTCCTCCTGCCTCTCTGTAGAAAGAAGTTGATTCTCCTGCTGCCAGGATAGAATCCTTTACATTCCTGTTCCCCCTCCCCACTACCTGGTAGAGGCTATACAATCCCCAGATGTCCAAGAAAAGAGGTTTTGATTTCCCATGAATCTAAACACCCTTCTATAACCCCCTATAACCTATTCTCAACCTATTCACTGAATGGGCATTACCTCACCCTAAGTGAGTATTGAATAGGCCTTGGCCTAATGGGGCCAGGGTTTCCCATTGCATACTGGGCCATCTCCAGTCATCTTGATGAGTATCTGGTCACTGGATCCAGATGGCTCTGGAGGAGAAGTGAGGCAGGTGACCTGCACAGCCCTCCCTCACTCAAAACAAAGTCAAGTGCAAGTCATACTATCATTTCTCTGATGTCATGGTTTTCTTTGGCAACATATACAACAATAATCTATTCCCTCACCCTCCCTCTAGAGACTCCTCCCTTTTCCTCCCATTTCCATTGATCTAAATACCCTTTTATCCCTTCCTTTAACCTATTCCCTCACCTTCCCTTCTAGAGATCCCTCACTTGCTTTTTCCTCCCTCTCTACCCCCCTACATTTTATTTCTTCTAATTTACAAGACTTTTATACTCTCCTAGATATACTTGTGTTGTTCCCTCTTAAAATCCATTCCCAATGAAAGCAGGTTACCAGAACTACCAGTACTGTTCTCCCATCTAATATGTTGATTCTTCCTCTTGCACCTCATTTGTATAAATCCTTACTCTTTTTAGCTGTCCCTAAATGGTTTTACTTTTTAAAGTCATATCATCCTCAAGTCTACCCCAAGCTTTCTTACAAACTACCCAGTTACTAATGACAGTCTTAGACATATGTTTACATTTTGTATATGTAAAAAGTAAATGGTGTGTCCTTACTGAATCCCTTGTATTCAGTCTTTGGTATGTACCTTATGCTTCTTTTGGCTCTTGGTTGTCAAATCTTCTATTAAGTTCAGGTTTTTCTTTTTTTTAAACAAAGTCCTGAAAGTCTGACCATTGATCAGTTGTCCATTTTTTTTCCCATTCATGATTATGCTTAATTTTGCTGGGTATGATATTTTTGACTGGAATCCCAGTTCTTTCACTCTTTGATATATAGTGTTCCAAGACCTGTGGTCCTTCAGTGTCTCTGCTTCTAGGTCTTGTGCGATTCTAATTGTGGCACTGTCATATTTAAATTTTTTCTTCTTGCTCATAACATTTTATCC
Source organism: Potorous gilbertii (assembly GCA_028658325.1). Classification (NCBI taxonomy): domain Eukaryota; kingdom Metazoa; phylum Chordata; class Mammalia; order Diprotodontia; family Potoroidae; genus Potorous; species Potorous gilbertii. The sequence continues at coordinate 284,213,197 of CM053770.1, read as the reverse complement.
TTGAGCTGGGGGTTTCAGAATTTGACTATAATATTCCTATGAGTTTTTCTTATAGGATCTCTTTCTAATGGCAATGGATGCATTTTTTTCTATTTGAATATGTAAATCTTGATGACCACAAATACTTATTTCAACTGGAAATGAGTATTATTTTGTGTGAATGTATTAAAAAGAGAGAAAGGATTTTCATTTTCAAAGGTGGGGGATAGTCATTTGCTTAGCAGAGCTGAAACCACACACATACACACACACACATACATGCATGCATGCACACGAGCAAGGATTAGACATGGTGCTATATTTTGTAAATATATAAATTATCCAACACCAAATAGACTTATTTCTGTTCTTTTTGTAAAACTAACTAAATAAATCATAAACTCAGAAAGAAATGGATTATAAGAGTAACCCCCCCACAAAAGCCTATAAAAAACTGAAAACAAACCCCATCTTGTTTCAGTGTAAAGTTTAGGGCAGTTCCTGTCCACATGTTAAAAGTCAGTCTTTCAGAAGGGAGCTGGCTATCCAGGGCAGCTGTGTATGTGATGTGGCCACAGTGAGGGAAATGAAGAATTGTAAGAGACAGACATAAGGAATGAGGGCATTTCAGGTACGGGGAGCAATCAGTGCAAAGGAACAGAGGTGGAGAATAAACTTGTCTCGTATAAAATTCAGTTAGAAGCTCAGTTTGTCTAGACTGAAGAGAATGGAGAAAAAATAAATGGGTCCTGAGGTTGGAATGGTAGTTTGGGGCCATTTTGATTTTGAATGCCTAACCACTTCACATTTTCTAAAACATTCTGAACAGTCCTTATGTGTAAGAAGCCTTTGACTGGACCAACATCCTGTGTCAGTGTTTGGTTCGTATACCCTGTTTATTGATGCTTTGTAATACCCTGCTCTTCAGGGGAGAAGCAGAAGGTCTTTCTCAATATGTTATTTCACTGTGAAGGCAAGAAACTAGAGACAGGGTTCATAGGAGTTTTAAGAAAGCAGATGTCCTAACATGGGAAAGAATTTTAATTATTTATGTCAATGGAAGGTAAGGATTTCAGAAGACAAAGGCACATTTGGAAAAGGAATAGCTGACTAAGTCTATTCCTGGGATTCAATTTTTATTTCTGAATTATAATATAAAATATAAAATGATTGATACTTGCCTAGGGATAGAATGCACCTAATGAGGTCCAGGAAAAATGTATTTTTTTCTGAAGTCTTGTGAATTTGATGGAAAAGACTTTAAACTGCAAACAGAAGGAAGAAAAGGATAAAGCCACCAAGCCAGAAGCCACAGAGAAGAACTGGTTCAACAGAGGAAAAATAATGTCAATAATTATTTCACAGGGGTTTATTTCAGAGAAAAATCCCAGAAGTAATATATATCTTTTTTTTCCCTTAAATCTTTTAATTTCAGACATGATGGAAAATTTTTTACAGGAAAACTTAGACATGATCACAGTTTTGGTAGTGTAGACAAACTAACCAGATATCTAGCTGTACTATCAAGGCTGCCTTCATACCATCATGGTACCTTCTCAACAGTTGCCTGGGTAACAGATAAGCTAAGTGTGTTTAAGCTGATGAGTTTTGGATGCGACAAACTGCAGCTGTATGCAAGGGGTAACTAGTACTCTTCTCCTTTCTCTTCACCCTCTCCTTCAACAGAATCCACACCAACCTCCTCGTAATCTTTTTCCAGGGCAGCCATATCCTCCCGTGCCTCAGAGAACTCTCTTTTCTCCATGCCCTCCTCCACACACCAACGGACAAAGGCACGTTTGGCATACATCAGATCAAATTTGTGGTCCAGGCAAACCTAGGCCTCAGCAATGACTGTAGTGTTGCTTAATAGGCACACAGCCCACTGTACCTTGGCCAAGTCACCACCAGGAACCACAGTAGGAGGCTGGTAATTGATGCCAACCTTGAAACCAGTTGGGCACCAATCCACAAACTGGATGCTACGCTTTGTCTTGATGGTAGCAATAGCAGCATTGACATCTTTGGGAACCACATCACCATGGTAGAGCAGGCAACAAGCCATGTATTTACCGTGGCGAGCATCACATTTTGCCATCTGGTTGGCAGGCTCAAAGCAAGCATTGGTGATCTCTGCTACAGAAAGTTGCTCATGGTAGGCTTTCTCAACAGAGATGACTGGGGCATATGTGGCCAGACGGAAATGGATACAGGGATAGGGCACCAGGTTGGTCTGGAATTCTATCAGATCAACATTCAGGGCACCATCAAATCAGAGAGAGGCAGTGATGAAGGACACAATTTGACTAATAAGATGATTCAGATTAGTATAGATTGGGCATTCAATGTCAAGATTTCTGCGACAGATATCTTAGATGGCCTCATTGTCTACCACAAAGGCACAATCAGAGTGCTCCAGGGTGGTGTGAATGGTCAAAATGGAGTTTCAGGGCTTCACTAAAGCTGTGGAAATCTGAGGAGCTGGGTAAATGGAGAACTCCAGTTTAGACTTCTTGCCATAGTCAATGAACAGACGTTCTATCAGTAAAGAGGTGAATCCAGAGCCAGTCCCACCACCAAAGCTGTGGAAAACCAAGAAGCCCTGATCACCTGATGTGCACTGATCAGCCAGCTTCTGAACCTGTCTAGAACCAACTCGATGATTTCCTTGCCAATAATGTAGTGCCCATGGGTATAGTTATTGGCAGCATTTTCCTTGCCAGTGATCAGCTGCTCAGGATGGAAGAGCTGGTGGTAGGTCCTGGTATGAACTTCATCAATTATAGTTGGTTCCAGATCTACAAACACTGCTCTGGGGACATGTTTGCCAGCTCCTGTTTCACTGAAGAAGGTGTGGAAGGGGTCGTCTCCTCCCCCAATGGTCTTGTCACTTGGCATCTTCCCATCAGGCTGGATACCGTGCTCCAGGCAGTACAACTCCCAGCAGGTATTGCCAATCTGGACACCAGCTTGGCCAATGTGGATAGAGATACACTCTCACATGGTGGTCAGTGAGTTAAGCAGTGGCTGAGATGGTAGGAGCAGGGATACCCGGGTTCTCATTACAGCCCTCAACAAGCTAAGAGTCAACATAAGTAACATGAGTAATATATATCTTGTCTCAGCTGACCGTGTACAAATGAACAACGAGAAAACCAAAACAAACTAATAAAAAGAAAGTAAATGAGATATCTTGATGTAAGGAAGTAAATTTGACTTCATGTACATCTCAGACTTGATGAGATGGGATTCTTGCCTGAACTATGACTCTAGATAGCATGCCTTATTCAAAAGAGGCTACACAGAGACAAGGAGCAATGAATTTTTGTCTTGTTAACTGATAATCCCAGGAAGGAAAATTCAGGAAGCAGAGAGAAGAGAACTTGAGGGAGGAATAAAGGAAGGAAAAATGGAAGCCACATTTTTATGCTTGTATACAGAGATCACTTGGATGGAAGGAGAAAACAAGGAGGTTAGGAAACAGATGAGAAACCTGAAATTAAAGCCTAATATTGCATTTGTGGAGGGCTAGTGGTGTTACAGCATCCAGATATTTGCTGGAATTCTTATCTCTGACAAAAACAGACCAGTTGATAAATTATTATTATTTTTTTAGAAAGAAATTAATTAGATAATTTGTTAGATGAGAGAGCCAGAAAGAAGGGATGACTCCCTCCCTACAGGTTCTGAAAGATTTATATAGGATTTTTATAAAGTTATTTACTTCTTGTTGTTGTTCAGTCATTTTAGCCTTGTCTGTCTCTTCATGATCCCATTTGGGGTTTTCTTGGTGGAGATACTGGAGTGGTTTGTTATTTCCTTCTCTAGTGAAGGTAAGGAAACTGAGGCAGACAGGGTGAAGTTACTTGCCTGGGGTTACAAAGCTAGGACATGTCTGAGGCCAGATTTGAACTCAGGAAGATGAGTCTTCTTGACTCCAAACTTGGTGCTCTACCCACTGAGCTACCTTGCTGCCCTGAAATTATCCATAATCAGGAATTATGATAATTCCATAACAGGAATCATTTGACAAAGATACTGAACATGAGTCATGTAAATCACATGAAAGGAACCTAAAACACAAGCTTGAGTGGATGCTAAAATAGGTCATGGGTATGGTAACCTGAAAACAAATGCCTTGGGTGCATTTGGGACCTGGGAAAACCCAAAATACCTTGTGGCCATTCCTAGAGAGTTACAAGGTTCAGGTGATATTCTGAATGCAAACCACTTAATGTTGGATTTAAACAGCATACTAATTTTTTCAAACAATATAATAAATATTTTCCCCACAATTTTCCTCCTTTGGGGCTTTCTCAAGCCCAACATTTTTATATTAGTGAAAGCATAATTTATAGAAACAGAAAAACTGGGTTATGATTTCAAAAGGAGTTCATTAAAATAACTTGAAATAAATGGATGCATCTTCCTCATTATCTTGTCCAGAGCTTGATATAACCCATTTAATGAGGGATAGGGGTTAGACTGGTGACAGATTTTCCTCAGTGTTTCAGGGTCAGAAGGATCAATTTGAATAAGTCTCAGCCCTGTAAGTCAGGGGTCTTAAACTTACACAAGTAAACAAGTGTACTGTGGCCATGAGCATCACAAAAAAAATCATAATCCCATGTTTTCTTCAATGGCATAAAACTTAACAAGCTTAGCTAAGCAGGGTCATAATTTTACATATCACTTAAAGTGACAAACCTTCTTAAGCAAATTCTATAGATAAACTAAGTCAGGTCTCAGAGGAAACTAGATTTGAAAAGTTCACAATGGACTGGCTTTTTTGGGGGTCATTTGCATATCACAAGGCAACTAAGAGAACTCAGTGTCAGGAATTCTTCTCCTATAAAAGTAGTTAGAGTACCTAACAAATAACTAAATCACTTTAGGAAGTTCAAAGTTCCCTTTGTCTCCTGTCAAACAGTTTTAACATTATTATTCAATAAGTCAAGGTTTGGTAAAGTAAGGTTAATAAAGAAAGGAGACAGACTTTCAGTTGACCAAAAAGTTGCAGTCAGAATCTGTGTATACCTTTCTTGAGTGTGTTCATCTTTCTTTGCCAAAGAAGACCACGCCATCAGAGAAATAATGACATGACTTGCATTTGACTTTGTTTTGAGTGAGGGAGGGCTGTGCAGGTCACCAGCCTCACTTCTCCTCCAGAGTCATCTGAATACAGCGACCAGATAATCATCAGGATGACTGAAGATGACCCAGGATGAAGCAACTGGGGTTAAGTGACTTGCCCAAGGTTACTAGGGAGTGTCAAGTGTCTGAGGTGAGATTTGAACTCAGGTCCTCCTGACTCCTGCACTGGTGCTCTATCCACTGCACCACCTGCTGCCCTAACCTTTCTTGCAGGCAAACATAAATACCATGAAACATTAAAGCCAAAGTATGCAATAATAATGAGCAAAATTAAGTAATGTCAAGCGTTCTTATAACTCATTCCCAATGTTCATTTAATCAGTACATTTCTTCTTGAGCCTCGAGGTCACATGTTTGATCCCTGGAAGTATCTTCCTTTGGAAATTCTGGAATAGGCCTCATTCTCATAGCAGTTTTTGAAGGGATTCCTCCTAGTAGGTCTGCTTCTCTGGTTCCAGGTTACTTGCAGAGATTTCTCAGGTAATATTGCCAAAATCATGTTCTCATCATATTTGATGTGATCCTGTGTTGGTTAATCCTGTCCATATGCAATTCCAGAAACACAGAGATTTACTCAGCTTCCATGGTCCCAAAGATTCTTTGAGTTTCTTCAAGTGACCACTAGTGAATTTTGTTGTTCGCAAGAATAAATCACAAAATCTGAAATAGTTTTAGAAAGAAGTTTATTACATCATTTTGTAGAGGAGAGAGTCAGAAGGAATGGCTCCCTCTGATGAATTTTGGACTACACTTTGAAGATTGTCATTTTTCAAAAGGGTGAAGAAACTAAGAGATTCCATTAATGAGGAGAAATTGGATGTTGAAATAGGGATGGTGAAGAACTAATAAATCCTATCTTATAAATATTCACAAAAAAGGAGAATGATGTTGTTGCGCAAGGAGCTCATTAGCTTAGCCTGAAGAAAAGACATGAATGGAAAACAGAAGGAAGAGCAAGTAATGAATGAATACAAAGTAATTTCTCTATGTGGTGTACATTTTCTTTTTTTAAATTTACTTTAAGTTTTCAATGGTAATTTTCACAAACTTTTGAGTTCCAAATTTTCTCCTCATCTTTCCTCTCCCCTCCCCCTCAAACCCCTTGCATTCTGATTGCCCCTTCCACTAACACTCCTCCCTTCCCTTATTCCCATCTTCTCTCTTGTCCTGTAGGGCAAGATAAATTTCTATACCCCATTACCTGTATTTCTTATTTCCCAGTTATATGCAAAAACAATTCTCAACATCTGTTCCAAAACTTTGAGTTCCAACTTCTCTTCCTTCCTCCCTCCCCACCCATCCCCACTGAAAAGGGAAGCAATTCAATATAGGCTATATATGACTTCCATAATAGTCATGTTGTGTAAGACTAACTATATTTCCCTCTATACGATCCTGCCCCGCCATTTCTTCTGTTTCCTCTTTTGACCCTGTCCATCCCCAAGAGTGTTGACTTCTAATTGCGAACTCCTCCCATTTGCCCTCCCTTCCATCTTCTCCCCTTCCCTGCTTATCCTTTTCTCCCCTACTTTCCTGTAGTGTAAGATAGATTTTCATACTGAATTGAGTGTGTGTGTTATTCCTTCCTTGAGCCAAATGTGATGAGAATAAGATTCACTTTTTCCCTCTCATCTCCCTGCTTTCCCCCTCCATTGGAAAAGCTTTTTTTTTTTGCCTCTTCTTTGAGAGATTTGTCCTATCCCATTTCTCCCTTTCTCCTTCCAATATATTCTTCTCTCACCCCTTAATTTTATGTTTTTAGATATGATTCCTTCCTACTCAACTCACCCTGTGCTCTCGATCTCTGTCTCTGTCTCTCTCTCTTTGTCTGTGTGTGTGTGTGTGTGTGT
>CM053770.1:284182570-284205714 GCA_028658325.1 Potorous gilbertii | reverse complement strand
TTTACCTTTATATCACACCTGAAGGTAACATCTCAGGGACTCCAACAAAAAACTGCCAGGAGCTGTTTGTTACTCTTTTGCCACATGAGTTTTAAGCCTGAGTCCACTTCCTTCTGGACTCTGTATTGATGAGAGAACAGGTCATAGGTATTTTGGGGGGGATATTTTGCTTTTTGGTGCTGTTTTTTTCTATATCCTGTTAGTAAATGCCCCTTTCCAAATATTAATTCTGTATGATTGACTAATTGACATAGATTTGAGTAAAATGTATCGATGAGGATTGAATTATCACACTAAAAGAAACTCCCTAATCTCTCAGGGCTACCCCTAGACTCTGGGGGGACAAGTCCATCTTCCACTCAGACTATTCCTCGTCTATATTGTTAGATCCCTTTCAAAGCAGGATTTTATGATTAGCACTTTTGCCTCTCCTCTTCCCAGTTTTCTTGTCTCCCTTCCTTTGGAAGAGTCATTAGGCATTTTACTAACTTACTACAAGCTTCCTTTGTCCAAAGGGCGTATCACCTGTTAGATATTACTATCGTTACAGATCATTATATGATGTCAATATTACATGTATGTCTACATATATTATTATATATTATTGTTGATATTACTCATAGTGATGGCTATCATTTATATAGTACTTTAAGGTTTACTTTAATATTACTTAAAATGTTCCGGTAATGAATTATATATTATTTTATTTCTTTTTTTTTTTAATGTTGGAATTGGTTTTGCCAGACTTACGTAAGTCTTTCTTTATTTTTAAATTTGTTCAGTGGGGGAGGAGGGGTTGGTAGAACATTATAAAAGAACATTATGTGAGGATATTATAAAAGAAAACATCACATTTTGAAAACTTGGTATAAAAGCTCATCCAGCACATTAATGTTATTAATATGGCTACTTTTGTTATAAATTCATATTATATTGAATTATCTATCATGATTCATTCTTTTCAACACAAGAAAAAACAATTCACTGAAGAATGTATATTACCCAAATTTTGATAATCATTGAGTTAGTCTATCTATGCATATCTCTTAGACAGGTACCATAGGAAGAAGTTGAGCTGGATGACTTTGGGTTAATCAAGTAATACTTTCAATGAATCAAGCTGTTTACCCTCAGTACTCTTCCGATAATGCTTTATGAGTACAACTCACTGAATACTCCACCTCAAAAATCATCAAAATTGCCCATGACTCAAAAAAGCAATGGATAAACAAATGGTGGGCATTAAGTTGGCTTCAACTTATTGGTACTGGTGACTTGTGAGCAAACACTGACATCAAAGACATCATCAAGGAATGTACAACTGGAAAAGAAGATGGACTGATTATGTATGGAGAATAAGGGATAAACAGATGGACTGCCTGAGGGAGGCTCTGCTATCCATGAAATATTAAAAGACCCAGAGGAAGGCCTTTAGCACACTGGGTAGGACTTCTATGGAGGACAGAGGGGAAAACATGGACAGCAAATCACACAGGATGAGAAGATAAAGTTGGTTTTGTCATTTGCATTGGCAGAGGGAGAATCCACAAGGACATGATACCAGACCCAGAGAAGTACTGACATTTACTGCTCAGAATTTTTTTTCCTATAAATTTAAATAAACAAATCTATCTTCTTTGTTTCTAGAAATCTCTTCCATTTGTTTGAGAGAAGACCTTAACTGACCTTCACATTTGTAATAACTATATTCTACTTTTTCTTTTGACTTTTTGTTTTTTAATGTTTATTCAGTTGGAGTTTATTATAATATATGCGGTGAGGTCTGTACCCTTTCTCTCCCTCTCTCTCTCGCAAATTGCCATTCAGTTTTCTGAATGACATTTGTTGAACAAAGATTCCTTTCTTTGTTATTTAACATCCCTATGATATTACTTTAGGATCATGATCTTAGGACTGAAAGGGATCTTAGAGGCCATTTAATCTATCCTCTCATTTTAGAGAAGAGGAAGTAAGGAACAGAGAAAGGAAGTGACTTAGCCAAGGTGACTTTGGAATTATTTTATTGTCCATTGAGTTATTTTTCTGTTCTTCCACAGGATCACAAAGTTTTGATAGTTACCATTGTATAACATGTTATAAAATTTGACAAGTTTAAAGCACCTTCATCACATCTCTCTCTCTCCTTCCCTGGAAAGTAACTCTTGACATTTTGAGGTGTTTGCTTTGTTTAAATTTCAATATTGTTTTATTTAGTTCTATAAAATAACACATAATATTTATGTTGATGGTCAAATTTATAGGTGAATTTAGGAAATGTTGACATTTTATTGCATTCATGTATTCTATTCAAATATACAGGGATAATTCAAGCTTATTTCTTTTGCTTCTTTCATCATAGTCTTGTAATTATATTTCCAAAGATCTAGGGCATGTCTAAGTAAAATAATATTTAAATATTTGATACTTTGGTTGTTATCATAAATGATATCTTTTATTGGATATTCTTGATCTTTATTGGCAGTTATCTGTGCTAAAATGAAGATTATTTTTGTGACTTTCCTTATGTCCTCTTTCCTCAGTGAACTTATTTATTATTTAATTTTTGTTTGTTGTTTCAGCCTTTAGAATGTCTAGATACACTATCATCTTTTTCGCAATAAGAAGGCTTTTCACCTCTTTTAAAAACCATTTTAATTTTTTTTGTCCTATAATTTCAAGCTTTTAAAAATGTTGTTTGATAGAATCAGTGAAAATGTGCACTTTTGGTTTTTACTTCTTTTTAATAGGAAAATATTAACTGTTTCTTTATTATAATTGTAGCATCCTCTCCACCACTAATTTACTCTCACACTTGCTGATTGGGATCCCCCAAAAAGGTGGCTGCTACTTTGAGTTCTAAGAATAACTCTTGGGGGTAGCCACACTCCTAACATTTAGTTGAGACTCTATGTCCTGTGGGGAGCATTTCTCTCTCTCCCACTTTCCACTTCCAAAATGATGGAGGTGGGGAATGGAGAACAAAAAAAAAAACCAAATAAAAACCCTTGTAACAAATATGTGTAGTTAAGTCTTTCATTCTTCGATTTTTGAACATCACTTCTCCACCAGGAAAAGGACAGCAACCTACATCATTGCTCCTCTGGAATTATGATATATCTTTAAGTTAATAATGTTCCTGATCAGCTGGTCTTATTTATAATATGTTCTTACCATATATATATATGTATATATATGTATATGTATATACATATATATACATATATATAATATGTATGTATAATTCTGTGGTTCTCACTTTATTATATATCAGTTAATACAAGTCTTATCAGATTTCTCTGAATTTCTCATTTCTTACAGGGCAATCAATAATCTCAGATATGTAGACAATACCACACTGATGGTAGAAAGTGAAGAAAAATTAAGAAGCTGTTTGATGAGGGTGAAAGAGAAAAGTATAAGAGCTGATTGGAAGATTTCCCCCCCCGCCCCAAAATTAAGATCTTGGCAACTGGTTCCATCACTTCTTGGCAAATAAAAGGAAAAGAAATGGAAGCAGTGAAGATATTATGTTCTCAAATATGACTGCAAATCTCATCTGCAGTCATGAAATTAAAAGATGCTTATTTTTTGGAAGGATAGCTATGGCAAATTTGGGCAGCTTACTAAAAATCAGAGATATCACCTTGCCAGCAAAGATCTGTATAGTCAAAGCTATGGTTTTTCCAGTAATGATGTACGGTTGGGAGATTTGGACTATAAAGTAAACTAAGTGCTGCAGGATAAATGCTTTTGAATTGTGGCTCTGGAGAAGACTTGAGAATCCCTTGGACATGAAGGAGATCAAATCAGTCAATACTTAAAGAAATTCATTCAGGCTATTCACTGGAAGGTCAAATAATGAAACTGAAGCTTCAATACTCTAGTCATGTAATGAGAATATGGGACTTACTGGAAAAGGTCCTGATGTCAGGAAAGATTGAAGACAAAAGGAGAAGGGGATGACAGAAGATGAGATGCATAGATAGTGTCATGGAAACAATGAACATGAACTTGGACATTCTTGGAGAAATGGTGTAGGAGAGAAGGGTCTGGTATACCATGGTCCATGGGATCACAAACAGTCAAACACAACTGAATGACTGAACAACCATAACAATGATATTCTATCACATTCATTCACCATAATTTCTTCAAACATTCCTGGATTGATGAAAACTCACTTAGTTTCTAGTTCCTTGCTACTAAAAATGTTTTTTTGTACATAACAATTCTTTCCCCTTTTCTCTGATTTCTTAGAAATATGGTTCTGGAAATGGAATTTCTGGATCAAAAGGTTGTACAACTTAATAATTTAAGGGATATAATTATAATTTGCATTTCAGAATCTATAGACCAGTTCAAATCTCCACCAAGAGTACGTTAAGGTGCTCATTTTCCTGTAGCTCTGCAACAATTGTCATTTCATTATTTTTGCCAATTTGATGGTTGTGAGGGGGAACCTCAGAGTTGTATTAATTTAATTTCTCTAATTATTAGTAATTTGGATTTTTTTAATATGGTTGTTGATAGCTTGGATTTCTTTCCTTAAGACTGCCTATATTTATCCTTTGACCACTTAGCTATAATAATGGGAAATGACTCTTCTTTTCTTCTATATTTAAATCAATTCCTGATATATTTTGAATCTTTATCAGAGAAATTTTCAGCAAATAATTTTTCTCAGTTAACTATTTCCCTTCTATTTTGAACTGAATTGGATTGTTTTCCCCAAAAATCTTTTAAATTTTAGTACTCTCTGGGTCTTTCTATCCGTAATTTATTATGAAAGCATACCTTATCAATTAGTTGCAAAGTTTTTCCTTCCTTGCTTCTGTAATTTGTCTGTAGATGTGTTTTTTTTAAATACCCAAATCATGTATCCATTTGAAGCTTGTCTTATAAGGTATTTGATGTGAGTCTATACTTAATTTCAGACTACTTTCCAGTTTCCCCAGAAGTTTGTTTTGAATAATGAGTACTTACCTAAGGACCTTTAGTCTTTGAATTCATTAAACACTGTTCTACTGTGTTCACTTTCTTCAGTACCTTTTGTACCTAATGTGTTCCACTGGGCAACTTATTTTAAACCAGTACTAAATCATTTTGGTGATTTTATTTTAAGATCTTGCACTGGTAGGCTCTCTTCTTTCCCAGCTTTTAAAAATTTTTTCTCTTGAGATTCTTGATCTTGTATTCTTCCAGATTGATTTTTATTTTTTTCTACCTTTATAAAGTAATTCTTGTTAGTTGGATTTTTATGTCACTGAATAACATTGATTTTGGAAGTATTATTTTATTATATTGGCATGACCTATCCATGGGCAGTTAATATTTCTTCAGTTATTTAGGTCTGTCTTTACTTTTTTTAAAGAGTGCTTTGTAGTTGAATTCATCTATTTCCTGGGAATGTCTTGTTAGATAGATTCCCAGATGTCTGATACATTTGTATCTATTTAAAATGGAATTTCTCTTTCTATCACTTTTTCCTCAGTTTTGTTGGTAACATACAGAAATGTTGATTATTTATGTGGGTTTATTTTATATCCCACAAAGCTTTTTAGCTTATTGTTTCATTATTTAAGTTTGAACTGCATATTTCCATTGGGCTGGAACCAATTACCATATTTTACATAATTATAACATCAAATAGTATGATTCTGAATACATGCAGCCACTTCAGAGAATTCGTTATTCTCACTAATCGAGATCTAGCCCTGCAGTATTGTTATCTTTCAGACAAACTATAGACAGGGTTTTTGCAATGAGTGGGGAATTGATCCAGAATGATAGGCTTTTAGAGTAGAAAAGGACTTTAGAAGCCTTATTGCCTGACTTCTTCATTTTACAGATGAAGAAACTGAGACCTAAGGGGTTAAGTGATTTCCCCAAAGTAACAGGAAATATCAGAACCAAAATTTTAAGCCAGGTTCTGAGTCTAAAGTCAGTGGGATCTCCTTCACCTCACATTATACCACTTTACTTCCAATTTGTTCATTGTTGTATTAAGCATTTATTGTATATACTATCGTGTGATGGATCCTGGGGGATAGAGGTACAAAGATAAATAGAACACAGTGCCTATCCTCATCCCTGAGGTCATTGCAACTTGGAGATTTTGTAATTCTATTATATAAACATAATATAATTATATATTATATATAATATAATATTCTATTATATGCCCATTGACAGCTAGGTGGTACAATGGATAGAGCATTGGACTCGGAAAGACAGGAAAAATTCATCTTCCTGAGTTCAAATCCAGTCTTAGACACTTTTTACCTGTATGACTCTGTTTGAGTTTCCTCATCCAGAGCAGAAGGAAATGGCAAACGATTCTAATATATTTGACAAGAAAATCCCAAAATGCAGTCACAAAGAATTGGGCATGACCAAAACAACTGAATAACAACATTAGGGTTACAGGCAGGTCTCCTTGTCTCCAAATATCTATCCTATGCTCAGCCATAGGACCTGAATTTCCAACATTAGAATGTCATTCGTTTGGGTTCAAAGTCCTTCCTTCAGTTTCCTCTTTTAAAAAGGAACCAAAAATATCACTCCTCTTCCCCTATCTAGGGGTATGTATTCAATCCCTCATGCCTCAGGGTGAAGGGTATCACCAGATGTTTCTCTTTAATGACAAGAGGTATATAGGCTCAGCTGGAGGGCCTTGGGGTCCTGGAAGAGGGGCTAGAAGAGTGAGAGGGTGATGCTAAAAGGAATTGGAAGGTAAAAAGGGAAGTCCACAAAGTTAGCATAATTGATAGAAAAGGAAAGTTGCCCTTTGTTGGGTCTAAAATAAACTGACTTTCACTTTTCCTTGAAACCTCTCAGATTTATTTCTTTGGGTCCAGTAAAATGGAATTTCACTATAATTGATCATTCCTTTGGGTCCAGTAAAATGCACATAATCCTGAAGGGTCCTGCTTTAAGCCCTTATGACTAATAATTTAGGTAGGTATGCTATTTGTAGACCGCTGAGAGTAGGGTCCTATAGGAATGGGACATGGGATAGTAACAAAGGGGCACGGATTGAGGGATGTGTGGGGGGGGAAGAGGAAAGAGAAAAAAGTGTGGAAAAAGTGGAAAAAAAATGCCAAAGATAAACTTTGCACACATTTGCTGAGGTCTAGTCCTGATGTCAGTTATCTGGGGCCCTGAGCTATGAATCATATCATGGGAAACAATGAAAAAAAAGAAATAAAAGAGGAAGTAATAATACTTCTAGAGTACGATTCATATATTAATATATCTCAGTGATATTTTATATCACTTTATATCACTATATATTTTATATATAAATTTATAAATATATAAAATTATAAATTTATATATGAATTATATATAAATTTATAAATAATAAATAAGCATATTATTAATAAATAAATAAATATGTTATTTATAGGTAAATAATATAATATATAAATTTATAAATATATAAAATATAAATTTTATAGCACTCTGATAATTAGTATATTAGTATATCTCAGTGATTGTAAAAAGTATCTGCTACTGGTTACAAAATTGAAAAGTAAATCCATGGAATGAACACTGCAAGAAAGAATCAGAAAGAATGTAAATTAATAATCCAACTATGCTAAACCCCCAAACATAAATTATATGGGAAAAAACACATCCCCTTGACAGAGATTTCTTGGGAAAATTAGAAGACCTTCTGGCCAAAATTAGGTTTAGAGCAACCTCTTATACCATATATCATAAGAAACTCAAAATGGAATTCTTAGCCAAATCCTCCAAAATGACTGAAAAACTGTTGCATGAACAAAATTGATGCAGCTATGATTAATAAAGGAAATGGTTGATTAGAGAAAATTTGTGCAGTAAAATATCTCTGATAAGGTTCTGGTATCCAAGAATCACAGGTAAATAATACACATACATACAAACACATGTATAACATACACACGTTTCTATGCACACATGTGTGTATGTATTTATGAAAACAAAAGGTATTCCCCAATAAGTAAATCATCAAAAATATGAACAAAATTCTCAAAATAATTGTCTAAACATATAAAATATTACTGTAAATCATTAATAATTAGAAAAATATAAACCAAAGGACTTCAGAGGTTTCTCTTCATACCCAGCAACAAGGACAACAAAAGATGGAAGAATCCTGGATAGTCATACTAATGCACTGTTAACAGAGCTGTGAAATGGCCCAGTCATTCTGTAAAATTATTTGGAATTATACTAATAAAGTGATAAAAATGTCCAAATCTTTTGACCTGAAGATACCACTGCTAGGAGTTTAGCCATAGAGGACAGTGATAATAAGAAAGGCCTCATACACCAAAACATTTATAGCAGCAGTTTTTAAAGTAGCCAAGAATTAGAGATAAAGTTAGATGCCTATAGATGGATGATGCTTGGCTAAACCAAATGTATGCACATGCATGTAATCGAATATTATTGATCTGTAAGAGATGATGAATATGATGAATACAGATGGGAAGATATGAACTGATGCAAAGTAGAGTCAGCAGAACCTGAGAGACTAGACATATACGTATACATATATATATATATATATATATATATATATACATACATACATATGTATTCAATATACCTATATGCAACAATGTAAATTTAAGCAACAACAAAACAATTAAAACAGAATGTATTAAAATTGTAATAACCAAGCTTGAGCCTAAAAGAAAAGCCTAAGATAAGAAAGGGTAAGGCAGAACCCTCCACTTCTTTGTAGAGATAGAACACTGTGGGCAATGGCAGATGTTTTCAATGTGTTGATTAGTTTGGCTGATTTTTTTTTTAATTTCCTCTTTACTTTTTGTTATAAGAAATGGCTCCGGGAGTGGCAGGAGAAAGGACATATTGGGAAATATACATGATTTGAAGACAAAATACATCAATAACATCCATTTTAAGAAAAAGAAGCATTCTTTTTAAAGTAAGTATTTAGGACTTACAATGTGTCAGATACTGTACTAAACAATGGGGACTCTAAGAGTCCTTGTTCTCAAAGAGTTTACATTCTCCTTGGAGGAGACAATTCCAATAAAGAGTTGGACTAAATGGTCTTAGAAGTCCTTTCAGCTCTAGAGCTTGTTATCTCTAATACTTGGTGGAGGAGAAAGGATATAGTCTTAAGGAGAAAACCTAGTCTTTGTGTTCTCGAGCCAGTAGTGACTTCTTACCCTACTTCATCACAATTTCCTCATTCCTTGACTCTAAAGCCTAGGATAGGCCCCTGTGGGAGGAGTGGCCTAGCCTGCCATCTCCAGGGTAGCCCACTATGGGAGGAATGGTCTAGCCTGCCATTCCCAGGGTAGCCCACTGTGGGAGGAATGGTCTACCCACCATCTTTAACATATTTGCCTCCCAATCAGGGCCATGGCCAGAGGAGCCGAAGCTTCTCACAGAGTTTCTTAATACTTACATTTTGTGGATGGGACCTTAAAGACCACAGGCAATTTTTTGCTGATCATCACCAAATGCAGCAAGTTTAAGCTCTCTTTCTTAGATTCGCATGTCACTTATTTGCTTTGGCCCTAGCTGCATCCCTGTTCTGAGATTCCGATTCCACTGACCACTTCCCTATGGAGACAGATGTCATTGCCATTTGGTATCATTGCCTTTGGTACCTTATGGATTCATTTTGACTTTAATCAGACACTCATGGTGTCATAGACTTTCAGACAGGAGAGGTCATTATCTAAGACTTCTGGCCTCCCTGCTCCTGGTCAGGGTCAAGCTGAACAAAACAAAGAAGTAGAGAAAGGAAGAGAAGGAAAGTGGAGGCTTCTGCTTCCAGAGATTTCTGGAAAATGGTAATTGAGAACTCTGAGACATCATCTCACATGTTAGGATAAGGAAAAGATGGCATTTGGAATCTTGGAAATCAATGGGTCATTAACTCATAGAACACAGAATATGAGAGGTGGAAGATAGCTTCCTATAGCTAATAAATTGCTTGTTGATTGATTTATGAAACAAATGTGGAAAGTGAGGCTTGAAAGGGGAGGTGACAGGTTCAACATCACAAAGTAAATTAATAGAGGATAATTACAAATTGTAAGTCACTTTGTCTCAACCACAATTCTGGCAACTCCATACTTGTGAAAAACAAAATCCTAAATAACCCTCTTCTAAAAAAAAAAAAAGAACTAACTCCAACTTGCCAATGTGTATGTCTCTCTCCATGAGCTAATGGCAGTGATTTCCTTGGGTGAATGTAGAAAACAAAATGATTGGGCTTCAGGGCTTGGTCTGCCAAGGCCCCAAATGTCAGGCACCAATTTCCTGGCCATTCACTCCATTCCCACACCCTGAGCAGGGAACACCCTTTTTACAAGCTGGAATCCATTCAGTCTAATTCTCTAATACTCCTGTATTAATCAGCTCCTTTCATCTGTGGATCTCAAAGTGCCCTACAAACACTAATTAATTTTCATAGCAACCCCCAGAGGCAGTCAAGTCTTTTTTATCCCTTCTTTACTGAGAGGCGGGGCAAGGTTATGAGCTCTGCTACAGGCCACACAACAAGCCCGAAGGGCGGCAGAGCTCAGAGTCAGGAACTTCTCTGTCTGGGGACCTTCCCTCCTCATGCAAGGGCCCCTGGGGGAGACCTGTCCGAGCTGAAGCTGGCTACTCTGCACAAATACCATTGCAGACAGTGGCAAAACAGGGCACAGTTGCTCTGAAACTTCCCAGGTCCTAAAGCTATGAATGCCAATGCTGATAAGTCCTTTCTTTATTTGCTGTTTTCAGATGTTACTCTTTCTAAAGTATACCTCTTTCGAGTGGGGGCTCATTCATGTTGTTTTCTTTCTGAGGATTTTTTGGATTCCTCAAAATAATATATTTTGCTTTTCTATCACCTTTATTTCCAAATATATCCTTCTCCCTTCCCTAATGCAAAGGCCACATCTTGTAAAAAAGAATAAAAAAAGAAAGAGAAAAAATAGTTCAGTGTAACTAACATTAGCTGAATCTGACAGTATATGATATTTCACAACCACAGTCTTCCACTTTGGTTATTAAGGGAGGGAAGTATATGTTCTTGTCTCTTCTTAGGGAGTGGGGGGATGACCTGTCATTCATCCATGATATGCCATACAGGTGTGTCCCACTTTATGCAACACACCCATCCCTGTTGGTTGTAATCCAACATCAAAATCAAACACTATAATAAGGTCATCCCTGATGAATCCTTTGGTAAAACAAGTGATCTTTTTATAATGGAAATGGCATCATAGCTCTGGACCTGGGAGGCACCTGGGAGGTCATCTTGTTTAAGCTCCTCATTATACAGATAAGGAAACTGAGGCCTGAAGAGTCGAAGTGACTTGCCCAAGGTCACACAGAAGCCAGATAGAGACCCAGGTCCTCTAACTCTGGAGCTCTTTTCATTGAATAACAAGGCAGCAGAGGAGTCAGGAAGGTCTAGATTCAAGACCCATACCTTGAGTCTCCTAACCTCTCTGGGCTCTGGGAAGCTCTCTGAGTCTGAGGACAGCCCTTCTTTGAGGTCAGGAGGACCTGAGTTTGAATCCTGCTTCAGACACTCACAGTTTGTGGTCCATCCACTTAATTTCTCTGGTCCTTAATCTTTGTTTCTCACTTATGGATGAATTCAGTCTATGCCAGTGGAGGTAACTTCACCACCTAGAATTCCCTGCACTAATTAAATCCCCAGTATGGACCAAGAAGAAATAGGGGGGGGGGGGATAGAGAGCTCATTGTGATGCATGTGGGGGTGGAATTTAGATAAGACACAGTCCCTGCTTCTCTGGAGGTGGAGGTAGGGGAGGCAGTTGACACAAGTACCTAGATAAATAAGACTACACAGTATCCTGTCATCAGAGGTGAAAAAGCAAATATTATAGGAGATCCACGTAGGGCTTTGGCCACAGTTGTGCACAGAGAGGGGAGCACAGGGGACCACATGGCCACAGCTGTATATAGAATGAGGAGCACAGGGGGTCCATGGCCACAGCTGTGCCTTTAGGGGACAGCATGAGGGTGCTGAGGTGGGGAAGTCTGGAAGGTATCTGAGAGGTACTCCTAGCCTTCGGAGTTTTGTCCATCCTTCCCTGACCACAAGGGCCTGGGTCTTGACTGTTGGAGTTTCCTGGCTGTTACACCCACCATCATCTCTCCAGTGCTGTAAAAATTTTTGCTGCCAGGCTCCCCTCCCCACAACCCCACCATGTTGGAGTTCATCTGAGGACTGAGATGCCTTTTAACTCCCTAGACATTTAGATCTGCCTGGAGGGATGTGGAAGCGCAGGACTTGGGAGGAGGGAGGAGAGGGAAGGGGTTAGCAGCCTCTTGGCCTTCAACCCTTTCTTCTCCCCCTTTCCCCGCCTCCACTACCTCCCACAGTGGGGCTTCTAGGCAGTTATGGCTGGGAGGCACTCTGGAGTTCATCTAGTTCAGCTCTTTCATTTTACAGAGGTGGAGACTGAGGCCCACAGAGGTACTGTGGTTTGCTTATGGTTACATACCAAGCAGCAGCGGAAAGGGAACCAGTACCTGGGCCAGGTGCTGGATCCAGGGTCATAGATTTAGAGCTGAAAAAGTTATAGTGTCCACAGCAGCCTGGTATAGAGAGGCAGCCTATGAGCCTACATGAAGCCTTTTCTCTCCCTGAGACTTACCTGTTCTTATCTGTAAAATGGACAGTGGACTCTGGGTCCCTTCCAGCTCGAAGTTCATGTACCTACATTGAGGCTGGATGACAGAGATTCCTTCCTGATATGCATTAGAATAGACATGTTTTGTCCTTCCTTTGTCTCCTCAACACTGCACAGAGTCTGGCACATAGTAATAGCAAATACTATTAAGTGCTAAATAAATATACGTGGACTGACTGACTAGACAGACAGACCGGCTCTTGTCCATCTTGAAAATTTTCTGATTTTGTGAAGTGATTTGATGAGGGTCACTTAGTTGGTGATTATTTAATTGCTATTATAATTATATATATATTTAAATATATAATATATGTATTATAATTATTAATAGGGAAAAGTAGTAGTGGTATTGGTAGTAGTAGTAGTGGCAGGAGTAGTAGTGTCTGTAGTAGTAGTGGTGGTAGTAGTAGTAGTATTGAAAAGCCCTTTACATAGGCTATTTCATTTGATCCCCATGACAACCATGTAAGGTTGGGTTTTATATTATCACGATTTAAAGATGGCAAAACTGAGTCTGAAAGAAGTCAAATGATTTGCCCCAAGATTACCCAGCTAGTGAGTGTCTGAGATTGGATTTGAACTCGTCTGTTCTGACTCCAAGGCAGCATTCCACCTATCTTCCAGTGGTCAAAGGGACACAGTTGAGATTTGAACCCAAGCCTTCTAACTCTAGATCTTTCATTTGTTTCACTGGGCCAGGATGCTGAGGGGCTGTCTAGGATCCATGATGGTGGGGGCCCACACGCATGTTGGTCAGGCAGAAGAAAGAAAAAAAGAAAGGAAGGGAAAAGACAAGAGGAACTAGACTTTGCTATAAAAGAACAGAGAAGACATTTGTGAAGCACACATTATACACCAGACGTAGAGTTAATTAGGCACTGGAGAAAGAGCAAAAAGACGACTGTCACGGGATGGACAGACAGCAGTGGCAAATTTCATTAAAAATGCTATTTTTTCCCTTTAGCATATGTTTGTTCCTTTTCTCCCCCCACCCCCCACATTCCTCCTTCCTGTTCTTTCTTGTCTCTCTGAGCTTGTTTCTTGTGTGTGAGGGGGACCCGCATCACCTTGTTCTTTCCTCCCCTGTGGGAGGTCTATGGGTCACCCTTGGAGAGGATGAAGTTACTGTGCTTCTTCTGGCCCTGATGCCTCTGGTAGTGAAAGCTGGTTTCCTGGTGGCATTGATGGAAGCTGCCCTGATCCCCAGCATGCCTCATTGTTAGACTCTGCAGTACTGAAAAAGCAAGGCGTGAAAAAAAAACACAACACCCAGATCCCTGGCATTCTCAGAGGCCTTTGGAGCCAATGCTGTACATGCTAAAAACAGCAATTATGTGCAATATTATTAAAGACTGCAGGGTTTTAATTAACAATGGAATTACCTGGTGGTGGGAATTGGGGGGAGGGATGGGATAATACTGTATTGCTTGGGGGGAGTTAATGGGCTGGAACTCCATTTGCCTGAAGCCGGCAAAGCCCAGAGAAGGGACAGGGCTTACTTTCCAAATCTCTGATGAGTGGCCTGTACAGCTCTCTTGCCCTGAGGAATTGGGTTGTGTCACTATGGGGACAGAGCCAAGAAGGGGGAAGCAGCCCAGGTGTGTGTGTTAGGAGTAACTCTCCCTGAGACAGAGAAAAAGACACACGTGCACTCACACGAGTGTGTCTCTGGTAATAGAGACTGAGCATCCACAGTGCTTGGAGTGTATCATATTAGGTACAGCAGGGACATCGGAGAATTTTGGGCTATTAGGATGGGAAGGTCACCTGGCCTGAGGGTTATTAACCTCGGGTTCACCAAATGATTTCAGGGGGGCCATAAGCTTGGCTAAAAAAAATGATGTTTGTGTTTTCATTGACTTTATTTTCAGTTAGAAAACTGAAATACAACATTTCCTTCAATTGTTTAAAAACATGATTCTGATTGGTTTCACAATAGTATCCCAGGGGTCCATGACACAAAAGAACCCTATTCTAGTTCAATCAGTTGTTGAGGCCAAGTTAGAAAGACTAGGTTTGATTCCTGCCTTGGAGAGGTTTACTAGCTATGTGGTCTTGGGTGTGTGTTCGTCCTTTGTTGCTGAAGACCATGCCTTCAGAGAAATGATGACATGACTTGCACTTGACTTTGCTTTAAGTGAGGGAGGGCTGTGCAGGTCACCAGCCTCACTTCTCCTCCAGAGCCATCTGAGTCCAGTGACCAGATATTCATTAGGATGACTGGAGATGATCCAGGATGAGGCAATTGGGGTTAAGTGACTTGCCCAAGGTCACATAGCTAGTGAGTGTCAAGTATCTGAGGTGAGAGTTGAACTCAGGTCCTCCTGACTCCTGCACTGGTACTCTATCCACTGCACCATCTAGCTGCCCAAGGCCTTGGGTTAGGAGAGGGAGAAGGAAATATGCATTTATAAAGCACCTACTACGTGCCAGAGGCACTCTGTGAAATGTTTAACAAAATGATCTAATTTGATTCTCACAACTTTGCAAAAAAGGTCATTTAGTCTCTATGGGTCTCAGTTTCCTCATTCATAAAATAAGAGAATCCAACTCAGTGTCCTTTAAGGTCCATTCCAGCTCTCAGTCTATGCTCCTATGATCTAGTTCAATCAAGTGGTTTAGTGGAAAGGCTGCTGGATTTGAAGTTGCAAGATCTGCATTCTAACCTTGACACTGACATTTGCTGCCAGAATGACCTGGGGTAAGTCATTCACTAAATGAGAGACTGGGTTTAATGACCTCAGAGCTCCTTTCTAGCTCTCAGTCTATGGTATCCCATTTTACAGAAAGTGAAACTGAGACCCAGAAAGGAACAACTTGCCCAAGGTTGAACAGGAAACTTGTGGCAGGGACAGTTCTAATATCCAGGTTTAGAACGTTGTTCCTGGGGCCACATAGGAGGTTTTCTCAGCAAAGAAAGATTATGTATGGTCTAGTCATTAGATTGGACTAAGGCAGAAAGGAGGATTTGGGCATTCTAGAAAAATTGTCAACGACAAGAGTAGGAAACATTGGGCAGTCACTTCACTTCTCTGGGACTCAGTTTTCCCATCTGTAATATCAAGGGGAAGGGACTTGAATAGAGTACATAATCATGGTTCTTTGACTGAAAGGGATCTCAGAGGTCATCAAGTCATCAAGAACTGTCAGAGATCTCCTGGGCCATCTAGTTCTAACCACCCCGCCACCCACTTCACCTAACCCCATTGTTACAGATGAGCTGAATGAAGGCTTAGCAAGTTAAGTGAATTAGTCAAGGTCACACAGGTATGAGCACCAGAGGCGGCATTTGAACTCATGATCTCTAACTCCAGAGTCTGTGGTCTTTGACCAATACCTTGTTGACCTCTGGAGAGGTCCTAGTCTGAGTGAATGATTCAGAAAGAAAGGTTTTTTTGCTTTGTTTTGTTTTGTTAACTCTGAACTAGCCATCAGATTCAGTGTAGTCTGAATCTCCATTCTGCCCAATGTGGAGATTATATATATATATATATATATATATATATAAATCCATCTTTCCTGCCCCCTGAACTGCAATCTGAGGAAGAAGACTCTTTGAAGGGAAATGTAAGGACAAGTCATTTTGGGGAAGTAATTTTAAATTGGGAGGACTTTTCTCTCTAGCAGTAAAGGTGAGTCCTCAGCTCAATTAATGGGATTTATCTTATGGAAATGATGTCATTAAACATGCAAATCTGAACCCTGAGCAAACAGCTTCAAGCACTAATAACTGAGATGGAAAATTAAAAACTCCTATCTGAACTGAGAGATTGCTGGTGATAGGAAAAGATTGGATTCCTCTAAAAATGTAAATCACATTTCATTTTAGTTTTGAAAAATTGCTAATACAATAAGCTTAAAGGAAGGAAAC
The DNA here is from genome assembly GCA_028658325.1 of Potorous gilbertii. NCBI lineage: Eukaryota > Metazoa > Chordata > Mammalia > Diprotodontia > Potoroidae > Potorous > Potorous gilbertii. The sequence goes on along the minus strand of CM053770.1, from coordinate 284,189,154 downwards.
AAGTGCTTATTAAGCTCTTGCTGTATGCCACATGCTGTGCTAAGCACTTCACAAGTATCATCTCATTTGATTATCATGGATAACCCTGGGAGGTAGCTGCTATGGTTATCCCCATTTTGCAGTTGAGGAAACTGAAGAAGACAGAGATTAAGTGACTTGCCCAAGGTCACATAGCTAGTAAGTGTTTGAGGTCAGATTTGAATTCAGGTCTTCCTGATTCCAGGCTTGGTCCTCTGTACTATGCCGCCAGCTGCCTCTTGACATTGGTAGTCAATAAATAGGAACTGAAAGGTCTTATTGTTGAGATAATTATGAACAGAAACAAATACTGAATTCAGAAAAAGAAATACATAGACTATCCTGATCTGAACACATATAGTCCCATTCTTTTTAGAGGGAGTTTTTTTACCTGGTAGAATAATTGGACCTTTGGAAATAGAATATAGAATCCCAGAAAGTCAAAGATGTAAAAACCCTCAGGAGCCATCTAACAAAACCCTCTCAAGAACAAGAAAAGTGATCATCCTGGAGGACTAGACTACCTTTCTTAAAAATTTTGTTTCTCTAGTTGTTAAATTTATTTTTTTTTGGTTACATTTGGAGAAATATTAAATGCTCATGAATGGGCAGAGTCAACATAATGAATCATTGACTCAGGGGAAACAACCAACCAGAGAAATTAAAAAATGAGTAACTGGAAGGAGAAAAGGAGAGTCAGGCTGAATTGTGGCAGAGTGTAGGTTTCTGAGTAGGGTTGTCAGGCATATCTTGGAACAGATGAATAGGACTAGATTTATTGGTGATTCTCATCCTTTTAGGACTTAGAGAAGTCCTGCCCCCTTCAAATATTACTTTTTCACCAACTTCCCCTCTCTCTTGTTGTTGAGTCATTTCAGGGTTTGACTCTTCATGACCCCACCTTGGGAAAGATGCTGGAATGGTTTGTCATTTCCTTGTCCAGCTCATTTTATAGATAAGGTAACGGAGGCAAACAGGGTGAAGTGATTTGTCCAGCTAGTAAGTGTTCGAGGCTAGATTTGAACTCATGAAGATGAGTCTTCCTGACCCCAAGTCCTACACTATATACCCTATGCCTATGGCCCCTAGCTGTTCTCCTCCTCATGCCTATCTAGAAAAAAGACATTGTAATGTGCTCTTCTCACTTCCCTTATAATAAGGGTTTTACTAAGTGCTTGTTGAAAAGAACCAGAACTTAAGAGGGTGTCTTTGATTGCCTCTCAGACAATTAGGGAATGGCTGAAGAAGTGGTGAATATGAGGAAATATTATTGCACCATTAGAGTGACACAAAAGATGGTTTTAGAGAATCTCGGGCAGGATGAATTAATGTAGAGTGTAGTGAATAAAGAATGATTTTGCCTCAAATATGAAGTGACTAGGATCTACCTTGAAATTAGGAAAATGAACCAGACCGCTTTCTGAAGGTTAGGGCCTTCCTCTCTGGGGGGCCCCAAGCTATTGTGATTTTACTAGCAACTTTTTTTGTAACTCGATAGAATGGCAGAGAAAGAGGTTGCATGCACCTGAAGCTCATTATGTTGCACCTAGGATAGAAAAGAGCTAGCTGTTGTAACAAGGTGTAATTAAGTTTACAGATTCTAATTGGAGGAAGAAAACAGATGAGGGTTAGAAAAGTAAGGCCCAGGTGAAAATTCAACTCTGTCCTTCCCAGGAGGGAGGTGGGAACAGGGAACAAAAGGACTGAATACCTTCTGTAACAACACCCACTAGGATTACAGATGGAAAAATTTCTTAATATGGAGCCCCAAATACTCCTCTCCAATTTCTGATTTTTGCTCCTAGTACTTTGGGGTCCAACAGGATAAATGTAATTTTTCTTCCATGTGGAAACCCTTCCAATATGTGAAGACTAGAACTGTCTCCTCTTCATGAAGTCTTCTTTTGTCCTAAACATCATCATTCAGTAAGTCAATTAACACTTATCAAGTGTCTACCATGTGCCAGTAATGTGTTAAACTCTAGGGATATGAATAAAATCAAAAGATAGTTCCTGTGCCCAAGGAACTTGCTGTCTAATGAGGGGGGACCATGTTCCTACAACTCCATACAAATAAATCATAGAGAGGAGAATTATAGATAGGAGATCATTAACAGGAAGAAGGTGCTAGAATTAAGGAGGAATGGGAAGGCTTCCTGTAGAAGGCAGGATTTTAGCTGAGGCTTGAAGGAAGTCAGAGAGTCTGGGGGAGACAGATGAGGAGGGGGAGAATAGCTGGTGAAAATGTCCCCAGTCAGTAGATCAAGTATTATGTGTGAGGAATCGCTTGAGACCAGGGCCACTGGGTCATAGAATATAGGCATGAGGAGGTGTAAGGTGTAAGAAGATAGGAAATGTAGGAAGGTATTGGGTCATGAAGAGCTTTGATACCAAATGGAAAATTTTGTATTTGATCCTGGTGGTGATAGGGAGCCAGTGGGTTTATGGAGTAAGGTAGGAGTGAGATTTGTATTTTAGGAGGATCCCTTTGGCAGTTGAATGGAGGATGGATGGGGATCTCAAGACTGATCTCCCTCCTCCAGATAGTCCCTAGCTTATCCATATCCTTCTTAGAATATGGCAACAAAGACAACACAATGTTCTAGATGTGGGCTCACTGTAGAACAGCTGGTGATCTTTCCATTGAAGGAGGTTGCCTCCTAGGAAGGGAGGGAGGAAGGAAGGAAGGGAGAGAGGAGAGGAAGGGAATGAGGGAGGGAGGAGAGGAAGGGAGGGAGGAAAGGAAAAATACAAATAATATGAGTAAAATGATACAAATAAACATATGTGAAGACTAGATGACCACTTGTTGGAGATATTGAGAAAGAACTCTTGCTCAGTTATGCCTTGGACCAGTCTCCCTTCTAAGGTGCTGAGATTCTCAGATTCTGGGAGGAAAAGCAAAGGCAATTTCATGGATGAACCAGAAAAGAGAGAATGTAGTGATAAGAGCTGAAGGATCCTACATTCCCTCAACTGCTCCACTTCGTTAAGGGAAGACCCCAGCAAACTTAGAAGCCTTGTAAGTGACAGCCGCGTCATTGCAATGATATTGGAAAATAAAAAATAGACAGTCAGCAAAAGAGCCCTGAAGAGGGAGAAAAGTGGCAGCAGATTAACCACAGAAAAGTCCCTTTATTTGTGGGGAATATGCTTCAGAAAATGAGAGACAGAGATTGTGCCCAGGCATTCTCCTTAAATGAATACCAGCTGGAAAAAAATTCCAAATTCAACAGGATTGATTTTTTTTCCATGTAATGAGCTAAGTCAATTTATGTGCCCCATCCCTATTTATCTGTTTAAAATAAAGGCGGACTGGCTGGGGCCACGGAATCATGGAGTGGTACTGACTGTGAGGCATTTCTCACAGTCCATGCCAACAGCTTTTCATGGTTTCCTGTTGCCAGGCTCTCTCTCTCTACCCATCCCATCCTGTTCCATCCATCACCGCGATTTGCAAGGTCCATCTCTGGCTTCCCTTCTCCTTTCACCTTCATTAGAGATAACTTTTCATTCTTAATGTTAAGGTTCTATGATTGTCTTTCTCTCTCTGAGGCCAACCATTATTCATTCAGCAAATATTTATTGAGTGTCTTTGAGGCATGGTCTCTAGTCTGGGGTGGGAGGAGGAACAGCCCAGCTGTCCCCAGGAGATGGGGCATTTATCTGGAATAAATCACATTGTTTAACCCCTCCCCTCCCCGCCTGGATCCCCTGCATGTGTCCAGGTGAAACTAGGTTAAGATAAACATTGAATTTCTGTAGCACTTTAAGGCTTAAAATAAAGTTCTGAATCCCTGGTTTCCTTCAAGAGATCTAGTACCAACTTCTACATAAAGTCTTTATTGATCTCTCAGCTACTAACATCTCTCCCCCACCCAAAATATTACCTCATGTATTTTTCCGTATCATTTTTCTGTCCCATTAGAATGCCAGATCCTGAAGACAGGGGAGGTTTCACTTTGGGGTCTTTGTATCCTCAGAGCTTCATCCAATGCCTGGCATATAGTGAACACTCACAAGATGCCTGTGGGTTGATCAGTTGCTAGTATACTACAAATTCAGCAGAAGCTAGCAGTTAGAACATTTGATTTAATCTTAGGTGGCATCGAGAGAAGTATAACATCCAGGACCAGGGAGGTGAGGGATCCAGTCTACTTTGCCCTACTTTGCCCTAGTCAGGACACATTGATGGTATCATGTCCAGTTCTGGGCACTAGAGTTAAAGAATGGTGATTGACCAGATGAGCAGGTGAAAGCTGGAGTTGTTGAAAACTCTGGGGAAGGAAGGCTTTGTGGGGATGGGGATGCATGAACTCTGTCTTCACACACTTGGAGGCTCTGCATGTGGAAATCCAGGTACATTTGTTCTTTTAAAGTTGTTCTCATTTGGTTGAATCTTTTATTTTGAGTTACTGACATCTTTTTGAGCCTGATTCCAATATTGAAATGGTAGAGCTCTTAGCTTTGTTTCTGTTCTCATCCTTGGTTATTGGGAACCTTTAGTGATATGACCTGGCTGAGAAACTCATTCTCTTTGCCCCTGTCTTTTCCAAGAAATAGCTTCGGATGCATTGTTAACTCATGTCTAAAGGTTGGAAGGATAAGGGGGAATTAATTTAAATTCAAAATTTCAAACCTGGGAGGATGGCGGTACCATCAACAACAACAGAGAGGACATTGGGAGTCAAGATAAGTTTGCTTTAGACAAGTTAGGTTAGATTCACATGGAGATGTCAGCAACATGATCCATAAAGTAAGGTGAGCAGGAGTGGGGATGAGTGAAGTTGGTTGTTCATCCTTCATTCTTAAAGAGCACCAATGACATCATGAGGGTGATGCTCTGACTTGTGTGTGAATTAGATTTAAGTGAAGTAGAGCATTGCAAAGTCATCAGACTCACTCTCTCCTTCAAAGAGCATCAAAATCCAGTGGTAGGAGAGAAGTCAAGCCAACTGGTGATGGACCTGGGATGCAGTGGATAAACTTGACCTTTCTAATTTAAGGTTTTTCCCAAGCCTCAGTTTATTTGAGGCAATGCAATGTCAATGACTACTTGGGGAAGGGGAGAATCCGTGAATATTTTTGATGGAGAGAGAGAAATCTGGGAAGTCCTTCCTCCTGATTCATGGTCATGACTATCACCCTGACATCAATTTGAGCCATTAGGCTTCGTATACTTGGCCACCTAGGCCTACACTTGGCTAGGTTTTATATTTTGGGAAAACAAACCTCATTCTCACACATACCAACAGCTTGTATTTATACAGTGTCTTAAGATTCTCAAAGCACTTTAGAAATGTTACCTCAGACCACTTTGAAAGCTCTATATTGAATATATTATAAATTTTAAAAGGAAAGGAAAACATTCATTATAGAGATTCAGTTTCACATATAGAACCTTTCTATTCTATTATATATATGAAAATGATCATTTAATGGATTATTAGTAAATTCAATTTTTAAAAAAATGGAAATCCTAAGGGTTTGGGGGAGGCAGATAGAGTTGTCAGGGAGATCTATTAGAAGGAAGACTAAGCATAGACTCATGCCTGACATCCTACACAAGAATAAAGTCCAAATGGGTACACGATCTAGGTGTAAAGATTGATATCATGGACAAACTGGAGGAGTAAGGGATAGTGTATTTATCAGATTTATGGAGAAGGGAAGAATTTTTGACTAAAGAAGAGATAGAAAGCATTATGAAGCACAAGATGGATAGTTTTGATTACATTAAACTGAAAAGTTTTTCACAACCAAACCCAATGCAACCCAAATTTGGAGGGATGTAGTATATTGGGAAAAAACTTTTATAGCTAAGCTCGGGGATAAAGGCCTCATTTCTAGAATATACAGAGAACTAAGTCAAATGTACAACAGTACAAGTCATTCCCCAATTGATAAATGGTCAAAGGATATGAACACGCAATTTTCAGAGGAAGAAATTAAAGATATCTATAATCATATGAAAAAATGCTCTAAATCACTTTTGATTAGAGAGATGCAAATCAAAACAACTCTGAAGTACCACATCACACCAATTAGATTGGCAAACATGACAGAACAGGAAAATGATAAATGTTGGAGAGGATGTGGGAGAGTTGGAACACTAATTCATTGTTGGTGGAGCTGTGAGCTCATCCAACCATTCTGGAGAGCGGTTTGGAACTATGCCCAAAGAGCTACAAAAATGTGCATACTCTTTGACCTAGCAATATCGCTTCTAGAACTGTATTTTCAAGAGATCACAAAAATGGGAAAGGATCCCACATGAATTAAAATATTTATAGCAGCACTCTTTGTAGTTGCCAAAAACTGGAAATCAAAGGGATGCCCATCAACTGGGGAATGGCTGAATAAATTATGGTATATGAATGTAATGGAATGCTATTGCGCCATAAGACATGATGAACAGGAAGACTTCAGAGAGGCCTGGAAAGACTTATATGATCTGATGCTGAGTGAAAGGAGCAGAACCAGGAGAACTTTGTGTACAGCAATGACCACAGTGTGCAAGAATTTTTTCTGGTAGTCTTGGATCGTCATAGCATTGCAAGGACTTT
>CM053770.1:284127817-284173636 GCA_028658325.1 Potorous gilbertii | reverse complement strand
CTTGTATTCCCAGTGCTTGGCACATAGCTGGTATTTAATAAATGCTTGTTAAATGACAGACTGATTCTCACCTCCCACATCCAATAAGCCAGGCCCCATTCTTGCATCTGTTCTCTCATTCCCCCTCCAATGATGACTGCCCTAATTTCGTAGCTCTTGCCTGGATTGTTGTCTGGTCTCTAGGTCTCTTTGCCTGCCACCTTTCTTCCATCTGCCATTTACACAGGTAATCTCTATGCCTGTTCATGTCACTCCCTTGCTCACAAACCTCCAATGACTCCCTATTACCAAGGAAATAAAATAAATGCCCCCACTCCTGAGAGTGACATGTAGAACCCTCCATGATCTGGCTTCCATTCGCTGTCTAGTTTTATTGCATATCCCTCCTCTCCAATCATTCTGTGCTCTAGTCAAATTGGACTGATGCCTGCTCCCTGATCCCATGCTACCCTTCTCTCCTGCCCTTGCACAGACTATGTATTGAGTCTGGAAGAACTTTCTGCTATATCTCTATCTCTTCTTTTCCAACTCAGCTCAGGATCACTTCCTTCATAAAGCCTTCCCTGGCGACCTCAGCTCAGAGGAATCCCTTCCTTTCGTAATTTGTTAGACTGTATCCTTTCAGTTCCTGTACTTTTTGGGGACTTGACTTGTGATTTTATTGATGTAAAGAACTTCTGGTAAGAAACCCCCTCTACCAGTTACCTGTTGTTGCTCAGTCTTTTCAGTTGTGTCTGACTGTTTGTGACCCTACTTGGGGTTTTCTTGGCAAAGATACTGGAATTCTTTGCCATTTCCTTCTCCAGTTCATTTTACTGGCGAGGAAACTAAGGCAAGCAGGGTGAAGTGACTTGCCTATGGTCACACAGCTAGTAGGTGTGTGAGCTCAGATTTGAACTCTGAGTCCTCCTGAATCCAGGGCTGAGTGGTTAGAGAGCCACTGTACTACCTAGATGCCCAGATTGCCACCTACTATAAACCAGTTTTCTTAGACAGTTGCCTCGGGCAGAGAGAAGTTAAGTGTTTTACCTAGAGTTCCATAGCCATTATATGTCAGACTTCCTGACTTTGAGTCTGGTTTCATCCTTTCACTATACCTGGGTGCTTCCCAAGTACTTAATAAAATGTTAATTAGTGTTATAAGCTTTTGTGTGCCTGTCTTGTTCACACCCCCCACCCCAACTAGGGCAGGACTATCATCCTTTTCCTGAATTTTTGTTCCCACTGCCTAATTTGTATTCCAAATTCCTATCCCACAGTGACCACTTAATGGACACTTATTATTAAATGTTTGTTGACTGAATGAAGGATGGGCTTACCTAGGATTCTCATGTCAGTTAGCTGGGCCTTCAGTTCCTGCCTTCATCTCTGAAGGCTCAGCTAGGGACTCATCCTCTATGGGCCTGCCCTAGTGTGGATGGCCAGCAGTGATGCTTCTGAGTGGAGAGGTGTGAGATGCCCTGGCTGTCTGCTGTACATCAGGACACAGATCAGTTGCCTCTTGGTTGCAGATGACCCTCCATTCTCTTTATTCATTAACCCTCCCTTCTACTTTTCTTTTGTCCTGTCTAGGGCTGTGTCAGTGAATTTCCTGAAGGTAGCAGGGATAAGGTAGAGATGCAGGGGATGTGGGGTAATTAGCATGGAATGAAGCCTAATTATGACCAGGTGGGTTTCTGGTGGTGGGGGCAGCTTGCAGCCCCCTTGGAATTGGCTTGGAGGGGGATGAAGGTGGGGGCTGGAAGGTTGCTGATTGACTGCTGGTTTCAATACCTGCCCATCTTTTATCGCACTTTGCTCATGGCTTTGCCTTCCCCTGGCTTGTGGAATGCCAAACAATTTCACTAATTGCCTTGACTAAGCAGCAGGTTGTGGCTTGACATAATTACAATTTGTTCTGCCGGGGCCAGAGTCTCGCTTGAGGTCCTGAGCAAAAGGAGTTTGATGAGTCCCAGCTCAGCATAAAGCACACATTAGCATAGCAAATTGGGGCTCATTTGGCAGTGATTGGTGGCCTGGGAGCAAGAGACCCAAGGTACTACCATTGAGTCATCAGCCTCCCATGGGAAAGGGAGAGCAGCCCGGGCCACCGGAAAGCTTGGGGAGACCAACAATGTGCCCAGACACTTCAGTATGATCCCTGTCCCTCAGGACAATGGATGGGAAGTCTGAGAGAGCTTGTCCTTTATTTACCTTTTAGTATGCACCATCCCAGTACTAGGGTGGTAAGGATAATTTACAGTTTCCTTATTGAGTCTTTGAACTTCCCATTCTTGGAATAGGGCAAAGCCAGACAGAGTAAAAGGAGCTGCCCAGGAGAGTGGAATGGGTTTAGGGGAAAGTTGAGTCTTCCTCCAGTGGCTCATCACAGTTCATTGGTGACCTTGGGCTCTTAAACATCATGGCAGCAGAATGTTAGCTCTATCAGGTCCTGACACAATGGAAAGGCTTTGAGTCAGAGACTGGTAGTAGATTTGTGACTGTCATTGAAAAATGAACCAAGTTAAATCTGAAGACACTTATTATCAGAGTGATAGATTTGTTTCTCCATAGCAGTTGTCTACTAAGTTGGAGAGGGTCTGGGATCTGTATCAGTGAAAGGGATCCAATGCCTGGCTCATAGGGATAGGATTATAAAAACTTGATGTGTGGTTTCATTGGTTAAAGGGAACTCCCAGATGAGGGAATGCTCGCCACTAAGGCAGGCTGCCACTTTCTCTGCAATTTATATAGTCTTCAACTAGGGGTTCTTAATCCATTTTGCATTTTGGAGAAGCCTGTGGACCACTTCTCAGAATAATGTTTTTAAATGCAGAAGATAAAGTATATAGTGGGACCAAGGAGACCAATGATGACCTAAAATAGAAGTGGAATTTCCCCCTCAATAACTTTCATAGACTCCCTGGAATCTATTTACAGACCCCAAAGGAGGTTACAGGTTACAAAGCTCGTTTAGAGATTTGCCTAGAACATTGGGAGATTAAATGACTTGTCCATGGTCCCACAGCTAGTTTATCTCAGAGATGGAACTTGAACAATAGATGCTTAGTAAATAAAGTCTTATTGATTGATGAAATGATCAGACTACCCACCCCCACTAATTCATAGACCCCCAAAGTAGGATGTTGATGGGAAGCCTTTGGAAGTTATTTGGGATTCGGTTCTATATTAAGAAGGGACTGGCTTTCCAGGCAGAGCCAAGATAAGGTGGCAGCTCAAAACCCCATGCCCTCACCATGTGATATTGCTTACCAGAGCTTGGAGCCTTCACTATGTAAAATACCTAAGTCTTGACTGGACACAAGATAAATATTAATGGATTGTGAAGAACAGCATGTTCTGGCATTAAAAAGAATATTAGAGCAGCCCTCTTTAGGTCCCTACTGTGTTACATCCTTGGCACCCTAGTCCCTGCTCTGCTTCTGGATTTGGAGAGATAGTAGAAGCAGAGAATTGAGAATTTCAGAGTGAGAAAGGACTTCAGAGACCATTCAGTTCAGTCTTTACTTGAATAGGACCTCAGTGAGTGAATGAATGAGTGAAAGAATGAAAGAAGCATTTATTAAGTACTCATCCCTTCTACAAATATAAAAGTCAACACAGTCTAGCTTTTTCCCTCAAGAAACTTGCATACCAGTGAGGGTGTGGAGGAATATTATAGTTCAGGAAGTTATGAGAATAGTGAATAAGGTCCTGGGGGAGTAGATTGACACACACTTTCCAATAGAATAGTGATGTTGATTAGGTTATGGTGTCAGAACTGGAAAGGTGAGGGAGCTATCCCAGCAGGGACATGGTCCAGAAGATCAACAGGAAATCATATGGCCCACTTAGATATAGTAAATCAATGGCACATGAGGCATTTACCAACTGGAACGGGGGAAAGGGTTAGGATCAACATCTCCAACACCTGGTCTTCCATAAAACAAGGTAAGTGGAAAGAACAAGTGAAGAAAAGAGGGAACTAAATGTTATATGTTTTTAATGCTCAAACTTGGACCCAAAGATGAGAAGACAAAATGCACCTTCCTCCCCTTCCCTTGACTTTATGAGAGGAAGCATGGAGTGATGTAGAGGGAGCTGAACTGGAGTCAAGAAGATCTGAGTTTGAATCCCAACTCATGTACTCCCTAGCTGTGTTACCCTGGGCAAGTCTTTACCTCTCAGCCTCAGTTTCTCCATTTGTAAAGTGTAGATAATATCGACCTCACAGGGTGATTGTGAGTCTCCACTGAGATAAAACAAAGCATTTTGCAAACTTTAAAACTCAATATGAATGTCACCATCATGATCATCCTCATGGTCATGGTCATGACATTATCAATCGTTAATATCATTTGCAGAGGTGGAGGACGATGGGTGTGGAATATTGCAGTAACATCATAATCATTTGATGTGTTGGTTAGTTTTGCTGAACTAATTCTTTTCTCCTCATTCTTTCTTCTTTGTGATGAGGGATGGCTCTCTCAGGAGTATATATTTGAGAATGGAGGTGCTGTAAAAATAAAAGATTCCCAATAATGTTTTTTAAACCCAAGCAGTTTCTTTCTAGTGACAGGAGTTGAAATCTGTGCCTCTTAGATTTCCACTCCTTATCCCTCACTCAGGTCAATGAGAAGAAGGTTAATCTCTCTTTCACATGACAAATAGCCTTCAGACAAATGAGGAAAGGGCAGTTTGGTGATGCAGTGGATAGGGTGCTGGGTCTGGAGTCAGGAAGACTCATCATCTTTCTGAGTTCAAATCCAGCCTCAGACACTTAATAGCTTTGTGACCCTGGGCCAGTTGCTTAACCTTGTTTGCCTCAGTTTCCTCATCTGTAAAATGATCTGGAAAAGGAAATGGCAAACTACTCCAGTCAGTATCTTTGCTAAGAAAACCCCAAACGGGAACATGAAGAATCAGACATGACTGCAAAGTGACTCAAAAACAACACGAGGAAAACGATCACATCCCCATCCCTCCTACCCCAAGTCTTCTCTTCTCTGTTACAAACCAGTTCCATGAGCATGTCCAGGATAGCCCCTCCTCACCCCCATGTATCTAAATCCTATCCTTCCCTCCAAGCCTAGTTTAAATCTCTCTCCTTGTGAGAAGCTTCCCTAGGCCCTAGTTCTCTTTCCCTCCCTTGGGTTCCTCCATCCCCTCATGGCCCACATCTCACAATATAACAGTCCACTGATACCTTCTTCCATTGTGTTCTAATGGTATTCTCCCTGGGAGGTCAGTTTTGTATCCTTTGTATAACTGTGAACCCGTGGAGGGCAGGGAATGTCTTCTCTGGCCTTCTTGTCTTCACTCTCCTAAGCAGGCTGAACCCAGAGCCTGGCGCACAGGAAGCCGTGAAGACTTGCTGAGAGACTGATTGATGAAGGAATTCTGTTCTCCAGTCTCCTGGGACAAGACGCTTGAGCTGTTCTGGCGGTTTGGCCTGTTTGCATTCCCTTTCTCCACATTTGGATATAATAAGAGCCTTAGACCCTTGCCAAGTCTTGTCCAGTCTACCTCTGCAATATCTCTCCCATCTCTCCCTTCCTTTCTAATCAATCAATCAATCACTCAACAGTAATTAACTAAACATCATGTACTAGGCTCCTGCTAGGACCGAGGCTACCAAGATCAAATGGGCACATGGCACTTTGGGATGGCAGAAGAGAGGGCTCATGGGGGAAGTATGGGAGATGGAAAATAAAACAATATTGATAAAATCTGTAAAGGTACAAACAAAGCTATGACAGAGTGAGAGGCTGAGACTTAAGAGGATGGACTGTGGCCAGAACAAGTAACACATCCGCATAGTCTGGTCGATTAATGCCCGAGGGAACCTCAGGGCAATACTGCCAGCCTTCTTGAATTGCACTGGGGAAAGGGGACTCACTGAATGTCTCCCCTCATCTCAATAGCAGCCTCATGTTGAAGTCAAGTCAACAAGTATTTATTAAGCACCTACTATTTGCCAAGCAAAATGGGCTAAGTGCTAAGGATTCTTAGCACTTAAGGATGCTAAGGATTCACTAAGGTCTTACCCTTAGTGATTTTTTTCCCTATTTACTCTGTGTATGTGACTTGTTTGTACATATGTGTTTGCTCCTTGTCACTTGTTAAGTTGTGAGCTCCTTGAGGGCTGAAACGGTTTTCTGTCTCACTTTGTATCCCCAGGCTTGGCAGAGTGTCTAGCACATAGTAGGTGCTTAATAAGTGGCTAAAGTAGTACAGTGGGTAAAGGCTTCATTTTCCTCAGTTCAAATCTGTCCTCAGAGACTTCCTTGGTGTGTGACTCTGGGCAAGTCATTTAGCCTTCTTTGTCTCAGTTTCTTCATCTGCAAAATGATCTGGAGAAGGAAATGGCAAAATAATCCAGGAACCAGGGCCAACCTCTGATGGAAGATGGGAGTTGAGAGATAGAATGTTGTAGATGAAGAGCAGCAGGCAAACCAGCCAATTTCAGTAGAAGTAGAGTTGTTCCCTCTAACAGTGATGCCATTTTGGTCCTCTCCAAGAACAAAGGACAACCAGCCAACCAATCAATCAGAAGCAGAGTTGTGAGGGTGAAATATAGAATTGGTCCCAGGTAAGCTCTCACCTTCTACAAGACACCTTTCATCACCTCCTTTAATTCCAGTGCCTTCTGCAGATTATTTCAAATCTATCTTGTATATATCTTGTTTTCCATAGCCATGTGTCATCTCTCTCCTGTTATCCTGTGACCTTCTCAATGGGTAGAACTTTTTTTTTTGCCTTTCTTTGCATCTGCAGTGGTTAGCACAGTGCCTAGGATATAGTGGTCACTTGCTCCACGTTTTCTGTTTGACTGATTGAGCCAGATTGTGAAGGATACCAAGGAAAGGAGTGTTTATTTTATGCTAGAGGCAATGAGGATTCATTGGAGGTCTTTGAACAGATGAGTGACATGGTCATCCTGTTCTTTCGGAACATTAATTTGACGGCCATGTGGAGGATGAGCTGCAGAGGGAAGAGTCTTGGGTCAGGAGCCCAATTAGGAGGCTATTATAGAACAACAGAGAGTCTGGGATCCAGTGGCATCAATTGTACATCCTGGACCTAGCCCTTCCTCTTTGCGCCCACGATCATCACTGTATCTCAACTGTTTCTTGCTTAGGATGTTGCAACAATCTCCTGGGTGGTCTTCCAGCTTCCATTCATTCTCTTCTCCAATCCCTCCTTCTCATCAATGCCTGAGTTAACTTCCTGTTTTGCTTCTGTGAACATGGCAACAGGGTGTAGCTGAAAGTGCTCGAATTAGAGTCTGAGGACCTGCATTCATACTCCAACTCAGTCACTGATAACCTTAGTGATTCTAGGCAAATCACTTAACTATTGGGACCTTGGTTTCTTCATCTGTAAAGTGGGGGCATTGGACCTGATAGCCTCTAAAGTCCCTTCTAGATCTCCCTTCTAAATCAAAATCTGTGATTCTTAAAACTAAGACTTCCCCTCCTCCTCCTCTTCATTCTCCTCTTCCTCTCCCTCCTCCTCCTCTTCTTCTTCCTTCTCCTCCTTCTTCTTTTCCTCCTTCTACCCCTCTTCCCTGGTAAGGATGTGGTACCTTCTAAATTTTGAGGGCTGAAGCAGACCTGGGATTTCATTGGCAGAGGAAACTTTCTCTTCTTTATATTCTTAGAGAGTCTCCTGGCACACTGGAGTGTTGTGTGTCAGACTCAAGGTCACACAGGCAACATGTGACCTGGTGAACCTTGAACTCAGGGCTTTCTGACATCAAAGGCTCAATGCACTACACCACAGTACATCTAAATCTCTACAAAGACATTTGAAAAATTTTCATTGACTTGAGTTGACCCAGTGTTCCAAATATATGGGACAGCTCCTCCCCCTGCCACTTTTTTTCAGGGACTAGGGCTCCCGCCCTGATTCAGCAGCTTCTGGGGCTGCTCCAGTCTCTGCCTCTTGCAATCTGGCTCTGTTTGCATTGGAGCTGCCAAAATGGAGCTGGCGAGAGTCTAGGTGCTTGATCTCAACTTAAATATTGTTCTCAGTCAGTGAAGTATGCCTTCTAGGCTCCACCAGTGAATGATTCCTACTTCCCTTTCCTTACCTCCACCCTACAGAAGATGGGAACCTCTAGGTCTATAGTGACTAGCTCTTTGGATCCAGTCACTGAGGATAGGGGTAGGGAAGTCAGGTGGTGTTCAGAGAGTGGGAATAACCTCGGGTTTGGAGTCAGAGGCAAAGAACCCGGACTTGTATCCTGATCCTTCCTCTGTTACTTCCTGGCTGTCTGAATATGGGCAGGTCCCTTAGTCTCCTCATCTATAAAAATAAGAGGGTTGGACTTGATGATGCCTAAGGCCTCTTTCAGGTCTGATGTGCTGTGATTTATGGCTTGCATAGCATGGTCTTCTGGAGGAATCTTAGCATCACTCTATTCGGACCAACGTTTATCACCACTGGATCTTAGATCGAGAGCTAGGAGGGACCTTAGAGATTGTCAGATCCAACGCCTTAACTTTACAGTTGAGGAAAATGAGGCCCATCACATGAAGTGATCTACTTGAGGCCATACCAGTAGTAAGTGGTAAAACCAGGAGTTCCTGTCAGTACTCTTTCTACTTCATTGTGCTGACTTCTAATGGGACTCATGGAAATTATGGAGCAAGGGATTTATGAAGATGAACCTACTGAGATGAACCAGTTAGTCATTGAGTCAGCAAGCATTCCAAAAGTGTTTCTTGTGTGACAAACTTTGTGATAAGTGCTGGGGATACAGCACTCTGTCTCTCTATGTTTCTCTCTTTCTCTCTCTGTTTCCTTCTCTCTCTTTCTGTCCCTTTGTCCTCTCTTTCCTAGTTCTTTTGATTAAACCTCCAATGACATGGAGCCTAGGTCCTTCAGCACCCTGGTTGACCTCCCTTAGACTTTTACAGCTTACCAATGACCATCTTCAACAATGCTGCCTGCAGCTGAACCCAGTTCTACTTTAGATGTATTCTAACAAGGGTAGGATCATCACCTGTTTATCCCCAGAAAGTATTAAAAGTGGCATTCTTCTTTGTGCAGCCCAAGATCTCTGCATTCAGTAACAATTTCCCCTATCCTCACCCACCCCCACTCTCATCCCTGACACAGAAAGAAACTGACAGGCAGTAGGATGTCATGGAAAGAGTTGGGAAACAGAAGATCTGAGTTCAAATCCTGCCTCTGACACATCCTGGTTACATGATCTTAGGTATATCATTTAACCTTTCAGTTTAAATTGCAGAGAAGGTGCTGCTGACTTGGATTGATAGAAGGAATTTCTTATACCAATGAAAAAACAGGTTCAGTCCTTATCCTGGTGGCACAGTGGATAGAACACCGAACCTGAGGAAGACCTGCGCTCAAATCTGGCCTCAGACGCTCAGCTGTATGACCCTGGACAAGTCATTTCATCTGTTTTCCTCAGTTTCCTCATTTGTAAAAGGGGAACAATAATACAACCTCCCTCTTAAGGTTGTGTGAGGAATGAGAATATATTCAGTGTTGTCTAAATGTAAGTTATGTACGCCTCCAAGTGAAGGAGTTGAGCAGAGGCAGCTTGGCAGAGTGTGGAGAAATCATGGGATCGTAAGACTCAACATGGAAGGAAACATGTGAGCATCTAGTCCAATCCTAGCATTTTACAGATGAGAAATATGGGCTCCAGGGACATTCAAGCATTTGACCACAGTCACATATATAATAGAAATATCAGGATTTGAACCCAGGACCATTGACTCCCAAGTCACTCCTCTTTCCACTGAACATAAAGATCTGCAGAACTGGAAGGTCCATAAAATTCAACCCCCTTGTTGTATACGTAAAGAAACAAGGACCATATGGGCAAGTGATTTGTATAGGGTAACAGGAAGTAATCATTGAAGGTGGTACTTTGAACCGGGTTTTCTTACACCACTTCCAGCACCATTTCCATTCTACCCCTCTTGGAGCCAGGAATATTTAGGTCCAAATATTGCCATGGCACTCACTAGCTGTATGACCCTGAGCTGGTCACTTCAAATTCTCCTGTGCTTTAGCCAACTCTCTAAGCCTGGTTTATTATTCATAGATGGGTTTTGATATGCAGTGGTGGAGGTTGTTTCCACTTTGAGATGCTCTGCTCTGAAGACCTCACAATTCTTTCTTGTATTTGTGGCTGAATGATTTTGCAGCTTAGATCTGACCATACAACATGGCCCTACTAAGTCTCTTGGTTCACTGGGCTGTTTGGGAGCATCTTTCCAAACTTTGCAAAGGAAATATACATATCTATGTTTATATATGTGTATGTATGTGCACACAGATTTAATTCCCACTGGGGAATAAAAAGACTTTTCACTGGGGAATAAAAAGACTTTTGTCTCAATAGAGGTATGTCAGGACTCAGAAGGGAAGAACACCCCTTCCCCTCTCCTTGACATCCTTGCTAGAGAGATGGTGTATGCTTCCTCCATTAAAACTGCCTTTCCACCAAGGAAAACTCTTGCTTTCTGAGGCATTTAAAGAAGTGAAACTGCAGGTAACTTTAGCCACCTAGCCCTGTGGTGCCTTCCCATTTGGGTTCAGCCTTCTATAATTTGCCCCCAATCTCTTCATGAATTCATCATTGATTCTTTCTTTCGTTTGTTGGTTCATTCATAGATCCATCCATCCATCACAGACTCATCAGGTCTCCACTATGCTTAAAGCACAGTGCTGTGGAGAGCTCATAGCTAGGAAGCTGGACCAGGGGTCTGCATTTTCCTCTCTTATCCATTGTCCCCCTATACCAGGTCACTGTCTCCCAGATGCTATCTTTGCCCCGATGCTTTTGCAGCTGTGTCCCATCCCTCTGTGGGCTTGCCACCCTCTACTGAGGCTCTCTCTGGCTCATCCTACCCTTTGTTCCCTTCAACCATGCCTGTATGAACTTTGGCAGGGCATGAGCCCCCTGATAACAGGTCCCTCTGACTGAGATCGATCCCTTCTGCTGGGCGAGGTTTAACTTCCCACCTGCAAAGGGAGGGGTTGAGGGTGGGCTGGGCACATCTGTCTCTAACTCAACCTCGGTCTTGGGAAGGATTCTGAATGCCAAGCCTGGGTGACTAATGTGCTGTCTTTCAC
Organism: Potorous gilbertii; assembly: GCA_028658325.1. NCBI lineage: Eukaryota > Metazoa > Chordata > Mammalia > Diprotodontia > Potoroidae > Potorous > Potorous gilbertii. Next base: position 284,162,539 of record CM053770.1, on the reverse strand, counting down.
CTTCCGTTTCATAAATCCCTCTGCTCTCGTGTTTGCAAAATGCTTCCTGCTTTATTGGCTCCAAAATGCCCACTTCAAAAGCCCTTCCATTGTCAGGAGAGCCTAGTTTCTGGCACCCCACTTGAAGCCAAGGGAGTGCAGGGAGGGGGACTGGGGCTCCCTTCTTACAAGAGGCCAGGAAACACCAACCACCCAGCAGCTTCAACTTAAGGGACCTCATTGGTGGGTCAGGCTTAAGCTGTGCCCTCAGAAGTCACCAGGTTTCAGCATGGTGTTGTATTCATAGGAACTGAGTTCAAATCCAGTCCTTAAAATTATATGATCTTAGGCAAGTCACTTAACCTCACTGGGCCTCAGTTTCCCTATCTGTAAAATGAAGGTCTTGTACTAGATGGCATTTGATGTCCCTTCTAATTCTAGGTCTGCCTCTGAGCCTCAGTTTCCTCATCTGTAAAATGAGAGGGTTAGACTTGATGGCATCTGATATGCCTTTCAGTTCTAGAACTATTTCCTAAGTTATTTCACTTCTCTAGGTCTCAGTTTTCTTACCTGTAAAATGGGGATATACTCCATGGTCTTTTAGAGTTCTTCCATCTCTAAATCTGTGATCTATGATCTTGGCCCCCACCCATGAATGTGCCTTCTGTCATCTTCATTGGGTATGCTTTTGAGTCTCTCATTCAGAACCAATATGCCCCCAAGGAGTCCCAAGAGAGGCTACTGATGGAAACTCAGTGTCCTTCTCTGTCTCCCTATACTAGGGTTACTTCTGGCCTCCACTTACTGAGGCCAGAAAGACCAGAGTCCCCAGTTCCCTCCCTATCTAGGACTGTTCCTTGCCCTAAGCTGGGAGCATTGGAAAAGAGATTGGCCTGATGGCCAGAATCCAGTGCTCCCCTGTGCTTCAGGGAAATCCTAGAGAGTCATTGTATCCTCCAAGAAGAATCCTGGGCTGGTTTCACAACACTCATGCTCGGCTCAGTTGCATCTCTCCCCAGGGAAGCATCCCACGTGATAACCTGTTCACAATTCTGTCCTGATGACTTCAGGCGTCTACCCCAGGGGTCTATTCTGCTGGCTAGCAGCCCACACACTGAGTGATCATGCCTATGTTTTCAGGGACAGCCTAGGCTAGAATTTAATGATACCCATGTCAGCACTGATGGAGGGCTTTGGGCCCAGGAGAAGGAGTCAAGGCAATTCCTAAAAGCTCGGAGTTTTCAGTGATGCCAGCGCCCCTTGGGTAAGGAAGAGAGCCCTTCTGGAGATATCTCTAACTCCCTGGAGATTCATCCCCATAAATCTCTCCTTGAAGTCAAAGGAAGTGACATCTCCTTGGCTTTGAGAACTGGCTTTTGGATGTGATGACGTTTCCACTTGAAAACAGGATCTTCTAGTTTCATACACTTTATTAAGCATGGATAATTTCAGTATGTTAGACAGCTAGTTGGCATAGTGGATACGTCACTGAATTTCAAGAAGACCCCAGTTTGAAGCCTGCCCCAGACATTTATTAGCCATATGATCCCAAGCAAATAAATTTTGCCCGTGGTTTTCCCATCTATAAATGGAGAAAATACTATATTTACTCCGAAGATTGTTGTATATCCATCTATTCATATATATACATACATATTCATATATACATATATAATATACACATACACACATATATCCCTTTGTGAAAGTATCACATAAATATTAGCTACAATTATTAATAACTATTGTTATCCTGAGGAGGCTGGTAGAATCTAGAGTTTGAAAGGGCCTCAGAGGTCATCAGTTCTGAAGAAAATAGAGTTCCTACAGTTTTAGTGACTCGTCCCAGATCACAGAGGAAGTAAGCATTAGAGGAAAAATTTAAGCTCAGCTGCTGACTCCAGAAACAGTATGCTGGCCCTTGAAGCAGTTAGGTGTCTCGGTGAATCTCTGGAGTACTGGTCCTGGAGTCAGGAAGATCTGAGTTCAAATCCTGCCTCAGTTACTGTGTGACCTGATAGTCAATCGGTCTGTTATCTCATATGATCCTTGCACCAATCCTGTGAGGTGAGTACTGTTGTTATGCCCATTTTACAGTGGAGAAAACTGAGGCACTGAGGTGAAGTGACTTGTCCAGGGTCATACAGTTACAATGCATTCTGAGACTAGAAAAGAAAAAGGAAAGGAAAGGGGAGGAGAAGCAGGTCAGCAAATTAACCAGCATTTTAATGATGTCTGACCCATAGTCCCTCTCCTCTGCAAGGAAAGGAGGAAGGCACGTTCTCATCTCTCTTTTTAGGAGCCCAGCTTGACCATTATAAATACAGAGACCTCGGGTATCGGTTGTCATTTTCTCTGGATCCATTGCTCTCTTGGTTCTGGGTACTCCTTTCTTTGTTAGTTTATACAAAAATTTTCTACTGTATTCTGTCTCAAAAATCAGGCCTTTCCAAGTTTGAAGAGAATGACCTTGACTCTAGGTTGCTCATCAAAGCATTTCCAAGGACGGCTGGCCAGCTAGCGGAAAAACCCCACAGTTCACAGAGATTCTGCTTATGGTTCTGATATTTTCTTTTTCCTCATAAATCTCTTCTTAAGCTATTTCTTTCTTCTTCTCCACCTCCTCCTACCCCCCTCCCCCCAATTCAGACTCCTGGTAAAACTCTGACCCAGCCAGCCTGGAGTGCCCAGCCTACAGATGCCCCCTCCGAGGAGACAAAGCATCAGACACCAGCGGAGCGGTCCCTGGAGGCAGCCTAAGATTTGGTATTTAATATTTCAGGTAAAACACTTACTTAGATTCAATTATCTTTCTTTTTACCTTTTTTTCCCCGTCCTCCAAAGGAAATTGCTTTTTGAATCAGCCAACTCTCTAATTACCAGATTGAACGATTGAAATTTTTAGGCAATTAAATGGAAGCATTTCTGGTTTAGAGCCCGTGGTGTCCCCCAGTCCCCTCCCTTTCTCCTCTTGTCTGGAGCCTTTCTCTAATTTGGAGGCAGTTACAGAAAGACAAGCAAACCTTTAAAACCAAGAAGTATGTCTCCCGGAATTCCTCTGTGGATGTTTTATAGTCTGAGCAGAAAGGGATCTGGCGAATTTGCTCTCTCTGCACAGGCACGTAAGAAGCACACAGTTCAAGGGGGTCATAGCCTAATCCATCTCACCATAAAGATAACTGTCTTCTTGAGGGCCTTGGAATAAGGCGATGGGAGAATGGGAATCCTCAGGGAAGGCGATGCTGAGAGATGGGAGGGTTCGAGGAGCAACCTCTGCAGCGTTGTATCCAACCACCCACCATGATTGTCTGCATCCTGTAATAGACTCATGAAGTCCTATGGGTTCAACCTGGGAAAGACTTTGGAGTTCCTTCTACAGAGGAGAAACTAAGGCCCAGAGAGAGGGAGTGTTTTCCCTAAGGCTGAACAGCTGGAAATAGCATGACTGAGACTAAAGCCCACCCACATCATGCAATCTTAGGACCATAGGTCTATTGCTAACAGGGAATTTGGAGGTATGAAAAGTCTTCCATTTGTCTTTGTATTCAACCCTAAGCAAGGTGCCTCATATACAGCAGGTGTTTAATAAATGCTTGCTTAATTTAACCCCCTCATTTTAACAGAAGAAGAAACTGAGGTCTGGGAAAGTTAAGTGATTTGTCTAAGGATAGGAAGGTAGTGTCAGAGGTAAGATCTGAGCCAAGTTTTCCCGACTCCTAGTCCACAGCTCTAATCAATACACTATCTAGCTGCCTAAGCAACTGAACTTGGCACTTTGTTCGCCAGAATAATTTGTTAAAATGGGGAGTTAGCAGATGGCATACTTTCTCCCTCTGGTGGTCTACCCTAGACAAGCCCCTCTGCTCCTCTGAGTCCTGAGAGATGCCCTGGCTTCTTCCCTTTCCACTGTGAGGGCTCTCCCAATGGCTTGTTCTCCATCCCAATGGCATTTATCTTGAAAAGCTGACTTAAAAGTTCCTATGAATTAATCATCAGTCAACCAAGAAACATTTACTGAGTGCACATAGGGTAGCTAGGCAGTGCCACAGTGCACAGAGCGCTGAGCCTGAAAGTCAAAAAAGACTCATCTTCCTGAGTTCAAATCATGACTCAGACACTTGTGGCCCTGGGCAAGTCACTTAACCCTGTTTTCTTCAGTTTTCTCATCTGTAAAATGAGCTGGAGAAGGAAATGGCCAACCATTCCTGGATCTCCACCAAGAAAACCCTTTTAGGGGTTGTCTGACTCATGAAGAGTCAGACAAGACTGAACATTAATTGAGTGAATAGTGTTTTAGGCATTGGGGATAGTAAGAGAGGAGTGAATAATCCCTGCCTTCAAGGAGATTACAATCTAATGGAGACTACAGCTCATATCTGTGTAGATATACAGAAAATCAAATCAGTCAATGATATTTATTAAGTGCTCAGCATATGCCAGCCTGTGCTAAGAAGGTAGCCAGGTGGTACTATCTTCGTGGCTAGAGTGTTGGACTTGGAGGCAGGAAGACCAGAGTTCAAATCCTGACTTAGACACTAGCCACTTGACCTTGAGCAGGCCTCGAGTGTCTCTCAGCCTCAGTTTCTTTATCTGTAAAATAAAAGTAATCATAGAAATACCTTCCTCATGGGGCTGTGGTCAAGATCTCACAGAATATCATATGCAAAGTGCTTTGCCAACCAGAGCCTATTTAAATGCCAGCTATTCTGTGCTATTTTACAGCTCCATGGTAACTTGGGGAGGAGTGCCTAGCAGCTGAGGGCAGGGGGTTAGAAGAGGCTTCTTAGAGAAGGTGAGGTTTGAGCTGATCTTCCTTTCCATATAACATGTATAGGAAAATTAAGGACATCCCATGATGGCCCCTTTTGGAAATTGAAAAAGCCCATTGTCAAGTGAAAAATCATCCCCTCCATTACTTGGACTAAATAACAGCCACTTGGTTTATAGACATACTGATAGGTTGGCCTTCTGTAAAAGACAGGTTTCTGTATAGTGGTTTTAAGATAGTGCACAATTAGACACTTGCTGTGTGACCCTGGGCAAGTCACTTCATCCTATTTGCCTCAGTTTTCTTATCTGTAAAATGAGCTGGCAAAGGAAATGACAAACTTCCCCAGTGTCTCTGCCAAATTCCCAAATGGGGTCACAAAGAGTCAGACACAACTGAAACAATTAAACAACAGATTCACGAATTACATGATAAAAATCTTCTTAAGATACTTTTTTATAAAGACTCAAGACCTAGGTTTGAATCTCACTTCTTTTGCTTATGAGATTCATTTCTTTGGGCAGTCATTTCCCATCTCTGGGCCTTTGCTCCTCATCTATAAAAGGAGGATTTGGACTACGTGGCCTATAAAGGCTCTTTCAGTCTTAAATCTGTGATCCTTTAATTCTACCAGTATGGCCTGGGGTGAATCACTTAGGCTCTCTGATTCTTAACTTTCTTCAACTGTAATTTGAGGGGGTTGGACTAGGGGGCTTCTGATGTTCCTCCCAGCTCCAAATCTGGTGCTATATTTAGAGGATCTGGGTTCAAGTCCTTGTCTCTGAGGCTTACTGGCTGTGTGACCCTAGGCAAGTCCCTTAACTTGTGTGACCGTGAGTCAACTCAGTCTCTCTTGGACTCAGTTTTTCCAAGTGTAAAATGAATGGTGGGAACTCGAAGCCTAGGGATCTAGTAGAAGAGATGTTTGCCTTCCAACTTTAGAACTACAAGGCTATAATCCTATGTCACTTTCCCCTGCTGGGCCTCAGTTTCCTCATCTGTAAAATAAAGTGGTTGAACATGATGTATTTCAGGTCCCTTTTAGCTCTAGACCTAGGAGCCTATGAAAGTCTGGTGATATTTTCCAAAATTAGACACATCACTCAGAGGAACTTTTTTCCCCAGGTGACTCCCTGGATTTGCGAAAATTTCAGTTTATCCAATAGAAACTAATGTTGATAAAGAATTCTCTTTATCCTTAGCTCCAGCCCACATGGAAACTGTCCTCTGTCACTTGAGGAGGTCTATAAGCATAGTTCTCTGAGGATGCTTGGGATTGAGTGGGATAGAGTATAATGCTGGGGACCAGAGCTCCCAGGGAAACTGGGTCATAAGATCATAAGATCTTAGGTTTAAAGTTTTAAGACAATCTGAGAGGCCATCTAATCCAACTCCTTAATTTTACAAATGAGGAAACCAAAACCAGAGATGTGGCTTGCCCAAGGTCACTCAGTCCCTCAGAGTCAGAGGTGAGATTTGAATTCAGCTCCTCAGTGTACAAATTCAATAATCTGTCCAGTGTACCATGGTGGTTCCAGAGACTATCTTATGAATGTGTGTTAGAATACCACATGATCACTCTGTTTTAGAAAAATAAGAGAAAAAAAAGACTGTGCTCAGAATAACCCTACAATGGATATATTGCCAGACCATTTTTACAGATAAGGAAAACAGAGGTGAACTCATTTATTCAATGTCACACTGCATTCCCAGAGCACCAAGCAGGTTCAGAATTCACAGCTTCCCCCCGTATGGGCATCTGAAGCTTGTCTCTCCCTCCCTGCTGCCAATTTGTTTCACAATGGTCTCATTTTGCTAAGTTTTCCATGGTCTCAGCTCAATTCTGATTGTGGTCGTTTCTGTCTTTATAAAATGAGAAAGAAAGAGGATGGTGGAGGGGGGAAGGGGAAAACTAGACAGGAATAATTGACTAAGAGCTTGTAATTTCTGTTTTGATTCACTAAAAGTCTCAGAACCCACAAATATTCCATCTAGGATTTATCTATGACGCTGGCAGTCTTAGCTGCTCTCACACTCATTACTGCTCAATGACTGGAGGGGACGAGATTTCTTGTCGTCTCTCATCCCAGGGAATCCAATTCAGTTAGGCATGCTCCACTCCCAAACAAGGGCTTAAGATGCCAGAAATTAGGAAGTAGGCAGCCCAGCAGTGCATGCCTTGGTGGCCACTGGCTCCAGAGATTTATTAGCTGTGGGGAGCATGAAGCCTCCCCTTCCTCTAGACAAAAAGCAACTTGTCCAGCCCTGGGGCTCAGAGGCTTCTGAGGAGCCAGGGAGAATCCTGGAATGGGAAGGAACTTCAAGGGATCTCCCCACTCATTCCTTCCTTCCATGTGCTCAGAGATAACTTTCTGGGTTATTCTTTAAGGAAAAGATTTTGGATGGGAAATGATGGCCATTCCCTTGAACCGAAGGCACTAGGGAGAAGTTGTTGAGTTTCCTCTGTGGGGCAAACCTGTCCTGATCACCTCAGCCCTCATTTATTAGAAATTCTAGGGTGATAGTAGGGTGGGAGGGTGCTGAAGATTGTGATTTGTCTGAAAGTTGAGCCTGTGAGCCAGGCTGAACTAGCCTGGGGAAATGCCACCCACAGGTCAGTTAGGCAACAAGCGCTTATTTGTCCAGGAATTACTAAGTGTCAGGGATACAAAAAGCAAACAGTCCCTGGCCCTGTATTCAATGAACTTGTGTTCTATGCACATAGGTAGGGTGTCCCAAAAATCTTGGTTCAGATTGGAGCTTTTTGGAATGAAAATTTTTGGAATATTCTCTATAAGGAAAAGATGTGCATAAAATCAATACAAGGTCATGAGGAAGCATTAGAGGCTGCAGTTGACTCCCAAAGGTCACACCAGGAGTCCTCCAGCTCTAGATCCAAGGTAATACTTGAGTTGAGCTTCTAGGGAAATCAGAGATTCTGAGTGGCAGAAGAAGAGGAAAAGGTGAAGCCTGTGCAAAGTTCTGGGGACGGGGATGGAGTGTCTACCGTGTACCTGACAGGTGATCACTTAGCCTTTGCCTAAAGACAAAGTTCCCTAGTGAGGAGGGACCTTACTGCCTCCCCAGGAAGATTGTCGACCTTGTGAGAAGTTCCAATGACTAGGTGGTTTTCCCTTGCATTGAACTGAAATCTGTCTCACTGCTCTGGAAAGAATTACCTTCTGACTGGTGTTCTTGGATCTGTTTTCTGGGGTCAAGCAGAAGTCTAGTCCCTCTTCCATATGACAGTGCTTTAAATACTGGAAGATAGTAATCAACTTTAAATAACCTTACAATTCTAATCACTGTCTTCTAACCTACCCCAACCTACTGCTCCTAAAATGTGTCCTCCCCACCGCCCCCCCCACCCCTCCACTCAACTCACTTTATTATGACCAAGGCATAGTACAGGAAGACTCTTGTTTCCTTAGCCATGGGCACTCTGGCTGAAGTAAAAGCCACTCAGGATGGTGTTAGCTTTTTATTTGACTGCTTTATTCATACTGTTCACATGTGTTGAATTCACAGTCCACCAAAATCTCTAAGATCCTTTTCACATTTTATTGCTTAACCATATCTTTCCCACCTTGGACTTGCGAAATTGATTTCCTGATCCCAAGTGTCAGATTTTGCATTTATCCTTATCATATTTTATCTTAGATTTAACCCATTTGACTTGTTGAGACCTTAGAATCTTGACTCTGATAGCTAATATTTTAGCTCTTTCTCCTAGTGTCTATAAAGCTCTGACTTCATCTAACTCATTGATTAAGAATGGATAAAGAATAGATCTCCACCTCATTCCTCTCAATAATCATGGCCCCATTACAGTTTTCTTCTGGGATTAGATCAAAAAAGGCTGATATTCTCTAACTCCCTCTTGTCTCTTTCCACTTGTCTTTTCCTCTAATCTGTCCTTCCTATTAGAGAAAATTCACCCATTGGATGTATTCATAAATTGGATGCTGCATTGACCCTCCCTCACCAAGTTGCTACCAGTCCAGGAATGACTGTGATGTTTCAGAGGGTCTTCTTGAGACATGGGTTTTATCTTCTCTAAGCTTTGGAAATGTCCCAAACACCCAGGTCAGTGTCAGATTAAGTATTTTGTTATTTTAGCTTGATTCTGATTGTAGTTTTTTGTGCTTTTTGCCAATGATTAAAAAGGGGTTGGTGGATGAAAGGCAAGGAGAAACTGGACAGGAATTATTGACTGAGTGTGTGTGATTTCTGTTTTGCTTTTCTCAAAGTCTCAGAACTCACAACGATTCCATCTTTGGCTCTGACTGTCTTTATGGCTGTCGCATTCCACTGTCCAGTGGCTGGAGGGAGCATCACTTCTTGTCCTCTTCTCTCCTGGGGAAGCCAGTTAAGTTAGACACAGTCTACTCCCAAACAATGACTAAAACAGGCAGAAAATGAAAATACTTAGTGAGCTCTGTAGCCTTGAGTTACTTCCTTCCAGACCCGGAGTTTTTTTTATCGATGCTTAGACACTTTGGGAATATTGGGGAGGTTTGGGAGGTTGGATGATACTTCCAGGAGAGCTCTTACTGTAGTGGGTTGTGAGAGATTATGTGACACCCTTGACATGAGAGATAGTGAGACATCCCTAAAAGAAAGCCAGCCTTGCAGCTAGGAGGATCTAGGTGAAGTCTACCCTCTGACACATACTGGCTGTGTGATTCTGGACAAGTCACTGAAATTCTTAGGGCTCAAGACTAAAAGTTGGCAATCTGTGATGATAGAGGGAGTTTTCTCACCTGGGAGTTCCCCACACATGTGAAATTGCAAGAGTCTGATTTCCGTCTGCTGCTAAGCATTCTCCCACCCCCTACAAAAACAAAACAAAAGAAGCAAATTATGTCTTTAATTTTCCTCTATTTTTATGTACTTCATGTTTCCTTCACTAGACTATAAGCCCCCTGAGGGAAGAGACTTTTATTTTTGCCTCTGTACCTCCAGAGCCTACCAGCTTTTAATAATTGCTTATTGAATGAACACAAGAAAGTGGCCAATTCACTGTTAAAGAGAAACTCGTCATGAATTGACATGTCTGACGCCATTCTGAGCGTGCCAGGTGGAGGGGTGTGCACCTGCAGGTGGCTGGATCTCTTGAGCTTGAGAGAAAGACAAAAAACAGAGAAGGTACAGGTAAGTGGACAGAGCTCTGTTTCTGAAATCAGGGGATGTGGGTTGATTTCCTTTCTGTGATACTCCTATGTGACCTTTGTTGTTCAGTCATGTCCGACCTTTTGTGATCCCATTTCGGGTTTTCCTGGCAGGGATACTGAAGCGGTTTGCCAGCTCATTTGACAGATGAGGAAACTGAGGCAAACAAGGTTAAGTGACTTCCCCAGAGTCACACAGCTAGGATGTGTCTGAGACAAGATTTGAACTCAGGTCTTCCTGACTCCAGTACCAATGCTCTACCAAGTGAGCCACCTAGCTGCCACATGCCAGACCTTCAGGAAAGTCACTTGGTTTCTCAGTGTCTCAGTTTCCCTGAGATGCAATGGTCAACCCACTTGGGCATCTGTACTAATGTTAGCATTTATAATGGAGCTGAAAAGGCAGATTTGGACTCAATACAAGGAAACACAACAACATTTATGCAAGTTTAAAATAGCGTCCCCTTGGGTGTGGTCACGGACACAGACACAGGCTCGGCCAGGGAAGCCCCCTTTAGTTCTCAGATTCTATGGTGCATTTTCCCCTCCCCCAAACTGCTGCAGCCTCTTGTCCTTTACATTCATGATGTGTATGTTTTAGGGGCAGGACTTGGAATCAAGTATTATCTGATATTTCAATCCTATCTCAGACTCTCACTGGCTGTGTGCCCCTGGGCAAGTCCCTGGGTTAGCCTCAGTTTTCCCATCTGTACAATAGGAATACTAAAAGTACTTATTATTAATAAGAGATAATTATTGATTAATAGTACCCAATACCCATTGTTAATATTGTTAGCATTAATAATCAATATTATTAATGATAGTAACTCTAGGGTTTTTGTGAAGACCAACTGAGTTAACATATGCCAAGCACTTTGCAAGCCTTAAATTGCTATCGAATGCCAGCTATTATGGCTATTATTTGAACTTGTTTTGTGAGTTGGGATTGCTTTCTTCCCAATACTAAAAATAGCTAGCATTTCTCTCCCCATGGTGCCTAGCACAGTGGCCTGAACATAATAGACAATCCTCTCTACTGCTCCCAGTCCTCTTCGGCTTTCCCTCTGGGATCATCTCCATTTAGCTGGTGTTTCTCCTGTTTGTACACTGCTGCTTGCACTTTTTCTCCCCCAGTGGATTGTGAGCCCTTGAGAACAGGGACTCATTTTTGTTTTTCTTTGTATACCCAGTGCCTAGCACATAGTAGGTGCTTTTTGACTTGACATACATCCTGCCATCCCAGGTTTTTTCTGGACTTGGATTTAGTCTCAATTCAACCAATCTTTGCTACAGGAGGGTAGCTTCTTATCACTCAATGAGGGCAGGGACTGTATCATTTTTGCTTGTAAATCAACAAGCATTTTTTAAAGATCCTACTATGTGTCAGGCACTTTGCTAGGTAAGGAGATAAAGGAAAAATATTTATGAAAGAAAGGCAGCACAGGAAAATGGAGATAGCTCTGGTTTGGAAGTCAGAAGACTGGAGTTCATGTCCTACTGATGATATTGCTGGTGTTACTTTGGAAAAGTCACTTAACTTCCCCAGACCTCAGTTTTCTCATCTGTAAAAGTATATTTGCTGAAGTCCCTACCAGTGACTGATGTATGATCTTTGAAATAAGCCCTGCCTTCAAGGTGTTTACATTCTATGGGGGAGACCTGCAAATGTATAGGCATAAAATAGATTACAGATTATTTGTTAGGGGAGGTACTAGCATTTGAGGTGGGGTGGGGATTGGGGAAAGCTTCCTGCTAAAGGTGGTATTTAGGCTGAGCTTCCAGGAGGAATCAGAAAGACTTCCTGGAGATGATGGTAAGATGGGCCTTGGAGAATGAACAGAGCTGACATGGTCACACTCAGTTACACTTCTCCCCTGGGATGGGCAGAATGTTACTGCCACCTTTCCTGGCCACCTGAAAAAGCTCCTCTAAGCCTCTGTCCCCATCCTTGAGCCTGAGGCCACCAGGATGGAGGCTCTGGCTTATCTTCCAGTCTGAATCCCAACTGCATGAAATCCTTTGTGTGGTATCATCAAAGGCAAGCTCTGGACCACAGTGCTCACTGATCTTCCCCAAGCTTTGTGGGACTTGATGCTCCCCCCATGGGACAGTTAAGCCCTCACATTCCTGGGGACGTGGTCAGACCCTAATCTGAGTTATGTTTTCCCTGGCAAAGGATCTGACCAGGCGTCCCCCAAACAGCCTTCTTGGCCAGAGACAGTCAGGGATCAGAGAGCTAGAGCTAAAAGGAGCTTTGGAGGTCAGTGGATGATCCAGCCCCTTCATCTTACAAATGAGGAAACGGAGGCCTAAGGGGGTCAGCTAACTGACTCAAGGTCATATAGGCAGGAGGTTGTGGAACCGGAATTTGAGCTCAGGTCCCTTTAACTAACAGCACACTTTCCTCTGCACCAACCTGCACTCACCCAGGCTGATTTTTCAGGTGTACAAACTGGGACTTAGAGATAAATGACTTGTCCAAGCTAGTCAAGATTTGAACCCAGGACCTCTGCCTTCAATTCAATGGTCTTTCTACTTCTTCAAAGTATTCTTGAGAGGGTCAGATGGATTTTAATGCATGTAAAGGACTTTGTCTCTCTAGAAGGGCACACAGTCGTAGGTGGTGATGCTGGCAAATGGTACCTGCATCTTCCTGTCCTATCTCTTTCCTGATTCTTGAGGAAACAGAGGAACCTTCATTAGAATCTAAGACCTAAAAGGGCAGGGACCCATGTTTCCTTTTCCTTTAGATCTCCAGTGCTGAGTACACATACTAGGCTCACAGTCACATAGATCTAGGTAGGGCTGGAAGAGTTAGTCAGTCAGTCAGTCAACAAGCATTGATTAAGTCCTTCCAGTGTGCCAGGAACTGTGCTCAATGCTGGGGACACAAAGAAAGGCAAAAAGCCATCCCTGCTCTCAAAGGTTTCATAGACCTTGTCTTTTACTCCAACTTCCCCATTTTATAGATGAGGAAACAGAGATCCGGGGAAATAAAATGACTTGTCTACAGTCATCTTAACCCAGGTCCCCTGACTCCAGAGGCAGAGATTTTTCCTTTCTAGTCCTTAGACCTCAAGCCCTTGGTGGTTCTGAGAAAGCATTTGAGGAACCCAAGGAGGTCATGCCAATTCAACTTGGCATCTCTGTGGGAGGCATTTCTGGAACATGGGTACCATTTCTTAACTTGGTGTGGGCAGCACCTGCTGGAAGGGAGGGTGTCTGGACTGTGAGCTGTCTGAAGCAATCATTCACTCAGCAAGCAGCCACCCTATCTATGCCAGTTATGGTGATGGGCACTGAGATTCCTGCCCTCAAAGGATTCACTTTCTATTTGAGGGAAACGAGATATAAATAAATCAATATTTTTGTTGCTTAGTTGTTTATCATTCATGTCCAACTCTTTGAGACCCCATTTGGGGTTTTCTTGGTAATGATTTATCATTTCCTTCTCCAGCTCATTTTACAGATGAGAAAACTAAGGCAAATAGGGTTAAGGGATTTGCCCAGGGTCACACAGTTAATAAGTGTCTGAGATGGGATTTGAACTCAGAAAATGAGTCTTCCTGACTCTAGGTTTGGTGCTCTATCCACTACAACACCTAGCTGCCCACATGAATTAATATACATAAAATATATTTTATGTATATTATATATCTATCTATATCTATATCTATATCTATATCTATATCTATATCTATATATATATAATATACATAAATACAAGGCGAATTTGGAGAGAGGAGTACTAGCTGCTGGGGGAGGGTGTCAAGAAAGGCTTCCTATAGAAGGAGGGTCCTTAACCTGGGGGCCACAAACTTAGGACTTACAGTATTGGGTATTCTTTGTAATATGATGTATTTTGTTTTATGCACCTAAAAGTATCATTCTGGGAAGGGGTCTACAAGTTTTCATTGGACTTCCAAAGAGGGCCATAGCATGTAAAAAGATGTGAAGAATCCTTCATGTAGAAGGGAGTGTCTGGATGAAAACAAGAGTTTTTATGAGATGGAGTTAAGGAAGTTGTGTAGCACCGCCATTTAAAAATTGTGGACATGGGAAATGGAACAGCAAATATGAAGAAAAGCAGTCAGGGAAGCCGGAATTGCCTTCTTTCCCTCCTTTTATCCAGTTGACCAGTATTTATTGAATACTAGCAGTTGTGCTAGTATCCCAAAGAAACATCAGATATAACCCCTATGAAGCCAAAGACTTTGTGGTCCAGTAGAATTCATCTTCAGGAGATCATCTTGTCTGGCAGAATCCATCTTTAGAGTTCCTTTTCAGTTTTATGCTAGAGGCACAGCATGCCCACCATGAGCCCACTTGTCCGCCATGCCTTTCTGAGTGCCCAGTTGGTACTCTTTGGGAGGGGGCATTTCTCAAGGGCAGGCCTTGACTGATGTTCAGCTCCAGCTTTGTTGTTGGGCAGATCCCAAGTCCTGCACAGATGAGATGCCAGAGATTCTCCTGGGCTCCAGTTACCACACTTTTACCACCTTACATCTATTGTCTAAACTTGGAACGGGCTTATTTGCCCTCATTGTCAGCAGCACTATAAAATTGTCAGTCGATGTGCTATCCTGCAGGTTGGCACAACAGAGGCGACACAAAGAACAGTTCAATGGTAAGTAGAATGTGATTATTTTTCTCTCTTCCTTATTTCACTCCTTTCTTTTTTTCTCTCCCTTTAGCCCTGTTTCTTATATGTCTCCTCCTCCTCCTCCTCTTTGATCCCCCCCATCTCCTGGGTCCAACTGATCCTGATGGGAGAGAGCTTGAGGCAGCAGGAGGTCAGCTGGAAACCTTCTCTGTTGAGCTCAGGCAGCTTCAATTCTAACCTGAGGTCATCCCCAGAGGTTGTTGAGGGTCTGCCTACAGGCAGTAAGGTGCCCAGAGGGCCTCCCTCTCTGCTTCTCATGGTGGTTTCCTGTACCGTACCCCTACCTTGATCTTGTCTTCCCAACTTTAACCACACATCTCCTGTCCTGACCTTGTCTTTTGCCAGTCCCAACTTCACTGAAAGCCCCCTAACCTTTCGAATCTGACCTTGGCTCCAACCTGGACATCATTCCAACAACACAGATCCCATCCCATCAGTCCAAAGCTGATCTTATCTTCCTGGTTCTATCCTCTTTTCTAACCCTGGCCTCATTCCACCAGTTCTTAACCCATCCTCTCCCCCAAACCTGAACCTCATCACAAACCTGACCTTATTCCTTTAATCCTGACCTCCCCCCAAGGCAGGTCCTAGGAGGAAAAATAACTTCTAAGCTCACTGAAAGCTCTAGGGCTAGGATTGTTTGAAGGGTAGGAGAGAACTAGCTGTGTATTTGAGTTAGAATGTTGGTTCCATCACTCACTACCTGTGTGACTAGGGGCTGGTCATTTGATCTTCCTGCTTCTTGGGTCCAACTTCTGCAGAATGAGGAGACTGAGCCAAGAATATAAGACTGGAGGGGACCTCAGCAGCCATGTGGTCCAACAGCCTCCTTTTACATTTGAGGAAACGGAGTGGACCATAGAGTAGACCTTTGTTTACTAAGGGACTTGACCAAGGTCATATGGCTAGTAATCACTATTGCTAATGTTTATCTAATACCTTATAAAGTGTTTTACACACATCCCCTCATTTGACCCATACAAAAGTTCTGGGATCTAGAAGCTTTATTATCCCTGTTTTACAGACTAGGAAACTGAGGCTGCACAAGGACGTAGCTGGTAAGTCTCTAAGGCAGGACTTCCTGGCTCCCCATGAAGTAGCATCTGACTCTGCAGCAGGATCTGAAAGCAGATTCTCTGATTCCAGCCTCAATGCCCTGCCTACTGTACATACTCAGTGCCTGCCTCACAGACTAAAATTATTTCTATCTCTGGAGTCTAGGAATTCCAGGCTCCCAAAAGGCTCATATGGATAGCTTGCTATGTAGGTGACTGGTTCCTCTGCCTCATTGATGAGCCCCCAAATCCCCTTACCCACAAGTGGGTCCTGTGTCTTGAGGGAACAAAGGTTTGTTGCTCCTGGAATTTGGTCCCTGTTTATTTGCAGGTAGCAGGAGCTCAGGGGAGAGAGGTCCTGTTAGGGTGGGCCAAGCCCTTACACTTTCTGACACCTTTCTCTGCAGAGGAGAGAGGAGAAAGCTCTAAGCCTAGAAGGGGAGGAGAGGGGAGCAGGGGCAAGGGAAAGGAGGGGGGGGCTAGAGGAAAGAGAGCTCAGTCTATCTTTCCATAAGGAAGTGATCATTTTTTATTAATCAGAGGGAAATGTATATGTAATTATGTTAGATGAACTCTGTGGGGAGGTTTTTTTTTCTTTATGATGTCTTAAGGGATTTATAAATATTACAGAGATTTTATAGCATCATAATATTTCAGCTGTTCAGTAAAGCTTCTTTCAAAGGATTAGTGGAGACAAAGAACCACAGTAAAAATAATTACAAGTCAGCAGAGTGCTTCTAGGCTCTGACAAACAGTCTTGGAAGAGAGGCTGAGATGGACGGGTTCAGAGAGATCATTGGGGGAATAAGGGGGAGACCACACAGAGCCTCTGGAATGGAATTCGGAGAGCCAGAAGACCTAGTGAGCAAATTCCACTGTATGCGTGCCCTCCCGTTTGCCTTGGGTGTCTGGGCTTGGGGTCTCTGTCTTTGGGGAGAAGAAGAGGGTTGGGAAGAAGGAGTATCCCCGAGACAGAAGAGCAGGCCAGGACTGGGGTATCTGCTGTCTGAGTTCAGAAGGGTGGGTCAGTCTCTTCTGAGTTCTGATCTGGAGTTTGGCTCATTCCCTCATACCTTGTTTGGGAGGAAAGGAAAACTCAATGCAATATGTCTCACTTCCCCCCAAAATAGACTAAGAGATCATAGCTCTAGATTTCGAAGGGACCTCAGAGGCATTTAATCCAACCCTCTCATTTTCCAGATGGGGAAACTGAGGCCCAGGGAGAAGGGACTCTAGATTCAGATTCTTTAAAGTTCTTTGGAGCCTCTGAAGTTCTCTGGAATACATTATGTGCCCTAAAGGAAGACTGACAAGTTTCCAAGAAGACCCTGACTATCCAGAGGAAGGGAATGGGCAGGAGGCGAGACTGTCTTGTGTAGATGAGGACAGTATGGCTCATGTAGGTCAAGTGACTTGTCTGTGGTCATGCAAATGCTAAGCCTCAGAAATGGGATTTGGATCCAGTGTTCTTTCTGTCATCCCAACTTGCCTCACAGGGAAGGGCCTGAAGACATTTAGGGGAATGCAGTTGAAATTAGGCCATGGCGGAAAGGAGAACAGTGTATTTTGGGGCTGAACATGCTTTTAAGGGAAATGGGTTGGATGTGTGTTTTGTGAGAGATGAGATTGTGTGTGTGTGTGGTGGGGGCATTGAGGGTAGATTGTGTTGTGTATTTGAAAGAAAAAGTAAGGCAATCTATTTACTGAGCACCTACTGTATGTACAAAGCTGTTCTAGACACTTGGGGTGATGTAAGTGTTGTGGGGAGGTGGGGGAGAGAAAATCTAAGATACATGTAGGAGTGACTATGGTTGACTGGTCCCAGGAAGAGACCACAGGACTGGGGTGGGACATATAGAAAGGAAATTTATGTCAGGAGTGAAGAGGGGTGTGTGTGTGTATGTGTGTAGATGTGTGTGTGTGTGTGTGTGTGTGTGTGTGTGTGTGATAGAGACAGAGATGGAAACACAGGAGGGACAGAGGGAGAAGAGAAATAAACAGGGGAATTCAGCTTGGAAATACAAAGAAAAGGAGAGAAAAGTAGATTTAAAGCAGTCATAGAGAGGAGAAAAAAGGCAGAGATAGAGAAAACCCGAGAGACACCAAGAGCGGAGGGAGAGCAAGGCAGAAAGCCAGATCAAATGCTGGAGAAGAGGGTGCTACTGTTCCCACGGGAGCCCGGGGAGCTGGAGGAAGTAAATTGGGCCTATGAGTAATTCTGGGCGGCCAACCAAGGAGGGAATGGGAACTGATTTTGGAGGGGCTGATGAAGAAAGAGGGAGCATCTTATTACTGCAAATGCTAATTGTATTTAAATTGAAGGCAACCCCTGTTTGAAATGCAAATCATGTCCTTCGGGAGGTCTCCCAGGCCAAATCCTCCTGGGTGCTCCCCAACCAAGGTTGTCCTTTGAAGGTCCATCTGGCCTTCACCTGCCCCAGGAAGGGCCTGGCAGCAGCAGCAGCAGGACCTTGCCCCTGACTGGGGCATCTCATTCATTTCATAAGACTGAGGCCAACAGAGAGGAAGGCGCCCCCCCTCCCCACCCTCATGGAGGGTCTGCTGGCACTCGGCTCTTTCACATGGCAAGACTACAGCAGAAGCAGGAGGCTTTGGTTTAACCTTGAGATTCTGACCCTACTCTTACCCTGCCAAACCAAAAATGTCAGCTTCAGCCAGCCTAGTAAACTGCCTGAGAATTCTCCATCATCATATCTTTGTCCCTACTGTTCCCTTCATCTGGAATGCCCTCTTTCCTACCTGCTTTGGCCACCATTTCATTCATTTGACCCTCACATCAGTCACATAGGATAGGTCAAGGTTAGGGAAACTGCATCCTCAAGATCTCGAGTTCTATGAAGTTTGGAGTCAGTCAAAGGGCTGCACTTGAGGACCTAGAGGGCCACATGTCATCTTGAGACCACAGGTCCCCCATTCCTTAGATAATACTTACAGTACTATCTATCCTCATTTTTCAGATGAAGAAATTGAGACAAATGACTTGCCCAAGGTCACACAACTGTTAAGCAGCAGAGTGGGGGTGTTCATGACTCCCTATCCACTGTAGTCTTTCTGTTACTCTACAGCTATTTCTGAATTCTGATTTTGACCCACCCTTCCAGGCTCAGGTCCTAGCCTACCTCCTCTGGTAAGCATTCTAAGGGCATTCTTTCCCACTGGTGACTGCTCCCTCCAGTCCTCCTGGTCTATAGCCACTGGGCCCAGTTGGCTCCAGAGGACAAAGTGAGGTTGGTGACTTTACACAGCCCTCCCACACTTCAATCCACTTTCATGTCATGGCATCACCTTCCTGATGTCATGTCCTCTTTGAGAACAAAGGACACACAGTGACTGCTCACTCCTAGGCATGACCTGCCAACAGTTCAAAAGAAAAAGTTCTGGGGACTTTTGCGGGGTGCAAGATCTACACAAGTAATAGCAAAATCCAGTAGCCAAAGTAGCTAAAGCAATTATAGAATCACATTATGAGGTTCAGTTGTTTTCAGGCCTCTCTCACTCTTCGCGAGGCTATCTTGGCAAAGATCCTGGAGTGCTTTGTCATTTCCTTCTCCAGCTCGTTTGACAAATGAGGAAACTGAGGCAAACAGGGTGAAGTGACTTGCCTAGGGTCACACAGGCAGCACGTACCTGTGAAGTTGAATTTGAACTCAGGTCTTCCTGATGGCAGGCCTGGTGCTCTACACGTTATGGTGCTCCCTATCTTCCAATAGGGAGAACTCATTAAGACTAATATGAATTATTGTTCATCTCTTATTTTGTCAATATGTGAAACACATTGCAGGACTATTAAAGCAAGTTTCCCTTGCTTCCGTCTTCATCTCTCTCTTTCCTTGTCTGTTCTTCTTTCCTTTCTACTTTTTGGTTCAATTGTCAATTCTTTATTACAAACTTGACCAAGAACAGAAAAAAAAGAGGACTGTAGAGGAAACTGTACATCATACATACAACTTGTTTTTCCTTAAAGTGTTTGTTAAATTTAATGCAATTGAACCAACAATGGTGTCTGTGTGCCCTTCCAGGCTTCCTTCTACTCAACTTCGGTGCATTTAAAAATACTTTATTGATGCTTTCTGTCTTTCCTTCCTTCCTTCCTTCCTTCCTTCCTTCCTTCCTTCCTTCCTTCCTTCCATCCTTCCTTTCCTTCTTTCATCTGTCTTTCTTTCTTTCCTTCTTTTCTTTTCTTTTTCCATCATTACCCCCTTCTTCCAACCGTCCATGGTTGGGATTAGGAGAGTTAGAAGCTAGAGCTCTTTTCTCCTCAAAAAACAAATGAAAATAATAATTGGAGACATCTAAGTGACTCAGTGGATAGAGGGCTGGACCCGGGGTCAAGGAGCCTCAGACACTTATGAGCTGCGTGACCCTGGACAAGTCTCTTAACCTCTGTTTGCCACTGGAGAAGGAAATGACAAACCACTCTAGTTTCTTTTCCAAGAAAACCCCACCCAGGGTCATGAAGAGCTGGACACAACTGAGCAGCAATATAGTAAGTATAATTAATTTCTATATATGTGTGTGTATATATATATATGTATACATATACAACATATGTTATATATGTGTATATATGTACATATATATATATATATATATATATATATATATACACACACACAAAATTATTTTTTACCAGTTACACACTCCTACTTACCTTCCCCTGCTCCAGCTGGAAATCTGGTAGGGGAATATGAGGGATACAGAAGTAGCTATAATGTAAAATGAAGTATGCTAAGTGCCTGATTGAGATACTATTGTAAAGATAAAGTGCCATCTATAGTCCTAGTGGAGAGAGAGAAGGGAAGGCTTCCTGGAAGAGGTGGCATTTGATTGGAATTTGTAAGATGGCCAGGAAGTCAAGAGATAAGGAGTGAATAGTGGGGAGATTGGGTTGACTAGGGTTGGGAGGTTATTCCAGACACAGCATGAAGAACACATGTAACATCATTGGTTAACAGGATTTGGAGCTGGAAAGAAGTCTATGATGATCTAGCTCAGGGTCTTCCTTAGATGAATAAACAGAGATTAAACAGTGTGACTCAATTCAGAGTTACTGAGCTGGAATCTCTGTGATGACAAGCTCAGCAAGGGCCCCTAGAGGCTTCCTAGTCGTATGATCAGCCATGTGGTAAGTGCTCACTGTATCTCAGACATGGCACTAAATCCTGGGCCTACAAAGAAAAAGCAAACACATGCCCTATCCTCCAGGAACTCACATCCTAATGGGGGGAATATGTACATAAATTGATAGGTTCAAGACACATACAAAGCTGATGTCAGTAACATTAGAGGGAAGGCATTAGGAGTGAGGTGGACCAGAAAGATGGTCCTTCATGTGGTGGCATCTGAGCTGAAAAGTGAGAGGCAGAGATGAGGAAGGAGAGTACAGGATCCCAGCTCTAGAGACCATCACTTTTATCCCTTTCCTTTTATAGACGAGGAAATAAAGCCCCATAGATGTCAAAGTACTTAACCCAGGTCACACAGGGATTGAGAATCCAAGACAGGATTTGAACCCAGAGTCCTTCTCCTACACTGTACTAACTCTGTAAAGTCTAGTTAGGGACTATGACTCCACAGCCAGTTTTCTCTCCACTATAACATAAGACTCTTTTGCAAGTCAGGGCACTTCTCTGGGCCACCATTTTCTTTTTCACCTAATGATGGAATTGAGCTAGGTTATCTCTGACATCCTTTCCAGTCTTAAACTCCAGGAGCTTGTGATGCTGAATCCCATACTCCTGTGTCTAGAATGCCCTTCAAATTCGTCACCACCCTGCCCAACCTCTCCCCACACTTCCCTTTTAAACTCTTGACTTCCTGGTCATCATGGACTTAAATGGCTCTAGAGAACCATTAAGGCCTCTTCCCCTTCTCCAATCCAGTGATTCACTGCCCTGGCACAGGGGGACAGCACAGTGCTGGCTTTGGCTTGAAATGTCTGGGCCCATATATTGACATTTTCCCTCAAAACCTCCAAATCCCTAATATCTAAGAATTTAAACAAAAGGTTTGAGAGAAGAGGAAGGGGACTGGCTGGTGAAATGCGTTGCCTAGGTACCCAGTCTGGGGCAGGGGCAGGAGATGTTGATTATTTTTTATTATTGTTATGGCTTTTTCTAAATTCTAAAAATAACAAAAAAGATTCTGGGAAATAGCCCAGTTGAAAGAACATTAGCATTTGTGATATAATAAAGTGATTAGAGGCGGCTATGAAGTTGGCCTTTTAATTATTCAGCAAAGGGAACTGTGCTGTTCAGCACAGAGGGGTGATTAAGGGATGCAAAGCGGAATATAAACCACCTCATTGCAGGCTGGCCCAGCCCTCCTGCTGCTTCTCCCTCCCCTCTCCCCCCACAAGCTTTCCGACTCCGCCTAGGCACCTGGTTCTGCGCCCTCTCCCCAGTGTGAGGAGTGTGAGGAAGGAGAATATGGGGAGCCAACTGGACATCATTGAGGATGCCTCTATGGAGCTGGGGAACATGAGAGGAATGGAAGGAAAGTGTGGAAGGATGGAGGGAGGGCATAGTTACCCGGCATTCTGCCCAAGTCAAGTCATACCTTCAGTTCAGTTCTGGGGACCGCATTTCAGACAGGACGTTGGTAAGAGGCAGCATGATGCTTGTGAAAGTAGGCTTCTGAGTCAGGAAGATGTGTTCAAATCTCACTTCTGGGACATACTGGCTGTGTGACCCTGGGCAGGTCACCTAACCCAGTGCCACAGACAACTGTCTAAGACAGTAAATTGAAGACTAGTTTACCAAGAGTCAGGGAAGTTCCCTACACTGTTGAAATCACATCATTGACCTAGAGTTTGTTCTTAGGAGAGAGACTAGGATGATGGGAAGACTTGAAATGCCTTAGGATGATCGGTTCAAGGAAATGGGATATTTGTCCTCAAATATTAGAGGGTGGGTTGTTTTGTGGGCAGAGTTAAAGGGTCTGGGTTCAAATTCAGGCTCTTTTATTTATTCCCTGTAGATAAATCAATGAACCTATCTGCACCTTAGTTTTTTCATATGCAAAATGAGATGTTTCAAGTCAATCTTATGGTCCCTTCCAATGATAAATCCTATGACTAAATGGTGGCAGAGTGAATAGAAAACTAGCTCTTAACTCAAGGGACCTGGGTTCTGATTGTGCCTTTCATGCTTACTCTGTATGACCATGGACAAGTCATTTTACCACTCAAGGTCTCCATTTCCTTATCTGTAAAATAAATGGATTAGATTAGTTTGCCTCTAAGGTTCCTCCCTGTTCTAAATCAATGATCCTATAATATATATTATAGATCCTATAATCTCTGTGTGATCATGGGCAAGTCACAACTGTGACTCTCTGGGCCTCAGTTTCGTTGAGGGTACTATGAGAGGGATTTGGACAAAGTGACTCTTGAGGTCCTTGTTAGCTTTCGATCTCATGAGCATACGATCATAAAGCAACAGGGAAAAGCTGCAGTGATAATAGCCAATAATGACAGTGCTTTAAGGTTGCTTTTCAGATATTATTTCATTGGGTCCTCATGATGACCCTCTAAGGTAGATGTTGTTATTATTCCAGTTTTGTAGGTGAGGAAACTGAAGCCAACAGGGGTTAAATGATTCGCTTGGGGTTACATAGCTAGGCAGTGACTGAGGCTGGATTGGACTTTAGGGCCAGTGTTCCATCCCCTGAACCACCTAGCTGCCTCTGAATAACTATTTATTTCTCAGGGAAATAGGAGGAGGCATTCATTTTTGTAGGTGTTCCCTTCTAGCCCAGATGATCTCTGATTCTGTACTGCATGAGTGACCTGTACTGTCCATGAGTGCATGAGGAAGATATAAAACTGGAATCATCTGGGTCTGTCTGGGTGACCCAATAGCTCTTAATTAAAGAACAGCCATGTATCTTGGAATCTGGGAAAAGGCAGTTGCTTTGCAATACATGCTCTTTTGGCTCAGCCAGCATTCTCTTGGCAAGGGCTTCTCTCTTTATGGATCTGTTTCTCAGTTGTGCCAGGCTCGCCCATTCAACCTGACGTTGTCTGTCATGCAGGGAGAGAGATCTTTGAAGAGGCAGCCTTGCATCTGGGGAGTTTACCCTTCTCCCATTCTGTGGTGGACCCAGTTACCAACAGGTCCACAGGGACCTTAGAGATCACCTAATCCAACCCCCTCCTCTTATGGATTAATAAACTGCCGCCCATAAGAGGTTAAGTGATTGACTCAAGGGAATCAGAAGAGATGGAATTCGAACCCTGGCCCTCTGACTCTGAATTCAGAACTCTTTCTGCTGCCCCATAGCCATGAGACCAGATGTTCAGGGCTCTATCTCATACTGCCCTACCTTTATCCTTGCCCTTGTGTTACCTTCATGTTCATAGCCCTCTGCCCCTCAGAGTAAATCATTGTGACTTCCAGGGACTGATAAATTAGGAGCTGAGCTTTGACTATAAGTCTGAGCACAAGAAGTAGAGGTTTGGGAGTCTCACAGACTCTGGAGCCTTGGAAAGCCAGATTCCCAAGGAGTCATTTCAATGGGGAATGGATGATGGCATGTGACTTCTTTGGTGGGACCAAGGGCAACTTCTATTAATAGCTGACAAATTAAGGAAGTTTGTCTTTAGTGGCCACCCTTCTTGGTTTTCTTGGAGCTAAGACCTTGTTTCTCTAGAGTCTATCATCTACATCTCTGTCCCAAAGATTTTCAATCTTGCCTGATTCTTTGTGACCCCATCTGGGGTTTTCTTGGTAGAGGTACTAGAGTGGTTTGCCATTTCCTTCTCTAGCTCATTTTACAGATGAGGAAACCAAGGCAAGTAGGGATGAGTGCCTTGCCTATGGTCACACAGCCAGTAAGTGTCTGAGGCTAAATTTGGACTCAGAAAGATGTATACCTGACTCTAGACCCAGCACTTCATACATTTTGCCACCTAGTTGTACCCACACACACAAACACACACACACGCACACACCACCTTTGTACATCCAGAGGCCAGTTTCTATTGCCATGATTTCTCTAGCACCAGCATGAGGCTCTTAAAATAATCAATGAACCTGATCAACAGTGTTGTGTCCACATCTCTTCCTGACCACCCTTCCCCTTGAGAGTCTATCAATTTAGTTCAACTTAGTCGAACTTAGTTCAATTTAGTTCAAGTTGTTGCTTTTTAGCCTGGAACTGTGATTTCATCAGTGGAGGGGGGCTAGTGAGGAAGAGCACTCTCTCCTAAATCAGTCCATCTCCTCTTTAGCTTGAGAGAGCTGTCTAGGGGCATTGATTGATGAAGTAAATTAGCCCAGGCAACACAGCCACTTTGTGTCAGAATCAGGACTCGAATGCAGGACTTCCTGGCTCCAATGCCAGCTCTCTATCTGCTCTGGAATTCTCTGCCGACTGCTGGTTTTACATGAACCAAACCCCCTTTACAGCTATACTGATGGGTGGTCTTCCAGGCTCATCTTGGTCTCCAGACAGTGAGAAGGAACTCACTACTTCCTGGGCAGCCCACTCCATTTGGGGATTGTTCTAATTATTGTGAAATTTTCCTTTCATCAACTGAAATCTGTTTTTTTGTAACTTCCACACATTGTTCCTATTTATGCCCTTTGGGGGGAAAGCAAAGTAGGTCTAATCCAATCTTTCAAATGCTCGAAGACAGCCTTCCTCTCTCACCCATGTTTTCTCTTCTACACACCAAATATCTCTACCTCCTTCTATTGGTCCTCATGTAGCATAATCTCCAGTTTCCTTCCCATCACTGGATGAATTTGAGATTGTTGATATCTTTCCTAAAAATGGGGTGCCCAAAATTGAACACCACACTCCCTATGTGGTCTGACCAGGGTAGAGGACAGCAGGGCTGAGACCACTTTTCTGGACAGTTTTCCTCTCTTGGTGCAGTCCAAGATTGCATTAACTGTCTTGGCCTCCATGTTATAGTGTTGACTCATGATGAGCTAGAGGTCCACTAGAAAGTCAAGATCATTTTTACATAGACGTTAGCCTAGCCATGCCCTTCTTTCATCCTATCCATCCTGATTTTTTAGACTTTATATTAAATTTCGTATGTTGATGAATCATTGATTTTATCTGTGTCAGTGCCCCAAATGCTAGTGAAAGTCACAACCAATACCAAATTTTCGCATCATTAACCACTAAAGATATTAGAAAATGTCTTATATAGAGGGTCACATGTGAGTTGATCCTTGAAAAAACTAGAGATTCTGGGAGATGGAGATAAGGAGGGAGGGCATTGCAGATGTGGGATAAAATCAGTGCAAAGTCATAGAGATGGGAAATGGAATGTCATGTGTAAGTAACAGCTAAGGATGCAATTTGGCTGGACTATGGCATTTAACCATAATTCTGAGGAAAGTAATGTATAATAAGACTGGAAAGACTATAAAGGTGGGGTGAAGTTCAGGAGAGAGACAGAGGAAGAGCCAGAAAGATAAAGACAGAGATAGATAAACAGTGACAGAAGGAGACAGAGACAGAGAGACAGAGACAAGGATAGAGAGACAGAGACAAAGAGAAAGAGGGAGAGATAAAAGAGAGAGAGAATGGGAGAGAAGACTCTCAGGTCACAGATTTGGGGTACCACTAAAATTAAAGAGCATGATGCAGATGACTACTCCAAAAGGAAACTGAGAAAGAGTAGTCATATAAGTAGAAAGAGAACTAAGAGAGAGTAAGGTCCTGAACGTCTAAAGAAGTGAGACTATTTAGAAGAGAGGGTCATCTATGAGGTGAAATACTTCAGAGAAGTCAAGAAAAATGAAGAAAGAGTACCAGCCTTAGTGAAGAGATCATCAATGACTTTGAAAGGAGCAGTTGTTGCTGAGTGGTGATGGTGGAAGATTGCAATGACTTCAGAAGAAGGAGAATAGAAGAGGAGAAAATCAATGAGTATAGAGAGTATTTTTGAAGAGTTTGGCTCATAAAAAAGGAGAGACACAGGAGGCTAGCTTGAGGCCTTGTTAGGGTTTAGTGAAGGTGTTTGTTTTTTTTTAAAGGATGGAGGAGATGAAGGAGTACTTGTAGGCAGCTGGGAAAGAACCAATAGAAAAGGAGAGATGGGGGATTAGAAAGAGGGGGAATGATTATAAGGTCAATCAACTGGAGAATACTAGTCATTTAGCTGCTTCTGAATCCATTCAATCACATGCTTGTACCATCATACTTGGATCTGTCCAACTTGTCCCCAAGACTCCACATGAGAGACTCATGTGTCAACTTGGTCAGATGTTTTGCTGAAATCCACATGTAGTCAACCATCTTTGTCAGTTGACCATATTTTTATTTGTCCAACTGATACTAGAGATCACCCAGTCCAACCCCCTGCCAGTTCAATCATCTACTGTAACTCATAAATTAGACTTGATCTTGTCTTCAAGGATCTTATGATCTAATAGAGAAGAAAAGAAGTATATAAACATATATATGTATAACCCTCTCCCACCCTCCCACCCCCCAAATGGAAAGAGAGGTGAGTGTTATCTCGTGGAACTTCATGGACAGGGTGACATTTGGAGAATGGATAACATTTCAGCAGAGGGAGCTTGGGTTGGGATGTGGATGAAAATTGAAAGTGTAGGCAATGGCCATTAGAATGAGCTTTAATGTTCTCTGTCTGTAAAATGAAAGGATTGGGTAGGTGATCTCCAAGCTTGGAAATTCTATGATTCTATCCTTTCCATCCTAGAAGGGTGGAGACTGTTCCATCCTTTGGAATACCTTTGTCCTATAGCTTAATGATCCCTTCCCTTATGCCCCAAGGGTGGGTGGGCTGCTTAGACAGTAAAGATGTGATACATATTTACAAGGCTTCAGTAAGATTTTGCTCTTTCTCTGTTTGGGAGCTGGTATGGCTATTAACACAGGTAGGGATGGTAATGACATGGTTTTTAATAATATAGAACTTTTAACTTTTTCTCCAAGGTGTTTTCACGGGGACTTTCTGTCCCAGTGTTGGGAAGCTATGGGTTGTGGTGGCTGCTGGTGCTTGTGTCTGCATGTCAAAGTGGTAATGACTGATGTCACACACACATTGGTTCATTTCAGGCTCCCAAAAAGGCAAAGAAGAGAGCGGAGGGAGGAGCTGGCTCCAATGTCTTCTCCATGTTTGACCAATCCCAGATCCAGGAGTTTAAAGAGGTTGGTTCCTCCAAAATGGAGTCACCTGTCCAAACTTGAGTAAAAACCTGTTTCTCTAAGTGAAGCTTGTGTGTAAAAATCCAGATAAAGACAGACAGAGAGCCAGAGACAAGAGGGGGTATAGAGAGACACATAAAGAGAGAAAAAGAAAGGAGAGAAGAGGAAAAAATGAGAAGAAGGAAAGCAAGAAGCAGATTAGGGATATGAAGAACATATCTAAG
Source organism: Potorous gilbertii (assembly GCA_028658325.1). Classification (NCBI taxonomy): domain Eukaryota; kingdom Metazoa; phylum Chordata; class Mammalia; order Diprotodontia; family Potoroidae; genus Potorous; species Potorous gilbertii. The sequence continues at coordinate 284,134,523 of CM053770.1, read as the reverse complement.
AATATACCCCCAAAGATTTCTTTAGCTCACTAATTCCCATGGTTAGCCCTGAAGTACACATCAAATTGGACTTGTTATAAAATACTGATTTACATCCAATGTTTGAAGAGAACATCGATTTCTTAAAGCAAGGTAGACTTGAGGAGGCAACGTAGTTAAGCAGAAAAGTCACTGCAGTCAGAGCACCTGGCCTTGGATCCTGTCTCTTGACAGTTAATACCTGGGTGGCCTTGATCAGTCATTTCACATCCCTGGACCTCAGCTGTAAAATGAAGAGATTGAAATTGGCCTCTAAGGCCCCTTCTACTGCTAGAGCTAACAGCCTATGATTTAAAAACTGGGTGCTTTCCCCCTTTCAAAAAGACTTGACACTGAGGTCCAAAAGGGGTGGTTTCAGGGGCAGAATGTGGGTGGGTCAGAGAACCTTCGGCCGGTTCCTTAATCCCACTGCATCTGGGCTGCCAAGGAAAGTTGTTGGCAAATCACTTTATTTTTGACTCTCAGTTTCTCCATCTGTATCATGAGGGGGTTGGACTACATGACTTCTGAGCTTCCTTTCTTCTCCAAATCTATGATTGCTAATGACTCTTCCTGTGTTTTGTCTGCTAATTGTCATGGCAAGGTTTGCTTTACTGCCCTGTGCCCACATCTTTCCCACCTTGAGTTTCCTTCTGTCTGGGAAGAAGGAATGAGACATTTAGTTGGTCTGTCCATAGAAATGGGTGAGAAGAGAGCTGGGGTCATTGGAATACCATCCCTTGAGCCTCATGAATAAAAACCTTCATGGGCTGAAAGAGTGACTGACTGGAGCCAACAGCATTGGCTGGGACCCAGCTCCATGTTTCACCAAGTGTTAATTTGGTGAAGGGAAGTTTGAGTGGATTTGATTAAGCTTCTCACCAACATGGATTGATGTGTTGAAAATATGTAATGCCCAAGAGTTCCATAGACTGAAGAGAGATGAATAATGTGGAGCAGAATCTGGGCCCTTGTTCTTGTGTGATAATAAAATCATAATCCTGGCTGGGAGGGAAGGAGGAGAGCAGGAAGTTGAGAAGGAATCCAGCACTAATAAACCCTTTGCTCTTTGTTAGGCCTTCACCATCATGGATCAGAACCGGGATGGCTTCATTGACAAGAATGACCTGAGAGACACCTTTGCAGCCCTGGGTAAGCTCCAAGAGGAGTTATAGGGATGGTCACAATAGTTCCACTTTTTAGAATGGTTTATCCTTACACACATATGTTGCTATTTAATCCTTATAATAGCCTTGTGAGCTAAGTAGCAAAAATCTTCATTCATTCAGTTTTTAGCAAGCCCCTACTCTATGCAGAGCTTGCTGCGAGCAGTGAAGTTTGGGATCCCAAGGTGGAGTCCCCAGTTACTATATGTTGTAGGTGTGTTCTTATCTGGGTCAAGAAGAACTGAAAGGACTGAGTGAAGGAGGGGAGAGAGAGAATGTGGAAACCCCACCTCGTGACTGGACTTTAGTTTAGGGGCTCCGATTTGGGGAGAATCCCTAGGGAATTGGTGGCCAGTTAATATTCACAGTTGCGGCCAATGGCTGTCATCCAAGACCTTACTTTATCTAGTTGGGTTGGCTAATGGGAATTTTACTTTCCTGGCTTCTTCAATCTGAGGAGCAGAGAGAACACGGGGATCCCTGTGTTGACTCCAGTTGTTTTTACAGTCACGTCTGACTCTTGATGACCCCATTTGGAGTTTTCTTGGTAGATACCGAAGTAGTTTGACCATTTCCTTCTCTAGCTCATTTGACAGATGAGGAAACTGAGGCCAGCAGGGTTAAGTGACTTGCCCAGGGTCGCACAGCTAATAAGTGTTTGAGGCTGGATTTGAACTTGGGAAGATGAGTCTTCCTGATTCTGGGCCCAGCACATTGTGCACTACAGCACCACCAGGGGTAGGTATTATTAACCTCATTTTATAAATGGGGAATCTAAGGCTCAGAAAGGTCGAGTGACTTACCCAAAGTCACTTATGTAGCAAGTGACAGTCAGAAATCAGGCCTTCTACTTTGGATTCCACATCCAATTCACTTCCTATCACCCACTGAAGGTCCCATAACTCCCTTCTATCCTTTGCTCATAGGTCGTCTCAATGTCAAGAATGAGGAGTTGGAAGATATGGTGAAGGAGGCCCCTGGTCCCATCAACTTCACAGTCTTCTTGACCATGTTTGGTGAGAAGCTGAAGGGTGAGTACCGTTCAGAGCAGCAGCACAAACAGGCAGAGCTCAGGGCAGGGCTGGGGGACAGGGTGCCAGGCCAGGTGTGGCCTGGAGGATGGTTTTCTGGAAAGAGCCTTGGAATGAAGGCAGCCGTGTTCCAGCTCTGGCTGCTTGTGATTCCTCTAACATCGGCTGCCATCACATTTTTCTGGATCTTTGTGTTACCTGTCCTTCTGGCTTCCTCTCCTCCCCCTACCCCCCATACTTGTCATGTTCTTTCTCATTTCTACTTCTTGGTTTCTCTGCCTTTGGCAGAAGACTTTCCCCTGTCTCCCCAACCGCTAGTTCCTTCTTCTATGGAATGACTTTCCATCTACTCCATCTCCCTGGTATCTACCATACTTACTTACATGTTGCCTCCCTGATTAAAACAATAATGAATTCTAACTAGCATTATTGGGCACTTTAAGTGCTTGACAAATATTATCTCATTTTATCCTGACAAAAATCCTCATAAGTAGGTGCTATTATTGCCCTCATTTTACAGATGAGGAAACTAAGGCAGACAAGTTAGATGACAATGACAGGGTCACACAGGTTGTCCATATGGCCAGGCCTTCTGATAATATTCAGTTGACTTGATCCTCCCCTCCACCCTGTTGGCCCTCCTGAACTCCCACCTAAGGGTGGAAGTATTTGTGGTCTCAGGTCTGGAAAGGGGAAGGAGGGAGCTGAAGAGGGGCTGACTGGCCTTGAGGGATGTCCTTGGGGTGACAAAAAACTAGGTTAGGAGATTTCTTTTCTTTGAGGAAAAGTGTGGCCAAAGTAGAAGTGGTGGTAAGCATTTCAGCTACCACTGATCTTTCTCCCTCTTCTTATGACTCACCTTTCTTAGCCAGATTCTGTGCCATCCTACAGACCTACAATCCCTCCACCCCTCAGGACTTTCTCAGACCATTACTCACATTCTAATTGCACTTTCCTCCTTTTCTGATCTAGAGAATCCTGAGAAAATAAGCAGGACTTTGAGGTTGGGAGCAAGGGAAGGGAGCAGGGAGGAAAAGGGAAGTAGGAGGGAAGGAAGGGAGGGAGGGAGGGATGAGAAGAAGGGAAGGAGTGACCTTTATTCCTTCCTTTCTACCTCCCATCTCTTCCCCTCTTCTACCCTTTCCTCCTTCTTCCCTTTTCTTCTCTTTCCTTCCTCTTCTCCTTCCTTTATTTTTTCCCTCTCCTCCTCCCTTTCTCCCAACCTCAAAGTTTGTTACTTTTCCTTTTCTCCTGTGGCACAAGGCACATGGCTGGGTCTGGCTCCATTTGGGAGGGTCAGTTTAGGAGTGACCAGGAGGAATAAAGCTTGTTTTTGGGTTTCCCTGTGGAAACTATTGTCCATAAGATACAGCAGAACCTTGTTAATGTGAAACACAAGGGATTTGGGGAATGGACTTTGAATGAACTGAATTGGGATTATCTGATGGCTCCATTTAAGAACAAAAGGGGAATCTCTCCAGTAGCTTTGAATTAAGAGCTATTTTTGCCATAACTGACCCCAATTCAGGGCCTGCCTGTGGCATTGTAATGTTCAGGAGAAAGGTGCTATAGATGCTAGGGAGTGACTGATAGAGAGAGCTGGGCAAGAAAAGGGCAGACTGCTCTGACAGCTCAGTCTGTTGGGAAGAAAATTGGCTCTGGAGTCAAATGATCTGGATTCAGATCCTCCTCCAATGCATATTACCTGCACAACCTAGGCAAGTCACTTACACATTTCTTGGCTTCAGTTTCCTCATGTGTAAAATGAGGTTAGATGATGTAGCTTCTGGAGTCCCTTCTCCATCTACATTCATTATTCTATAATTCCACACTTCACTTTACCACCATGGGCCTCAGTTTCCTCATCAGTAAACAAGGGTTAGACTAGAGGGAATCTGAGGGTCCCTTCCAACTCTAGGTCCATGACGTTGTGACTACCAGCTGTGTGACCTTGGCTGAGTATTTCTTCACCTTGGCCTTAGTTCCCCCTCCCCTCGAAAGATGGTGGGGATGGATGAGATGACTTCTGGGGTCCTCCCTCTTTACTGGCCAGTGTCTCTGCCACTCTTTCCTTCTCTTGCTTCTCTAACCTCGTGTCCCACCTTCGTGTCACTGACAGCCCTGGGCCTGGGGAATTAGGTGCCACGTCCCCAGCCCGCCATCCTCAGGCTTCCTCTTGGCCAGGAGGAGGCCAGCTTTTTTTCATTTGACAAGGGGGAAACAGCTGGGTCTGTCAGGCCCTTCTGGCTGGGCTTTTGTCATGCAAACGATGCTGAGCCAAAAGGCTGCTTGGAGCCAATCAAAGCTAATTGGGATAAAGAGTCTTTGTAGTGGGAGCAGAGAGTCAGGAAAGGAGCAGGATACAGGGAGCCAGACCTGGCCACTGGACTGTGATTTTCTTTTGCCAACAAGAGGATGCTGAAAGGTGCCTTCCCTGGGAAATTGGTGGTGCTGTAATTGATATCTGTCATAAAGGGCGAGCTGGGATTCTGGAGACAAGACCGAGCCTTGTACATTGATATTATGATGCCAGATGAACAGCTAACAAAACTCCATTTATGTTAATGCCATCCACATGGAACTGTAGCTACAGGGAAACAGAGTAATGCAATTTGTTCAGAAAGTAGGGATGCCGGCACATCAAAAGGGCCGCGCTATTTACCAGCTAATCAATAAAGGCTGCCTGGTGCAGCCCAGCTAGGCAGGGCCTCGTGTCTAGAGCAGGGGAGAAGAAGCAGTTTGCATGCAGGAAGAAAAGAAAGGAAGCCTCCCCACGCCCCAACAAACCATCTCCTGCCCACACGCAGCGGAGTCTGCCTCCAAATGGGTCCCATTCTCACCCTAGGAATGGGAATCTCCCTTGCACCTGGCCTTGAAATTCACAGACCTGTAGAAAGAGACCTAGAGTCATGCCTTCTCCTATGCTGGTCTCTCTCCTTTATCCTGCATATAGTTTCCATATACTTGTTTATTTACATGTCTCCCATTAGACTGTGAGTGCCTTTGTACCAGGGATGGTTTTTTGCCTCTGTATCTCTAACACTTAGCTCCCAGTTGTTGTTGTAAGTCAGTCATTTCAGTCATGTCTGGTTCTTCACAACTCCATTTGGGGTTTTCTTGGCAAAGATTCTGGAGCTGTTTGGCCATTTTCTTCTCCAGCTGTTTTGACAGAGGAGGAAACTGAGACCAACAGGGTGAAGCGATTTGCCCAGGGTCACAGAGCTAATAAGTGTCTGAGGCTGGATTTGAACTCAGGAAAATGAGTCTTCCTGATTCCTGGCTCTCTCCACCGCTCTACCTGGCAAGAAAATAGCACCTTTAAAACTCTCCAAATCAAAATTTAAAAATATCAACCATCAAAAACCTCACTAAGCAATAAGCGGTCATGTCCATTACCCTTTGAAAAACAGAAGAAATAGCCCTTGGCAAGGTGTATTCATTTAAATAATAATACTAATAACTCTCTTTGCTGTATTTGACCACATTTCGAACTCCCTCTCCACCCTCTCCCCAAATCTGGCTTCTATCAAACCCAAGTGCTACCTATAATAACCCTTCAGTTTATGATAAGTGGCAATTAAAATGAACAAGGATGATAAACACAAATAATCCATCCTTCCAAGGACAGATGCTTTAATGTTCCTTGTGAAGCCTGTCATATACTTGCTTAACTATATTCAATGACTCCCTATTATCTTGAGGACAAAATTATTGAGATACCTTACCTCCTGAAACGAGCTTACTTCCCCAACTGGATGTCACCATTCTTCATACTCATGTTAGGATGAGCCAAGATGAGCTATTAGCTGGTCCCTGATGTCATCCAGTTTTCTATTACCTCCATGCGTGCCTCCAGCAAGGCAGGAGACCTAACCTACATTCTAGTTCCAGCTAGGACAGTAGCTTGATTGTGACCTTGGATATGTCATTCAACTACACTGGGCTTTGCTTTCTTCTTTGGTAAATCCAAGGAGTTGGGGGTATGTATATGTGTAGCTACCCTCTAGGGTCCCTTCCAAAACTGATTTTAATTAGCTATTTTAGTTTGTTACAAAAGGAAGACTTGCTGGGTGGGCAGAAGTAGGGGAATGACTGATTTTTTTTAAAGGCATCAATAAAATGTTAATTTAGAAAAAAAATGAAGGGACCCAGTTAAAAAAAATAAATTAGTCTAAACTTCAAGGGAGGGGAGAGAGAAGTTATGAGATTTGGTGAAGAAGTCTGTCTTTACCATGTCCATCCTGATTTTATTGAAGGAGATCCTACTTCTTCTTACCCTCGGCCTCTCTGCAGGGACTCCTGACTACATGCAATATTCACCTTCTTTGTCTGGTTTGTCTTTCTAGGCACAGATCCAGAAGATGCCATTCTGCATGCTTTCAAGATTTTTGATGTTGAAGGAAAAGGTTTCCTTAAGGCCGACTTGTAAGTTCACCTTTCTAAAGGACTCCATTTTTTTTTCTAAATAAACATTTTATTAATGCTTTTTTT
>CM053770.1:284102540-284127317 GCA_028658325.1 Potorous gilbertii | reverse complement strand
CGTTTTTCATGCTTTTCTTGCATCTCTCTCATTTCTCTTCCCAGTTTTTCCTCCACCTGTCTAACTTGATTTTCAAAATCCTTTTTGAGCTCCTCCATGGCCTGAGCCCATGGGGTATCTATTTCAGATATTTGGGATACAGAGGCTTCGACTCCCATGTCTTTACCTGATGGTAAGCAGACCTCCTCGTCGTCAGAGACAAATGGAGGAATGATCTTCTCAAGAAAATAACCATCTATAGTCTTAGCTTTTTTCCCTTTTCTGGGCATTTTCCCAGCCAGTAACTTGGTTTCTGAGAATCCTCTCCACCCCCTGGTCTAGATCTGCCTGCTAGTGCTTGGGGTCTGAGATTCAAATGCTGCTCCCCAGCCTCAGGGCTTTTGGCGGCAGGCCTGACTGCTCTTCAATGGGAGCTTATCTGCTGGTTCTCAGGTGGGGGCCGGGCCACCTCTCAGGCTCAGTTCCCTCAGGGGGTTTATGCAGAGATCTCATGCAATGGAGTCGCACCGGGAGTCTCTGGCCGAGCTGCCTCCCCTCTGCTGCGGCCACCCCGCCTCCCGAGGGGGTCCAAGTCCTGGAGATCCCCCGCTCCCCTCTCAGCCTGGCTCTCTCACTGACCTGTGCGTGTGTGGGTGGAGGGACCTTGGCAGCTGTGGGAGAATCAGGTCCCTGAAGCCTGCTGGGCTCTACTCGCTCCTCTCAGTGCCGCGTGGCCGGGGCGGGAGAGGGGAGCGCTCAGCCGGGCAGGACTCCGCTCCTGTCCGGGGTACCTTTGCGGTCGGTTTTTCAGGGCTCTCTGCAATGGAAATCTCCTTCACTGTGTTTTTGCGCAGCTTCCACTGTTCCAGAATTTGTCAGGAGTTCTTTTTAGAGGGAATCCATGGGCTGTGGGTTCGGAGCTAGCAAATGTGAGTCTTTCTACTTCGCCATCTTGGCTCCGCCCCAGCAATAAACATAAAATCATATATTTGGAGCTGGAAAGGATCTTAAGGATTATATTGTACAACCCTCTCCTATTTACAGATATGGAAACTGTGATCTAGAGGAGTTGCATGCCCTGTGAAGGGACAAGATTTCTGGTTAGGTTCACTATGAATTTATGTTATACAACCTCAGCTGGGCCCTCACTGCTTCCAGGCAATCCTACTGTACCTCTGTCTCATCACCTGATTTTCCCACTTTCCACAGTGTCTCTTCTAAATCTTTTCCTGTCTCCTCAAACCTCCCATGGGATCCCCTTCTGCTCACTCTCTCAATGGAGAAGCTTGCATCATATTTTACAAAAGAAATTGAGGCTATTTGCCATGAGTTCCTGTTTCCTGATCTCATATCACACAGATGCCTTCTGCCACTCTCTCCTCATTCACCCATCTCACATGGTGAGGTGGCCTTTGTTCTTACCAAGGCTCAAATGGTGCCATTCTATCCTGTTCCTTCCATGAGATTGCTCCTTTTTTCATCCCTACTTTATCACTTATTTTCAAACTCTCCTTTTCTACTAGTTCATTTCCTACAATTATGTCCATGTTTCCATCTTCCTCAAAACTCCTTTACTTAATCCATCCATCCCTGTTTTCATCCTAGATCTCTTCTGACCTTTGTGGCTGAACCCCTTGAGAAGGCTACAACAGGTGCCTTCACTTCCCTCTTGTTCTCTTCCTAACCCCTTACAATCTGGCTTCTGACCTCATTTCACTGAAACTAATGATCTCCTGGTTGCCAAAACCAATGGTCTTTTCACAATCCTCATTCTCCTCAACCTTTCTGCAGCCTCTGATGCTTTTGTTGCCCCTGTTTTCCTGGATACTTTCTTCTCTTGGTTTTGGGGACCCCCTCTTTACCTCTCTGACCCTTCCTTCTAGGTCTCCTTTGATGGATCCTCATCCAGATCATGCCCTCTACCCACAGGTGTTCCTCAGGGTTCTGTTCTAGGCTGTTTTGTCTTTTCCCTCTGTGCCACTTGGTGATCTTATCAACTCCTGTGGATTTAATCAACTGATGATTTTCAAATCTTCCAGTCTTGCTTGGCCTCTCTGCTGACCTCCAGTTTTGATTCTCCAATTGCCTTTCAGCTGTCTTAAACAGGACATCCAGGAGACAATTTAAGCTCAATATGTCCAAAACCAAATTCATTATCTTTCCACCTAAACCCTATCCCCTTCCTGCCTTCCCTATTACTGTAGAGGCTGATGCCATCATTCCAGGCTCTCAGGTTCCCAACGTAGGTGTTCCCTTCAACTCCTTACTCTCTTTTACTTGCATGCCCCCCACCATATTCAATCTGTTGCCAAGGTTGTTGACTTTCCATCTATAATATCTCTGGTGCGTAGTGTTTGTCAATTTCTGAGGTGTAAATGTTCATACTGAACATTTAACCATCAGCTCTTATAAGCTGATACATTCTGGCTCCAGCACCCCCCAGGTATGGATCAATGGTAGTTGAAGTTTCTTTCAGCTCTGAAATTCACTGATTATATAAAATGACCACCAGGCACAGAGTGGGTACCATGACCAAAGTTTAAAGCATAGGTCTCTGAAGCTTTGGTCACAGGAATCGTGAACTCTGAAATTGAATCTGAGACTCAGCGGTGTTGAATTACTTACTGAAGCTCACCCAGGGCTGAGTTTTGTCCAACGCTTTCCCTTTTCAGTGGTTGACTGAGTCCTTGAAAGAGCATTGATAAAAAAAAATAGCAATGGCTGAGAGATTTTTGAATAAATTTGGAGACTATTTATGAGATGATTTTCAAGAGAGGATTGAAGAAGTATGTGCTGTTGAGTAACCTGAAGTGGCTCCAAGGTGAACCTCTGAAATAGTTTCTAATTCTGGACATAGATGATAAGATGAGAAATCGAGGCAGGGGAATCCCAATTGGAAATCTTGCCCTTGCAGTGATGGCAGTCAGATACAATGCCCTCTCTCTATCCAAACTCTCTTGGGTTATTTCCTATAGATGGTGTATTTCACAGTCAAGATGAAGACAGTTCCCTCCCCGCAGCCCAACTCGCCTCTCTTGAAAGGTCAGAGCTCCCTTTTCTCTGCTCTGTTCAAAGCAGACAGTTACTTTAGTCTGTCCCCACTGGAGACGGTGATGTTTCCTTATTAGACCTGAGGGTAAATCATTACAGAGCAAACCATTTAATCAATTCCTGAAATGTCTTGGAGGTTTTCGTTTGTACTCATGGGCTCCCCTGGGTTAGAGATTAGTCAGATTTGGGGGCTGGTGATTTTCTTCCCTACTTTGGGATGGATCTTCCAAGCCCAATTAATGTCATATTTTAGAACTTCAAATTTGAACGATAATTGTGTTCCATATTAAAATCATTAAATAATACTAGGAAAAAAGCCCCGATGACCTTTAATCAACATTTTTTTTTTGTTCATCTCCATAGGAACGAACCTGGGGGGTCCATGGTTTGTGTCCGGTCTCCTTTTGTATTTTCACCTCTCATCTGGAAAGTTGTGACTCATGCGGTCCATCCAGATGAGCCAGGGACAGTACATTTTACTAATTTACAGCCCTGGCCCTCTTTTCTCACTTCTAACAGATCCCTTGGTGCTTTCTACGATCTTCCACCTTCAGCCTCTTCCTCCCCCAGGAGTGGAGGGAGAGAGGATTCAGGGAGTTGTCTCTCCCAGTATGTTCCTAATAATGTGGTTCTCTCAAGGTTCCTGTGATGAGGCCCCCATCTCCCCACCCCCTTCATTCTTCCTCTGCCCTTGCTCCATGTGCTGCTGGATCAGGGAAGTCACTTGCCCCACAGATTCCAATGATAATCTTTTAAAAGATTGTATGCAAATCAAAGAAACAACAAAATAGTTTCAATATTAGAACCAGTTGATATTGGCCAGACTGTTCATCAGTGAGAGACCCACATCAAGACTCTCGGCACGAATTTCTGCAAAGGCACCAGAAGGCTCTGGTTGTTGTCTTGTTTGGGGGGGACGTTTTTGTTTTCCTTCCAGAAATAAATAGTATGTGAAAAGGACATAACTTTCAACATTGGAAACTGTGACTTCTCCTTCCCCTATAAAATAAATAATGGAAAATGCACATAGGTCTTTAACTTGGTTTCCTTGTGCCCTTGCCAGGGGGTGGAGGATGGGCTGGGCATCAGAAAATTATAATTAGACATTGGACTCTCCACACCCCTCCCCCATATCCTTACTTCCTCCAATATAAGCATTCAATTCAAATTTTCCAATAGAAATTTAGGCCCATCCAATCCAAGAGTCTTGAGTTTATGTTTATGTACTGGAGTGGGGCTGGGGGTCATTATTTCCTCACCAGCTCCTCCATGAACTTGACCTTCACAACCCACCATGTTTTCACTGCCCAATGGGACAAAGGGTAGTGTCTCACATAGGAAATGTGGAAAGCACCTCTAAGGACTTAAGAAATGGCAGACCTTGATGGGAGAAGGGAAGAGGAAGGCAGGAAGTCCTGCAGAAGGTCCAGAGACATATAAGGCAGGGAAAATCATGTTTGAATTCCCAGGGGAAAATGCTGACAAAACCAGCTGTCCATTCAGTGGAAAGAGCTGAGTTCCGATCCTGCCTCTCTCCCTCACTACAATTTAAGGGCTTGGTTTCCTCATCTGTAAAATGAAGGCTTAGACTAGACAACCTTTCTGCCTCTAGGATGCATAATCATTTGCCTGATGGGCTTCAGTTTTCTTATCTCTAAAATGAGAGGGCTAGACTGGGCAGCTTTTAATTTCCTCTCTATTTCCAAATCCGTGATCCTTAAAATCCTATGACCAATCTCATTTTAGAGTTTTGAAGTAATTTGATGGCTAAACCTCAGTTTCTTCATATGCAAAATACAGGTACATTTCCTCCCCTCTTTTGGGGGGACCACCCAAGCTTGATCATTGTAATTACAGAGCATTCAGTATTTTTTTTGTTACTTTTATTCACATTAGTGTGGTCACTGTGTTCTTTGTTTTCCTAGTTCTAGTTACTTCTGTCTGCATCATTTCATGTCTTCTCATACTTCTCTGAATTTGTCACATATACCAGTTCTTAAAGTGAAGTAAAATTCTGTTCCATTCCTGTCTGTTTAGTCATTCCCGGATTGATAAACAACTCCTTTGTTCCCAGTCTTTTGCTGTTTCAGAAAGGGCTGTAGTAAATACATTGGGGCATGATGATCTTTAATCTGCTAGAGATTTATGGTGTCGTGCTTGCATTTTAAGAGAGGTAACTGAAGAGGGCAATCCTGAGCCCCAAGAATTAGAATTCCAACCCAAATGCAATTTCAGGGATTAGGAAGTGAGTTGTTTGCCTGATTCTTCCCATATCATGCAGCATGGACAGCTGCCTCATTTGCCAGAGGAGCCCCATAGATGTTCAGTAAATCTTGAGCCTTAAAAACTTCCGAAGGAGAAAATCAGGACAAGAAGTTTGCCAGCTTGACTGGGCTGGAGGGCTGAGTCTGATAGGGGAGGCAGGGAGCTCTTTCGGGAGCTATTGAGGAAGCTATGGAGGAGGATTTTGGTATGAGGAAGGGGGATGACTTTGAATGGGTGAGATTTTAGTGCTTGGGTGCTGGGTTCTAATCAAGACTCAGGGCCTGGAAGAGGGTGGGAGAGGAAACACCTGTGAGGCATTATTCCTTGATTTTTATGTCTGGCCTTGAAGGGGGAGACTGCTGTATCATCCTAGTGGTCTTTTTTCCAAGTAGGGGCATCTCTGAAGGCTGAGAAATAAGGGAGAATTCTTTGGAAGGTCCTTAGGGACCTTCACAGGAGCACTGAGTAGGAGATTGGAGACATGGAATCTAATTTTGATTCTTATATGAACTTGCTGTGTGACTTTGAGAAAGACACTTCCCCTCTCACTACCTCAGTTTCCCCATTTGTACAGTGAAGGTCTCTGCCAGTTGTAGATTCATGATGGTTTCAGGTTTTCCAGAGCGAGGGAGTGGGGGCCCAATGAAAGGCAGGAGGGGAAGACAGAGCCATCACCAGCTGGGAGGAATGATCATCTGTAACTTGTTACCCTGGGGAATAAAAAGCAGAAGCCAACTAGCTGGAGAAAACAATATTCTGTTTCAAGGCAAATAACTTCAGTAATAAATAACATGGGAAGGAAGGAGATAAATCCCTGATGCTGTTTCTAAATGTGGCCAGTGTCCTCACCGGGGAGGAAACTGTGGGGGGTCTCTGGCCGTGGCCGGACCAGAACGTAGTTTCACGCAACCACGTTTGGAACAATCCCTGGAGCATGAGGCCTGGGAGGCAGCTTAGGGAACTTTCAGCTCGTTTTTCAATATTTTCAGGAGAAGAAACTGAGGCTAGAGAAAGGAGCATGGCCACAGTTCCAAGGCCTGGTTGTTTCCTGCCATGAAATAAAGTCATTTGCTTTGCTTTTTATTTTAACAGTATTAAAGAAAAGCTCATGACGCAGGCAGACCGGTTCAGCGAGGAGGAGGTAAGGTCATCTTTTCTGTCCTTGGGATTTACAGTATTCCCTAGAGGCAGGGGGATGGACTTGATGACCTCTCAAAGTCCCTTTCTCCCAGGGTGGGGACCTGTTTTCCTTCACCTAGAAAAGTGAGTTTTGCTATAGATTGATTGGTTGATACCAGGAGTTCCCCACACTGACAAAGATGTAGATCCCGTCTGTATCCGCACAGAGTAAGGCTAGCGCTTCTTTTATCTTTTCCTGCAGGGTGGATGTGAGGAAAGCACTTTATAAAATGCTCAGTAAATGAATGGTCACTATTACATTTCCCTGCTTGATTGCAGATAGACAACCATGAGATAGTGGACAGGGTGCTGACCTAGGAGTCAGGAAGACATCAGGGTTCAAGTCTGATCTCTGACACATACAGACAGTGTTACCCTAGGCAAATCATTTTCCTTCTCAGGGACCCCAGGCCACTCTTAAGTTACTGAGAGGATGCTGATCTGCATCTCCCTACTGGGAATCTCTCCGAAGTGGGATGGGTTGGAAGGGAATACACATCTATCTAGTATCTACTATTTACCAGATACTGTGCCAGGTGCTTTTTACAAATATTAACTCATTCAGTCATCACAACAACCTGGTGAGAACTGGGTGTTGTGATCTCTATTTTACAGTTCAGGAAACTGAGGCAAACAGGTTAAGCGACTTGCCCAGGGTCACACAGCTGAGTCAGCATTTGAAGCTTCCTGATTCCAGGTCCAGTGCTCTCTCTACTTGCCCACTTAGCTACTTATACTGATGAAATCACAGGTTTGGATTATAAGCTTCTTGAGGGTAGGGGCTCAGCCTTACATTTTTTTGGTCATACTTAATGATGGGTGACTTTGGAGGAAAGTAAAACCACTGTCTCAGATATCCGACTATGAATCTTCTGAAGAATTCTGCACATTCCTTCCTCACACATCCTGTGGGCTGGGAGAAGGAAGGAATAGCAATTTTTCCTGCACTGACAAAGGGACTGAGACCAAGGAAGGTATGAGGATAGACTGGACTCAGTGACCACAGAGGTCCCCACCAATGTTCTGTGACCGTCCAAGGAAGGGCTGGTTAGGACCCACATGGAGAGGAGAGCTAGCGGCCAACCTGATCCCAGCAAAGGCTGGGAGGGTTCAATGAACTTGGACAAGGGTTCTGAGCAGAACTCTCACTTGAGTGAGACTGGACAAGGCATGTCTTTGTCCGACAGGAGGCCAGCTGGAGGGGATTTGGGGTTCTCTCCTCCTCCCTCTCCACCCCATGGACGCCTGTTTCTTGCATTTATTTTCCAGATCAAACAGATGTTTACAGCTTTTCCTCCAGATGTGCGTGGTAATCTCGATTACAAGAACCTGTGCTATGTCATCACCCATGGTGACGAGAAAGACTAGGTAGAGGAGAGAAAGCCCCCAGTGTCTCCTCTGGAAGCACTTAGTGGCAAAGGTGAAAGGGATAAGGAAGCTTCTACCGGAGATGAAGAGAAGTATCCTTACTGGCATGGGGCTCATCTGAAAAGAACCAAAGATAATCATTAAAAAAATGGAAATGAGGTTAAAGTTATTCTTTTTAATGTTCTAGCCTGGATAAAAGCTGAAAATTCCAATTTTGTTAGTTTTTCCCACACTTAAGAGAAAAAAAACTTTTGGTGGTTTCAGCTGGAATTTTCCTGACGAGTTGTTGCTTTTAATTTATTGACAACTTTAATGATCACCAGATGGCCCATAGGGTAGAGGAAACATCTTGGCAGCCCCTCCCCCAACCACCCATTGCCTGGGCCAGACTCCATGCTCTTGGCTGTTGTATCATAAAGGGTCTTGGGTAACCAGAATTCTCTTCCACTCCATGGACTTTTACATTCTATATTTAAGTGGAATCAAACTCTGTGTTGGAAACAAACAGAGTCTGTGGGTCTGTCTTGGGGGTTATTGTACAAGTTTACTTTAAGAAGTGTCACTATAGATGTTTTCAGAAAATCCTAGCTTTCTCATGACTGTTTCAAATGATAAGCTATTCTGCACTTAGCTTGGTGCCTGGTATACAGTGGCATTTAATAAATGCTTATTGATGGATAGGTGGATTTGTTGATCTCTCTCCCCAACCCTCCACCCTCCAGTTGGTTAGACTGTAGTACTTACATTTAAGGAGAGTGGCTAAGTTCCCAAAGGAAGCTTGCTATTTAAAAGAATTTTAGGGCCAATCCCTCTGGAAGGCAAAGTCTCTCCCTCTGCTTTTAAAGAAGATTCATTACAACTGACTTTACCCCTGTGTCCCAAGGAACATAGACTGGAAGTTGAGGTGATGATAAGGCAAAACTTCTTACCAATTCAGGCCATCTCCAAATATCCATCTCATCGATCCCCACTCCCTTTTTACAGGGAAGAAAATAGAACCCCAGGAAAGTGAAATGGCAGCCAAAATTATGTAGGTATTCAATGGCAGAGTCAGAATTGGAACCCAGGTCTTGTGATGCCAGAACCAGTATTTCTTGTGGAGTCAGGTATCTGACAGCAAGTGGAATGACAGCAGGCTGGAGAAGGATGTGGATTCACATCAGCATGGACCCTAGACCCAACAGTGACACCAGGAAGGATTCATTTTCCTGGGCTAGGCTTGACTTTTGCCCATACTTAGCCCGAGGCAGAACTCCTAAGGGGACTTGGTTGTCCCCCCCAACTCCCCTGCTGTCTTCCCCTCCCAACTGCCTTTCCTTTGCATTCATTTCCGTTGCCCTCCTTACAGTCCTCCAGGGCCATGCCATACCTAACCTCGCCCCTCTCCCCCAAATAAGAAACATTGAAAATATGACTGTGAGGTTTATAGGGGCAAGAAAAGAGGAGGAAAAAGATTGGATTTTGTGAATTTCATTCCCACTTCCACTCTGGTGAGAAGCCAGGACAACCCCGTGCAAGGTTCACAGAGGGAGATTAAGACTCCTGACTGGTTGCAAGGACATTTTGAGACACCTGGGGGTGGTGAGATGGAGGAAAGGAAGGGAGGGAAACAGAATCAGAGACTGACAGAGAGACAGAGAGAGACAGAGAGGAGAGAGAACCAGCCAGTCTCACACACACACACAGAAAGAGAGAGAGACAGAGAGAGACACAGAGAGAGAGACAGAGAGAGAGAGAGAGAGACAGAAAGAGACAGAGAGACAGAGAGATTCGAGCAAAATTTTGAACAGCAGACTTGAGCCCCAAGCATGGACAAGCTGCCTCCTATCTTGTCCCTTGTCCTCAGTGTCTGCAAATCTAAAGACCACTGGGAGTGGACATCCGTCTGTGGTGAGATCATGCCCTTTCTTCCTCTGTTTGAGCTGAGGTGACTCTCTCTCAGCCAAAGGGTCGGGAGACTGGAGGAAAGATCACCCAGATTAAACTAAACTGACTTCTGCCTGTCCCCCTCCTTTTCTCCTCTCCTTAACTGTTGCTGGAGCACATGATCCCTCCTCCCACCAACCTCCTAATCTTGGCAAAGGTGAACCAGGCCTCGGACCATATGAAGCCCAGCTACCCTGGAGTCCCTCCTGTAGATTTAGACTCCCCTTCCTCCCCTTCCCCTCCACCCAGACACACATTAAATGAAGATAATCTGGGGAGGTTATTTTGGACTTGAAAAACTGAACCTTTCCATACAAAAGAAAGGGAAAAGAAGACTACATATGAAACCATGCACCTCCACTTTGTATAGCTTTTGTCTCTTCAAACTTATATAATAAATCCAACAGTTTCAAAAGTGTCCTGCTTGTTTGTGTCTCTTCTTTTTTCTTCTGTGTATTTTTAAAAGGGGCTTCAATAACTCTTATTTTTCTTCTCTTCTTTTTAGGTGGGGAGGGAAGAGTCACTACTGATATTTTTCTTCTCTTTTTCCAACCTCCCTCCAATGGGGAAGAGGGAGGGAACTTTATAATAAATAGGCAAAGGCAAGCAAAACTCTTCCATGCATTCACCATGTGTGAAAATGCACATCTCAAGGGGTACTTCAAGTCCCTCACTTCTCTGGTGGATGTATTTTAAAAGAGAATCCTGCAGAAAGCAATTCTAACCCAAAGGAGTGAAACCATTTACTTCATTGTCTATGATGTATTGTACCGTTCAATTGTTTTAATCCTTTCTGACTCTTTGTGACCCCATTTGGGATTTTCTTGACAAAGATATTGGAATGGTTTGCCATTTCCTTCTCCAGTTTATTTTACAGATGGGGAAACTGAGACAAACAGGATTCAGTGACTTGCCCAGGGTCTAGACTCACAGCTAGTAAGTATCTAAGGCTGGATTTGAATTCATGAAGATGAGTCTTCCTGATTCCAAGTACAGCGCTCAATCCACTGGGCCTCCTAGTTCCCAACAATATGAATGATGGAATTTCAAACAGCCACTGGGGAGACATTTAGGGACAGAAAATTCTGCAGGGGACTATTCACATCACATCACATAGACAGCTGCCTCCTTTGTCTAAGAGGAGGGCCAGCTTTGTCTGTGAGCATCTATGTAGGTATCCTCATGTATTTTTACAAGTTCTGAACCTGGGATCTGTGAGTTTGTTTTTTTAAAAAAATATTTGTACAGCCCTCCCTCACTCAAAACAAAGTCAAGGGCAAGTCATGTCATTATGTCTCTGATGACACACTGCAATAATAATCTGTATAACCATATTCCTTTAAAAAAAACCCTCTTATTTAATATTTTCTTTTTTCCCTAATTACATGTAAAAACAATTTTAACATTCTTTTGGTTCTTCAAATTTAAAGTTCTAAATTGACTTTCTCTACTGTCTTTTTTAAGTGTAAGGGGGAGGTCTTGTCAATTAATATATATAGAATAAATAAATGTATAAATGATTCTATCCTGTGTTGGATAAGGATGATTGGGGAAAAACCCCAAAAGGAGCAATTCATCTTCCTAGTGCTTGTTAGCAGTATGTGTGTGTGTGGTGTGTGTGTGTATGTATGTATGTATGTGGTGTGTGTGGTGTGTGTGTATGTGTGTGTGTGTGTGTGTGTGTGTGAAGGGTCTTTGGTCTTCAGGTCTTCCTTCTCTTGGCTTGGGTCTTTGCCACATCCTGACTTCTTTTGTACTCTCTAGGAGCTCAGCTTTCGCGGAAATCCCTGCCAAAACCTTGGGAGCCCCATCTTTAAGAACTTGCTGGGCCTGTTTGCTGTCTGCTGATCCCTGAGCAGGGCCCAGCCTTCTTTCCTGCAGTTAGGAGATACCAAAGCCTTCCCTAGTCTGGGATACCAAGTTGCTTGCCTGCAGGGCTCCAAGTTAGGGCTCATACATTCCACTCTGGCATCTCTGGGCTTGTAGGTTGGCAATTACCAGATATGGCCTTGTCTCCAGCACAGGCAAGACTCAGGAGCCCTCAGATCCCAGAAGCAGACATGAAAAGGAGGGCAGAGATGTGCCAGGAGAGACACAGTACCAGTTCAAGAAAGGGAATTGGGAAAAATACTAATGGGGTCTATGTCTTGGCAGTATTTCCCTAAGGGAGAGCAATATTTTAATGAGACAAGGACAAACCACCCCCTGCCCCAGACACATAGACACACAGTTCTGGGCAAAATCATGACACTAGTGAAATTAGGCTTCAAACTCTGACCCCCACCTTTGGACACCCAAAGCCTTATGGGGCCCCAGTATCCTGTCTTCAGTGGAATGGGTTGATGAAAGGGTCTGAAAATTTTATCTCTAGGTCACAAGATTCCTCAAATTAGAGGTAGGAGAGACCTTTGAGGTCATCTTGTCCAAACCTTGTTTTATAGTAGGGGAAACTGAGACCTAAGGGGGTAAAATGGTCATACTAAGACACAATTTGAACCCTAGTTCAAATAGTGTCCATAGCCTCACAGATCTCAAAAGCCAAGTCAACTAGCATTTATTAAATGTGTTCAATATGCCAGTCACTGAGTTGAACTCTGTGTGTACAAAGATAAGTGGGAAGAAAGACAAGCCTGCCATCTAGGACCTTATATTCTCAGGAAGGATGATTAAACCTAAGAAGAAGATGAAAAAGTTCCAGAGATGAAGAATGGAATACATGATCCCTGCAAGGGATTTACATTTTTAAAAAGCAAGCTGGAGAGGGCAAAGCCTATTCCAAAGGAATGAAGTTATAACAGTGGAATGGGAGATCCATATGACATTTGGAGGACAGAAGAGAATGAACAAGCAGTTTGCTGTAGGTCAAGAAACATTTCTTAAGTGCCTTCTATATGCCAGGCACTGTTCTAAATGTTAGGGAGACAAATAGAAATAAAGAGATAGAGAGTCCCTGGCCTCAAGATGGTTAAAACCTAACAGGGAAAGACACCACACAGAAGAAAAGTGAGAAGGAAGAGAGTGGAAGAAGGTAGCAGACATGGGGGTGTGATGGCGAAGTTTAAAAGCAATATAGCTAGTGCCAAGGGAAGAGCTGACTGGGCCCTCCTTGTATGGAGGTTTTGGAGCTCATGACCCCACCCTTCAACTGGAGGAGCAGAAGGACTCTCAAGGATGAGGACAGGCTGATTCCATCTTGTAGGCTGATGAGATTTCCCAGCAATGAGGTTCCTGGGCCACTGTAAGAAGATAGATAAGTCCCACAGCAGTTTAGCAGATGGGAAATGCCAATACTATGGAGAAGTATGGGCAGAGACATAAATTGTACAGGACAAATGGAAATTGGAGCACTTGTAGGACTTCCTTCCCATAGTGACTGCTGGAATTGTGTCTCCCTTTTTGGTATTTCATCAGCCAATTGTTGTACCAAGTGTACCACTCTCAGGGTCTCTTACTATGTCCATCTTCCAAGCAACCTTGCCTCCGAAGTCTTCTCCTTGCCCCAACTCCCCAGGGGCAAGGGCTGGACTCCCTTCTCAGGGAACTGGCTGCCTTCATTCCCTCTCCCAGTTCACACATACCACACACAGACACACACACACACACAGCATTTCTTGCTGACCTAGGTCTCCTGTCATCAATAAAGTTGAATGAGGAAAAAGATTGAGAAACTGGTTTTGTTTCAGGTTAAAACAATCTTTGTTACAGTTTTACATGGAAATTCTGATGGCTGGGTAGGTTGGGATGGAGTCGGGGTAAGGGTAAGTGGGATATATGCTAGTATGTGAATAGATGAAAAAGCCTTCTGAAAGTATTTCCTGTGTGCAGAAGTACTAAGGTGTGGGTCACAGATTTAGAGCTGGAAAAGACCTTGCAGACACTTTAAGTTCACCCTCTTCATTTTAGGCTTCCCTGGGCTCAGGCTTCAAGGATTTGAACCAACAATTTCTTAACACTGAACTTAGAACTCTGTCTCTTACCCCTGTAGTATTCTCTGGAATGAAGTCCTCTATGTATGATCTGGGATTATTGCACAGCCATAAATAAAGAATTAACACTTATTTTTTGCACCTCACTGAGTTCTTTGCTTTTTTCTGTGACCTGTTTGCCAGACTTAGTGGCAGAGTTCCCAGAGGTCTGCCCAGCAGCGGGTCAATTGCTTGGAATAACACCCAAGGCTATCCTATGCAAATGGGGATGGCCCTGCATCTGAACTGCCTAGGATTATCCCCAGGAGGCCTGTCCACAGGCCTGAGTGTCCAAAGACTCAGTCTCTTGACCTTCTTTCTCCTGCTGTTTTTCTAAGACCATGAAGTACATGGCAGTTGTCAGCTTATGTTGGTGAAGGTAATTCAGTTTTCTAACTGGGGAATGCTTTGAACCAACTCAAACCCAAGGTCACAGAGATAAATGTCAGATGTGGAATTGTGAACCACATCTTCTCTCTGTGTTGGGGAGGCATTTTTAGAGAATTTCTTGCCCTATTTATGCAATTGATGAAGCAGGACACAATATCATTCAGTGGAGTTAGGGCTAGAGCCGAAGAGGTCAATGTCAAGTTGAATGGAGGTCTCTAGTAGAGTACACGAGGGATCTGTGCTCAGTCCTATCCTACTGAAGATTTTTATCAGTGTGACTTGGATGATGTGATTGTCAAACCTGCAGATCACACGGATCTGGGAGGAATGTTAACAAATGTTAACATGTTTAAAATGTTCAAAAAAGATCTTCACCAGTGATAGCATCAGGTTTGTTCTGATAAAATGAAGCTGAATAGGAATAAATGTAAAGTCTTACTATTGGGTTAAGAACATCAACTTCACAAGTACAAGGTGAGAGGGACGTGATTTTGTCCTAGTTGAGCTGAAAAAGATTTGGAGGTTTTAACATGATGGAATATTAATATGAGGAAATGGTTTTATATGGCAATCCAAACAAAGCTAATACAATCTTAGGCTGAATTACAACAGGGATAGCTTCTGGGGGTAAGGGTGATGGGTCCACTATACACTGCCTAGCTGGGACTCATTTGGAGCCCTGTGTCCAATTCTGGCCACTGCTTTAGGAAGGGCATCGACATGGCAGAGAGTGCCCAGAAGGGGGCAACCAAGATTCAGTTCAATCCAATGAACATTTAAAAAGCACCTACTGTGTGTCAGGTGCTGTGCCAGGAATTGGGGATAGAAAAAGTTAAAAATGAAATAGTACCTGTTGTCAATAACTAAAAGGGGAATCAAAACAGAGATAAAAAATTAAATGCATGATAAAATCAAAGTAAATTCTGGAGGGTGAGGTGGGGAGAAGCACAGGTCTAAAAGGAAGGCAGTTTGTTAGAAATAGAAGAAGGATTACAGGCAGACAATGGGAAGGTAAATTAGTAGGAGACAACGTCACAGATTGGATGGACTTGACATGGATGTGCACAGGGAAATGAGGACCAGTGGCTAAAGAACAGTTTTAGCTTAAGTGACTTGTGACTCTGAATTACAGGGATTCCTCCAGCAAGAAACACAGAATAAGAGAGTAAGGGAGAACGTCCCCAGTGACCTGTTGTCTTCGGCTATTTCCTGACTGTAAATCCAATAGGAAGTCTTCTAAAAGATTCCCACCCTCCAACCCTTGGCAAAGGTAGGAGGATTCACAGATGTGGAAAATTGCATATGGTGTTAGACTATTTGGGGATGTATTGATGGGTTTTTTTGATATTTCTTTTTTAAAAATAATTTGTTTCAAAGGGTTTCTGGGGGATGGAAAGGAAGGATACAAACAAGAATTTAGATGCCATAAAAGTAAAAGATATCCATAAAATTTTATTTAAAAAAACCAACACAAGAAGTCTTCTAATGCTACCATTTGTCTGAAGGGTTTCCCATGGACCTACCTTTCTATTTGGGGCAGAATCTCAACCACAAGGTCCTTTGTAGCCCTGAAACCTAGGACTTTATTTTCCGTTGTAACTTCTACGGTGATTTTTTCCTAAGCATGCTTACCCATGGAAAGCATTCAAAGAAAAATAGGGAGTCTCATTCATAAAAACAAACAACTGTGCGCCTTATCACAGGTCTGACTATGTGACTCCCCACTCATAAGGTGTCCTTGGTTTCCCCCAACATTGAATAAAATACATACTTGATAGTCTGGTTTTTAAAGTCTTCCATAATCTATTCTCATGCACCCCTTATATCTTATTCCTACTATTTCCTTTTCTTTCATGCACATTCCGGCCAACTAGACTAGTAATTGGTCTTGGAACTTGGAATACCATCTTCTGCTTCTGTCTATGCCCCCCATTTTGTCCTTATCTTATACTTATGTTATCTCAGTCTTGCTTCCAGGGTCAACTCTGGCATCTCCCTCATCTCTGAGCCCTTTCCTTCCACCCCTCACTATTGTTCATGCAACTCTCCTTTTCAATATTCCTTACATTACACTTTGTGTACCTGCATGCCCAAGAACATAAACTTCTTGAGGGCAGGGATTACTTTATTTTTGTTTTGCATGCCTACCACCTAGTACAATGCCTGGCATACAGTGAGTGCTTAATAATTATATGTTGACTTGAATTGCATTCTATGTGCTTTGAGATTTTGCTCACAATGGCCCTGGTAGTTCAAGAATTACTATTCCAAATTTACAGATGAAGAAACAGCTCAGGGAAATAAAGGGACTTGGCTACATTTCTCTAATAGCTGTCTAATTAATAAGCCAGTGCTTAGCAGAATGCCTGGAACATAGTAGGCACTTAATGAATGTCGATTGATTGATTTCTAGGTGCCAAATGGAAATGTGAAGTCGAGTCTTGGGGCTCCAGGTCCATGACACCACACTGCCTCTACAGGGACAGAACCTTGATTTGTCATGACTTTGTTTGAATACTGGCTTCTTGAAAAGACTTTGCTGCTCTTGAATCAGTTCCAAGGTGAATCTACAAATCTAGTTAACTAGCTCCACTGGTAGATGGAATTTGGAGTTTCTTTTTAACAGTGACTCCCACTAAGTTTATGTGAGTACCCCACTGTCCAGTGCTCAGAACCAAGACGTCACAAATGGAAAATGCTATTCCAAAGCCCTTTATTTGAAAGGTGTTAATGAAAGCCAGCTGGTTTAGTTAGTGGGAGGACAGAGGTGGGGCTGGGTTTCTCCTCTGGACTTGGGAATCTCAGAGGTCTCCCATTATCTTTGGTTCTTTACAAAAGAGGGATGAGGCAGTTAAAGGGCCAGTGCTGGTTAAGTCCTTCTTTTCCCTGTAGACTTTTCCCTCTCTTATTCCAGCTTTGCTGGGTTATCCTCAAAGGTGTGAGTTGGTCTGGCTCAATTATTTGAAGCTTTAAAGTCAGGCCTTCC
Organism: Potorous gilbertii; assembly: GCA_028658325.1. Classification (NCBI taxonomy): domain Eukaryota; kingdom Metazoa; phylum Chordata; class Mammalia; order Diprotodontia; family Potoroidae; genus Potorous; species Potorous gilbertii. The sequence continues at coordinate 284,110,208 of CM053770.1, read as the reverse complement.
AGAACATGGAAATATTTACTAACATCTCCTGATGGAAGAGAGAAGGAATGTTTCCTTCCCTTCATCCTGACATTTAGTAAATAACAAAAATGTGAGGCCAAAGTTTGGAAATAATAACTTATGAAATGTCTTTTTCAAAAAGTAACAGTCAAAGCAGCCAAAAGAAGACTCATAGGAATGCAGATTAGAACTGGAAAGAACCTCAGAAGCCATCGAGTCCAATCCCCTCCTTTTCTAGATGAGGAAACTGATGTCCAGGGATGTTAAATGAATTGCCCAAGGTCACACAGCTACTAAATATTAGAGGTGGGATTTGAATCTAGGTCTTTCTGAAACCAACCCAACACTCCATCTATTGTGCCATAGTCCAATCTCATTGAATCAGTCACAGAATATTAAAGATGGAAGAGTCCCAAGAGATTCTGTAGTAGTCTAACCTTCTCATTTTACACAGGAGGAAGCTGAGAGCTAGAGTGAAAGGTCAAACAAGTAGTAATGGCAGAGGCCCAAAATCTTACCTCTTGATTTCCAGTCTACAGCTCTGTTGGGAAGGTCAAGATATTGGGAATATATCCTTCACTATTTCTCTCTAGAACCTGGGATTTTTAGGTGATGCCTTTGGACAAATCAACTCAACTCTTTCTTGATCTCAGTTTCCTCATCTAGCTATAAAATGATGGGATTAGATTAGTTGGAATCTGAGTTTCCTCCTGGTTCTAAATCTTTCATAATGATATACAAATATGAACAAGGTAATTTGGGATGAAGGGATCATATTATATTATATTCTCATCGTAATTTCGTAAAATGCTGCTATAGGATAGTATTGTCTGATTGGTTCTGTTTAGGATATTGTAATGTTCCTATAAAAATAATACTATGTTTTCATGCAACTCTTTACCAGTGTTAGGTGAGGTATGCTTGTATTTCTCTCTCCCTCCCTCCCTCTCTCTCCCCCGCTCTCTCTCCCCCTCTCTGTCTCTCTGTCTCTGTCTCTCTCTCTCATCTCTATCTCTTGCTTCATCTTCCTCCTCCTCTCAAGTGTCTTGAGAATAGTTTACATGCACAAAATATTTTAAGGTTTGCAAAGCACTTCACAGACATTACCTCACTCAATCTTCACAACCTTCCTATGAGGTAGGTGCTAGAAATACCTCTAATTTACAGATGAAGAAATCAAGACTCATAGAAGTTAACTGGCTTGATCAAAGTTATACAGTTAAAAAAAATCTAAGGTGGGCTTTGAACCTGGGCCTTCCTGACTCCAAGTACAGAGCCCCATTGTTCACATTAGGAAGGAAAGGCCCTTGTACATGCTCAATAAGACCATATATTGAAGGATGGGATGGAAAAGATTGACATGTACAAGCAAACAATACAAAATCAGCAGCAATCCCTGACATTTACACAGTCTTTAAAAAAAAACTTTCCAAAGCTCATTTGCCTCTATTAATTATCTCATTTTTTCTCACTACAAATACTAAATGCTTTCATATTTATTGATCCCACTTCTAGCAGTAACCTCCTGTGTGCCCTTGGAAAAAGTCACTTCACCTTCCTGGGTCTCAGTTTCCTCATCTATAAAATGGTTACATATAACAAGTCTAGATTTATGATGCTATAACCCTAAATACTTACCTTCCCTGGGTCCTTCATTTTTCTTCATTTCTAAAATGTGGGGTTTGGACTAGATGGTTTTTTCTAGGGTTCCTTACATTTCTAAGTCAGATGAGGAGACAGAGAAAATAGGGAGAGAGAAATCTCCCCCTCCTGAAAAGCACTACTAGTCACCATATCTTGCTTGTTGAATGAATGAATGGATAGATAGAATGAACAGTGTGGCCTAATAGAAAGAACTCGGGGCTTGGTGTTAGCAGATCTGAGCGGAAGTCTTGGCTGGGTCACTTATGTGATACATGAGCTTTCTTTCACATCTGCAAATGGGGGACAATAATCCCAGTTCCACCTGCCTCAAGGTGGAGGGGTGTGGTGTGAGGACCAAATAAAAGAATTATGTGAGGCTGGTCATTGTGCTGTAATGTGACTTGCAAATATAAGGCATGATAAGTATTAGCAGCCATGGTAGTAAACATGGCATTAGGTTTCTGCCAAATAATTCAGTCTTCAAATTACTCAAACCAATTTGGTATCTTGAAGACAAACTGTGAGCTGATTGAATGTTCCATCCCAGAGTTCTCATTCAAGCCTTTGCCTCTCTCAACTCTCTTTGTGGTTCTGCCTGAGATTCCCTGGCTGGGCCATGGGGATTAGGCTACAGATGTACCTATTTGCCAGGTGCATTGTGAAGATTAATTATTTAATGTTGGTAAATTGCCTTAGAGATTATAAGTGCTCAGTGTTATTAGTGGTCTTTGTCTCTGTTGTGGTTGAAGCAACTGGCAGCTGTAACCTTGGGGAAGGCTGGGTGCTCAAATTCCAGCCGAGCTTTTTATCTTCTAGGAAACCAACAATAGCTACCTTGGTTGTCCACTTCCTCCAGTTACTGGTTGTTTCCCTCCTTTGGGTTATGTGTTTCTTGGCAGACACAACTGTCCTCAATGACCCAAGAGATTGAAGGTAGCTTTAGAATTTTAGGATTTAAAATGGGCAGGACCATAGAGGACGCGTAGAGGACACCTCTCACAGTACCCGTCATATGCTTGTTGGTTGATTTTATGAACAAGGAATGTGAGGTTTAAGCAAAGGGAAATGGTTTTTCCAAAGCAACACAGGTAGTAATAAAAAAAACTCAAGTCTTTATACTCCACACATAATGTTTGTTCCGATATCTCTTCAGCAAATCTTTAAAAAAAATCTTGGTTATGTGAGCAAGTAATCAACATGATATTGTGGAAAGAACATGTGGTTTGGAATCCACTCCAAATATACACAATGATACAACAATGTAAATGGAGAGAACAAAACAGTAGAAACTGAATTGTTGTGAAACTATAAAGAAGAGGTTTGCCTCTAAGTAAGAGAGATGAGAAGATCTCCATTCATCTGCATAAGTGAGGGGCCACAGGTATGGACAGTTGTCAGAAGTTTTTGATGTATTCTTTGGTTTTGCTGAATTGTTTTTTCTCATTTTTGTTTTAAAAAAATATTATAAGGGATTGAACTTTGGGAGAGGTGGGAAATGTAGGCACTATTAAAACAAAAGATATCAATTGAAGTCTATTTTCAAAAATGCCCTTCTTGAGAGTACTTTTATTTTTATATCTTCTTCCACTCATGCTAACCTTCTTTCCGCGGCATATAGTAACAGGCAAAGTAAAAAGTATTTATTAAACACTTGTTACATGCTAGATGATAGACATGTAAGATGAGCAGAAAGAAAGGCAGTGTCTGCTCTTAAGTAGCTTATATTCTTTTGGAGGAAGACGACACATAATGAGGACGACTGGGAAGAGGGGGCATTTTGTAGTGGTGTGGTTTGTGAATGGCTATCAAGTAATGTGGAAGCCTGATTATGGACAAGACAAGGTAGAAACTTACTGTCAGAGCACAGTGTGTTTCCTGAGGTGGAATTCAAGGTTCTAGGGGGAGGAGGATGAGCAGGATGGGTGGAGTGCAGGTGACATGCTCTTGTGAATAAACACCATTGAAAAGCTGGGTTGAGAAGAAGGGTAGAGTTGTCTAGTGGGATAAGGATGGAATTATGAGATTTGAAAGGATAAATCCACAAATACACTAAGCTCATAAACCAATATTGCCACCCATAAAGGGACAGGACTATGGAAGAGAAACAACTATAAGACATTATTGCAGAATTCCCTGCAGCATTGATTGGAGTGCATACCTGCTGGAAATGAATGAGTGACTGAAATTGGGGCAGGTTCAGGCAAGTGGTCAGCAGTGCCTCCTGGTGGTTATATATAAAATGGGGTCAATAATGTGTAGCAGGTTATAAAGAAAGTGCTTTACAAATAATAAATCACTGTAGAAATATGATCTGAACTACTGATGCCTTGGTATATACTGACTTCCTTTCCCCTCCTTTCCCTTTCCCTCCCCTCTCCTTTCCTTTCCTTCCCCAAAACCTTAAATCTACTGCACTCTGAAGCCCATAGATTGTACCACACTAGACCCCTGCCCAAGTTCTACCCTAAGTGAGTATGGAATAAGCCTTGTCCTAAAGGGGCCAAGGTCTCTCATTGCATCCTGGACCATCTCCAGTCATCCTGGTGAATATCTGGTCACTGGATTCAGATGGCTCTGGAAGATAAGTGAGGCCAGTGACCTGCACAGCCCTCCTTCACTCAAAACAAAATCAAATGCAAGTCATGTCATCATTTCTCTGATGGCATGGTCTTCTTCGGCAACAAAGGACAAACACAAAAATAGTACCTCTTGCCTTATTGTCTTAATTTGATCATTTTTATGTAACCCATATATACACAAATATCTATAGTGGTATTTTCTTGCATGGTAGCAAAGAACTGAAACTAAAGGGTATCTATCTATTGGGGAATGATTGAACAAATTATGGCATATGAATGTAATGGAGTATTATTATGCCTTAAAAATGACAAAAGGGAAGATTCCAGAGAAACCTAGAAGGACTTCTATGAATTGATGCAGAGTAAAGTGATGAGAATGAGGAGAAAAATTTATACAATAACAGCATTGCCAAGAAAAGCAACTTTGAAAGACTTAGGAACTCTGATCACTATTTCTTTTTCCAAAGAGAGGTAGGAGGGAAAGAAAAGAAATGCTTATGCATTAAAATTAAGTTAAGTTTTAAAAATTTCAACCTTCTTTTGCTTAGTAATACTTTATGTGTTTTTGTTTCATCTCACCAATCAGTAAGTCAAAAAGCATTTATGAAACTCCTACTGTGTGCAAAAGTGAAGGCAAAAATGAAACATCCCTGTTATCTATTGGAGAAGATTATATATGTGTGTATGTATGTATGTATATACACAGAAGAGGAAAAGAGGGAGAGGATATATATATATATATATATATATACATATATATATATATATATATATATATATGTATACAAAATTAATGCAAGGTAGTTTTAGGAGGGAGGATACTAATACCTGGAAGATCAAGAAAAGAGCTATGTAGAAAAGATGCTTAAATTGATTGTATAAAGAAAGAAAGGATTTTAAGAGGAAGGAGTGTATCAAGAATAAAAGCCAGCTAGCACAAAACCACAGAGATGGGTGATAGAGTGTTATGGATAAGTGAGGGAAGACTGGACTCTAAGAACTTTGAAGGCAGGGGCCTTGTCTTTCCATGGCCCATCCCCTAGTGCTTTCTCAGCACTGTATTGTGATTGATCCTGTCTGTAGTAGGCTCACTCCAAATTTCCACGTGGCAGATTAGAACCAGGCAGGGACTGCCTACACATGCTTTACATCTAGATCACTTATTCTGTCCACTTAATAAATGAGTATTCATTGAGTGATTATTGTGATTCTTTGTAAAAAATATTTTAGTTACCATCAATTAACCTTAAGGATACATACCCTGCTACAAAAAAGAAGTCCTTGATAAATCCTCAAGTAAAAACAAAAGGAAATAGAGAATTTACCATAATTGTTAGATAATAATAGTAGATATTTGTATGGTCTTTTTCAGGTAATGAAACACTTCTATGTTTCCCAGTTCATTTGGTTTTCAAGGCTGTCCACCAAGGAAGATAGGGAGGAATAATTCCCATTGTTAAGGTGGAGAAACTAAGGATCAAAGAGTTTAAGTGACTTTAGAATCCCACAGTCTCAAGAGTCGGAAGATTCCATAGGATCCGCATAATCCTTGAATTTGATTTTTCTTTTCATATTTTGATCCTTGTATTTCAACACAATTGACTTCCTTTGTAATCCGTTGTGTTTTGTTTTATAATTTTAAAAATGTGTTTCAGAGAAGGAATCCCCAGACTTCACCAGACTGTTCCTATTGAGTCCTATGACCCAGCAGAGGTTAAGAGCCCCTGTTCTGGAGGGAATTTTAGTCCATTAGCCTGAAAGTGATGTAAGGGCAGGGGAACCTTTTGAGACTTCCCTAGTGGGCATGCCTTCTCAGTCTATAGTTAAAGTCAATGTTTGTTATTATAAAGTTAGCCTCTGCTGGGGATTTCATAGGAAATGGCTTTAGTGGATGACCTAATATGATTCCTCTTTGCTCTGTCATTGGGAGCCTTCCTTCAGACACCTGGGCAAAGCTCATCTTCTGCACCCTTCTACCTTCTAAGGACTCTGGAATTGTACCGGATGTACTAGGTGGCTCATGGGTGGAGCATGGGACTCAGTGGAACCCAAATTCAAACTCTGTCTCAGACATTTGCTAGCTGTGTGACCAAGGGCAAATCATCTCCCCTCAGAAACTGAGGCAAACAAGGGCTAAGTGACTAGCCCAGGGCACAAAGCTAGCAAGTGTCTGAGACTGGATTTGAACTTACAAAGGGGAGTTTTCCTCACTCTAAGCCCACTGTTCTATCTACTGCACTACCTAGCTGCCCAGAAGTGAGGTAGGGGTTGTACTAGATAATTTCTAAAATCCCTTTCCATCTCAAGTATTTTGAGATTCTATTATTTTGAGAGTTATTGGTGGAATTAAAGGTATAATAACAGGTGTGTGTGTGTGTGTGTGTGTGTGTGAGAGAGAGAGAGAGAGAGAGAGAGAGAGAGAGAGACAGAGAGAGACAGAGAGAGACAGAGAGACAGACAGAGACAGAGACAGAGAGACAAAGATAGAGAAAAACAGAGAAACAGACACACAGAGAGACAGAGATAGAAACACACACACATGGAGAGAGAGAGAGAGAGTTGGGTAGAGTGAATAGGAGATACAGGAAATAAAAAATACACTTTCTTTACTGAACAGCTTACTGTATTTTTGTGACAGCATGCACAGTGTACTGAACAGACTCTCAAATTTTCTCAGATTTCTTTCTTTTATTTATTTATTTTCTTTCTTTCTTTCCTTTTTTATGTGAAATCACCCCTGCCATGAGCTTCTTATCCATCTTCCTTCCTCTGGACAAGTATTTTAATTTTTTTTAAATAGTTTTATTTACTTGTTTTTAGATTTTGACATTCATTTCCACAAAATTTTGACTTCCAATTTTTCTCCCCATCTCTCTCCTCCCCTTATGCCATAATACCTTGCATTCTGATTACCCCTTCCCTCAATGTCCCCTCCCTTCTATTACACCCTACCCTTCCCTTATCCCCATCTTCTCTCTTTTCTTGAAGGGCAAGATAAATTTCTATACCCCATTACTGTATATCTTATTTCCCAGTTTTATGCAACAATAATTCTTAACATTCATTTATAATACTTTGAATTCAAACTTCTCTCCCTCCCTCATCACCCATCCCCACTGAGAAGGCAAGCAGTTCAATACAGGCTATATATGTGTCATTTTGCAAAAGACTTCTATAATAATCATATTGTATAAAACTATATTACCCTCCATCCTACCATGTCCTTCCTTTTTTTCTCTCATTTGACCTTGTCCCTTCCCAAAAGTGTTTATTTCTAGTTACTGCCTTCTCTTTCCTATTTACGTTTTCATGCATCTTTTGATTTTTGTGTTTGAAAGTCAAATTTTCTATTCAGTTCTGGTCTTTTCATCATGAATACTTGAAAGTCCTCTATATCATTGAATGACCATTTATTCCCTTGTATTATACTGAGTTTTGTTGGGTA
>CM053770.1:284063669-284102040 GCA_028658325.1 Potorous gilbertii | reverse complement strand
CAGCTTCTACATTAAGGGATCATAGGGCTTGGAATATGACATTCCGGAAGTCAAAGGAACTAGGATTAAAACCAAGAATCATCTACCCAGCAAAACTGAATATAATATTTCAGGGGGAAAATAGTCATTTAATGAAATAGAGGACTTTCAAGCATTCTTGATGAAAAGACCAGAGCTGAATAGAAAATTTGACTTTCAAACTCAAGAATCAAGAGAAACATGAAAAGGTAAACAGGAAAGAGAAGTCATAAGGGACTTACTAAAGTTGGACTGTTTACATTCTACGTGAAAAGATAATAATTGTATCTCTTGAGACTTTTCTTAGTATTTGGGTAGTTGGTGGGATCACACACACATATACACACATACACACACACACATACACATACACACATACACACACACATACACACACATACACACACACACACACATACACACACACACATACACACAGCACAAGGTGAGTTGAATAGGAAGGGATGATATGTAAAAAAATAAAATTAAGGGGTGAGAGAGGAATATATTGGGAGGAGAAAGGGAGGAATGGAATGGGACCAATTATCTCTCATAAAAGAGGAAAGAAAAAGGTTTTTCAATGGAGGGGAAAAGGGGAGAGGTGAGAGGGAAAAAGTGAAGCTTACTTTCTTCACATTTCGCTTAAGGAGGCAATAACATGCACACTCAATTTGGTGTGAAAATCTATTTTACACTACAAGGAAGTAAGGGAGAAGGGGATAAGTGGAGTGGGGGATGGTAGAAGGGAGGTCAAATGGGAGGAGGAAGTAATTAGAAGTAAACGCTTTTGGGAAGGGACAAGGTCCAAAGAGAGAATAGAGCAAATGGGGGGCAGGATAAGATGGAGGGAAATACAGTTAGCCTTACACAATGACTATTAAGGAAGTCTTTTGTAAAACTGCGTGTATCTAGCCTATATTGAATTGTTTGCCTTCTCAGTGGGGATGGGTGAGGAGGAAGAAACAGAGAGAAGTATGAACTCAAAGTTTAAGGAACGAATGTTGAAAATTTATTTTGCATCAACCGGGAAATAAGAAATACAGTGAATGGGGTATAGAAATCTATCTTGCCCTACAAGAAAATAGAAAAGTTGGGGAAAAGGGAAGGGAGGGTGTGATAGAAGGGAGCACAAATTGTGGGAAGGGGTAGTCAGAATGCATGGTGTTTTGGGGTGGGGGGAAGAAAAAGATGGGGAGAAAATTTGGAACTCAAAATTTTGTGGAAATGAATGTTGAAAGCTAAAAATAAATAAATATTATAAATTTAAAAAAATGTTTTTACATGCAACTGAGAAATAAGATATACAGGCTATGGGGTAAAGGAATCTATCTTGCCCTCCAAGAAAATAGAAAGGAATGGGGATAAGAGAAGGGAGGGTGTGATAGAAGGAAGGGCAGATTGGGGGCAAGGGGTATTCAGAATGCACACTGTCTTGGGGTGGGTGGAGGGGAGAGATAGGGAGAAAATTTGAAACTCAAAATCTTGTGGAAATGAATGTTGAAGACTATAAATAAATAAATTAGAAAAAATAGAAGTTCAGTTATAAGAATGATGCTAAGGTCCAGAGGGCCTATGGAGTGGGGTAAGATAAATACAGCACACTTGAGGGCATTAGCACAGGTTCAGTTTTGATTTGATCAAGGCAGAAAGACACTAAAAACGGTTAATAATCTTACTTTTTTCTAGTCTAGTTTTCTCAGAAGAGGTAGCCGATAATAAGAGCACAAACTCTTACAATATTCCCTAATCATCACTTTCACTGGTGCTGGCAAAAGTGGGGGCAAGTACCCCTACTTCTCAATGGGATCAATGGAGATAGGCACAACTTGCGCTTCCCCTAAATCTGTCCAAACATCAATGGGGGCCAGATGAGGCATACACAGCATTTGTACCTTCAGTCCTAAGGTTCCCCATTCACTGTCCAGTGACCACTTGCTTTTTAGGCCAACAGATAAAGAAGGTATATTGCCAGGAATAGCCTCACAAGTTTACATCACTTCATCACTGTATTTCACTGCGCAACTGTGCTTATATATAAATTTATATTTATTTAGTATATTATTATATATTTATATTTATTATATTATTATATATTTATATAATTTATAAAAATGTTTATATTATTTACCATTATATAACTGCGCAAGTGTGTGGGGATGTTTTGAACCATAATCTTGGGAACTCATATCTAGTACCTGGGAATGAGAGATTGTTATAGCTATAGATCCTGAACTCTGAGAAATAATAACAAAAATTCTCTTTACATACACTAAAATCCACCTTCCTTACACTAAACTTCACCTTACATACAAGGGTGGTGGTATAGCCTTTTCTCTAATGGGCTGCCTCGTGCCTGTATGGTCATACACACAAGTTTGTGTCTGGGATGGGTTCACTTGGGTTCTTTCCTTTGATTTGGGTTTTGGCCACAGGAACAATCGCTGGGGTAACAGTGACAGTGGGAAAACAGGCAGCAGCTAATGGAAAGGGAAAATCACCCACAGGGAGAAAACTGGGAAGAAAAGAGTCCACTTGGATTGATTGGGCTGTATCCATGAAATGAAAAATTTCTAATGAACAGTTCCTATGGCAAGTGGTCCAAGAAGATTCATGTACTCGCTTCTCAATTGATTGTAATAATTTGGTGATTCTTCTTTGATTAACATTCCCTTTCTGTGTGGGAACGAAACTGCCTTTTCTATAGCTGATTCATATTCATTTTCTAGGTAACTTTTTCACAGCATTCCCCCTTCCCTTTACTCCCTGGGGACACCCCAATAGACTACAGCTCAACATAGAATTATTTCTCAGAAAACTGAGTGGAGGGCAGAATTGAACCATTGGGAGCCTAATACCTTTATAGAGGAGATAGAACGACTCCAGATGAACCTAGGTCAATTATGAAGGACACCTAAAGGACAAGGCTTGGTGAAAAAGTTACCAGCCTTTGTAGCCCCAGCCTGGCAGTACCTAACTCGGCACCAGATTCAATCTCCATCATTCATTGGCCATTTAATCACATACTTCCTTGAAATCTATGTTGGATTATCGTCTTCATTTTATTTATTTTCATATTCTTTAGAGGCAGTGTGGCATAACAGACAGAGGTCCTACTTCAGGGTCAGAAAGATCTGGGTTCAAGTCCCACCTTTGCCACACAATGACTGTGGGATTATAGATAAATCATGTAACTTGTGAGAGTCACAGGTGATTCTCCAAGACCATAGGTTACAGAAAAAATAAGGAATTTCCTTATGGGAGAGGCCTGAAGTTACAGATCTGTTTTTTTATCTTTTTAAACTTTTTTATTTATTAATAGCAATAATAGTAGTTAGCATTTACATAATACTTTAAGATTTGCCAAGCATTGTCTCATTTTATCTTCACATCAAACCTGAGGTAGGTAATATTATTAACCCTATTTTACAGATGAGAAAACTTAAACTGAGTGACTTGCCCAGAGTCACACAGCTAATAAGTGTCTGAGGCAGGATTTGAACTTACCTATTCCTGATTCCAAGTTCAGAAATCTAATCACCTGTGTCACCTAGCTGCCTTAGCATCCATGTGGAAAGTCCTCATTCCCCCAAAAGACCATGACTTCCCATAAGGGGTAGACACACTGTTTATCTCCCATGGTGTAATGTCTTGTACTGAGTAGGTACTCATTTGGTACTTTTTCTTCCTGGAGGGGATGAAGTTCCACCAAGATTCTGAAGGAGAAAAGAGAAGTCTTTCCTTGTCCATGTGTGAAGTGGTGTGAGGGGCTGGAGGCAGTCAGGACAAAGGCTCACCAGCATGTCTGCCAGTTATGAAAGCATGTCTTGTTCCATGGCGTTCGGTCTGCAGCCCATGTGAGAAGGTCAGACTGAAGACTCCTTGTCTCCTGCCAACTGAGAGAAGACAATTAAACCAGATTAACTGCTACCTTCTTTCCACTGCAGCCTCAGAGCTGCTCGTGCTAGGGAGGCTCTCACAGCAATGCAACCATCTGTTTTCAGTAAGCCCAGCTGAGACTTACAACCCCATTCTGGGAATGCTGATAGATCACTTGGGCCCCTAACCTATGGACTTGGATGCTTCTGAGAACAGGTGAAGAGGCTGGGGAGAAAGATACAAGCCAGTAACATTAAAATCCAACTCTTCCAAAGGCCAGTCACCTTGGGGTCAGAGTTCATGGGCCTGGGCCACTGTATTAACTTCACCTCTCAGAAGTGAGGGACCCTGACCTTAGCAGTCCCAACCCCTAAATATGGAATATGTCCATTGTCCAAGGAAAAAATGCATCCATTTCCATCTCAGTCTTCAAAGTCAGCCTATAAACCATTGTCTTTAATTTTGGAGGTTTGGGGTTTTCTCCTTTTTGGGGGGTCAGATATTCTTCTTTACATGCCTACATTGTAGAGCTCCCTGGCCTGAGAAGATGGCAGCAATGAGACCTCCAACGAGTCCTCTCGAAGGAGCTTCCTGGGTCTTTCAAACATTCTCATAGAAGGAGAAGTGGGGTTGTGGAGGGCAACCGCAGATCTGGAGTCAGGCGCCAAGGGCTCAGATCTCAGATCTGCTGCTTCCAACCTGGGGGACCTTAGGGAAACTCTTCATATCTCTCGGCCTCAGCTGCCTCATCAATAAAATGATTGGGTTGGTCTAGAAGAATTCTGAGGGCACTTACAGTTCTAAATTGGTGATTCCATGCACCTCAGGAACATTTAATCATCCTGAATCTCAGTTTCCTCATCTGTAAAATTGGGGGGTGGGCCTAGGAGTAGGGAACAAGCTTTTATTAAGTGCCTATAATGGTGCAAACATTTTGATAAGCTAACAAACATTATGTCATTAGATCCTCACAACCACCCTGGTAAGTAGGTGCTATTATGATTTCCGTTTTACAGTTGAAGAAACTGAGGCAGACAGAAATTAAATAACTTCCCTAAGGTCACACAGCTAGGAAGTATCTAAGGTCAGATTTGAACTCAGGTCTTCCTCACTCCGTATCCAGTGGTCCTTTCTGTACCACATGGCAGAGTAGGTGACCTCTATGGTCCCTTCCAGCTACAAATCTCTAATCTTAGATAGGGCATTCCTGGAAAATAACAGCCTTGATTTTAATTTATTTAATTTTATTTTTTAAAATCTCTCATACTTGTCTTTATATCCTCAGGATTTATCACTATGCCTGACTGGTATATAGTAGATAGACACTTAAGAAATGCTTATTGGTGGTCTTTTGTAGCTTACTTTATAATTTCCAAAGGACTTTCAAATCCATATTTATTTGATCCTCTCAGAAGTCATGTGGAGGAGGAAGGGAGAAAATCATTCTCATCTCTGTTTTACAGATGGAGAAACTGAGGCTAATAGAATGTAAATGACTTGTCCAAGATCACAAACTAGGGTCACAAGCAGGATTTGAGTCTAGGTCTCATGGTCTAATAATGTATGAACTATGCTATGCTATCTCCCCAAATGGTTTCAGAGCCTGAGAAGAGTCAGATGTTTGTCCTCACCTAAAACTCTGGACAACTATCCCTGAATGCCTTTTCTTTTCCCACTAGATCTCAAAAGGACTCTGCTTCATTGATAGGAAATGCAGCGTGTCTTTCTGTGCACTTCTGGCTTGACCCCTCCTGGGAGGATGTATACTTGAACCAGAAAGCATCACAGGGTAAAAACCTTATTTGCCCCACTTGGCAGCCGTGTGAATGGAGGGTGGCTCTCTTGTCTATGAGCTCATTTCTATGACTGAGGGGAAGAAGGTGACAGCTCCCCCTGCTCATTTGTAGGAAGTCCACTCAACTGCTCCGCTCCACATTTGGAAAACGAATCTGAAATCTTGGCATCAGAGTCCCTTTCTTCTTGGCAAAGCACAGCTTCCTCTTTTGAACAACAAAGAAAGATTTTTTCAAGGCTTATTATTAAAGAGCCCAAAAGGAGCCTTGGACATCAAATAGCTTTTAAAAAAAAAACTTCTATTTTCATGATTTCCATGTAAATTAATCAGAAACATATGTGTTCTAGTCCTCATATGTGACATGTGATTAAACTTGAAAAAGTTCTTTGGGTTAAAAACTTATTCATGGTGTGATTTCAGAGGTCCTGGGAAAATCCGCTTGCTGATGGCAAAAACAAGAGAATCCCTCCCTCTTTCCCCATGTGCAATGTGTATGGCCCAAATTACTACCCCTCCACAACTCTCGCTAAGACTCTCCTCCTTTGCAAAGGAACATGTGTTTTCTGATTTATATTTGTTGTTCAATCATTTCAGTCATGTCTGACTCTTCATGACTCCATTTGGAGTTTTCTTGGCAAAGACACTGTCAACTTACCATTTCCTTCTCCAGCTCATTTTACGAATGAAAAAATTGAGGTAAATAGGGTGATGTCACTTGCCCAGCATCACCCATCTAGTAAATGTTGGAGGCCAGATTTGAGCTCAGAAAGAAGCATCTTCCTAATTCTATGCACTGGTCATTCTTATTGAATTTATGGTGAGTGATTATCCACCTTGCACCCAGAGACTTACAATGAAGAACTAACTATCCCCCGAAGCCACCCACTCCACATGTGGATACAACACTAATTGCTAAGTTTTTTTCTTAAGCATCAAGCTGAAATGTGCCTCTCTGCACCTTCCAAACATTACGTCCTTTTCTGTGCCCTGGGGCACAAGAAAACTAATTCCTTTTTTACATGACAACCATTCAAATATTAGGAGACTTCACTAATTTCAGGTTAAATATTAATGAATGAAAGAGCATTTATTAAGTGCTTACTATGTACCAAATGCTGAGCTAACCACTGAGCATACAATTTAAAAAGTGGAGAAGGCTCTTATTCTCAAGGAGGTCACATTCTAAAAGGGGGAGAAAACTTACAAAGGAAAAAGACCCATATGTAGTCTTCAAGGTGTTGTGGCAAAACAGATAGGAAGCATCTTCTTAATGTCTATTGCTGTATCTGTTTCTAATGCTGAACCATTTGTCAGGTTCAAGGACTTTGGTGATGAGAACTTTCTTTTCTGGGTCTTCAGTAACTGCGGTGGTTGAAGAACACAGGGTGGCAGCACCTAAGGGGCACTTACCACGTTGAGGCCCTACAGGGTTTCCTCCCTGAAAATACACGTGACGGTGGGAAGCAAGATCAGTCATCTGTGTAATGTTGCTGTCCCTAGGGCTTTGGGATACTAGGTTTGGGGCAGGCTTCACTAGAGTCTGAAGGGACTGATCCAAAAGCAGGAATGTATATTTATTGATGTTAAATTCCATCCTATTAGATCTAGATCCTTGTTCTAAATTTTCAAGACCTTGACTCACATCTAACATATTAACAATTCCTACCATCTTTATATAATCTATAAATTGGATAAATAACCAATTTATGCCTCCATCCAAATCTTTGATTAAAATGTTAAGCAGCAAAAAAAAAAAAAAACCTTGGGCATTCCATTACAGACATCCCCCAACTGGACTTATTAAAGACTATTCTTTGAGGGGGGGTTACAGAATCACAAAATTGAGTTAGAAGCAACCTTGGTGGCCTTGTGGTCCAAATTATACCTAAAAGGAATCTCCCCAATAAGTGTCTGTCCAATTCATTCTTGAAGACCTCAGATGAGGGGAAATTCACTACCTAACAAGGTAGCCTAATCCACTTTGAAACAATTCCAATTATTAGGACGTGTATTTCTTTGTTTGTTTGACATCAAGTCTAAGCTTACCTCTGTAGCTTCTACGCACTACTCCTGGTTCTGCCCTGTAGAACCAAAAAAAAAAGAGTCATTCCTCCCCAACAAAGAAGTCTTTTGAATACTTGAAGACAGCTATTATTTCTCTCTGAGCCTTTCCTTTTCTAGGCTAACCAACTCTAGTTCTTTTAATGATCCTTAACTGGTCATTCAATCACCTCTTTATCCATCTGACTTCTATTATCTAGCCCTTTTCTCTTCATCTTGTCCACAAGGTTAACATGAAAGACTATCTCAAATGCTTTGCTGAAATCCAGGTATATACTGTTCATATTATTTGAATAGCCTAGTAATCCTGTCAAAAAAAAAATGAAATCAGGTTAGTATGTTATGACCTATTCTTGCAAGGGATGACTTGCTGTCACTAAAAACTTTACAGGTCAAGAGTAAATGGAAATCTGTTTGAATTTTAATTCAAATCAACAGACATTCATTCAGCACTTAGCATGTGCTCAGAATTAATTCAAGAGTTGGAAGGAAACAAATGTAATGGGGAGAGAGGTGATTGGAGAGTCATTTAACAATTTAATGAGTTCCCTCAATCACTGCAATGAAATTATATGGTGTGATCTTTTGTTTGGAGGTATCTAAGGTGTGTTTCTTCATGGAATGTTCACACACACACAAAGAGGAAACTCAAAGTAATGGAATTATTGAAACTTCAGGGGATTGAAACTCCTCCCTGGAGGAATTGCCCAAATCTGTTGGATATAAAAGTGATCTAAGACCAGTTTGGCTTTTTTCTCTCTCATTCTTGGATTTTCTTTCCACATTCTGAAAAAAGACAAGAGTGCAGGTACACAGACCTATGTTGATAGGTAGGAAGACAAACACCATACCATAGTACAGTCTTATCCCCACTAGAAGCCCATGTTGGTCACTTGTGGCATAAGCTCATGGCAAGTTGTATGTACTTGCTCAGGTGATCTAGACTTTTTTCAAGTTTAGAACAAAGAATAAAGACCATAAAATGGACTTCTTTAGCTCAAGAGATTGTAGTAGCTGTAGCACTGAAAACTTTCCTCTAGAAGCACAAGATAGAAGAAGTCATGTGTGTGTTCACCCAGCATGAGTATAGAAGTAATTCAGAGCTTGGACCTTCTTGAAAGAAAAAAAGAGAAATTTCTTGATACAGTGTGGTCTTTAGAGAAATTAGGACCATCTACATAACTTCTGTGCAGCATTCTACTTGGAAAGAAAGAACAATGAATTGCTCAGAGATTGCAGGTCTTATAAGAAAGGAATTATATTTTAGCAACCCCTAAAACATACTTTCATAGGAAGTCTAAACTCCATAGTGGCACTATAAGTCCTGAAGGAACTATGTCTTTGAAGATAAGGGGATGTATTTGCTGTGGAGTGAAATAAATGCTGTCCTATACCCTATATGCATTTGTTACCTTGAGTAATTATGAGGGAACTGGGAATATTTTTACTCACTTTTAGGGAAAATGAAGCATATTAGATTTTCCTGGAATATCTCCATGTGATAGACTGATGGTAGATGATAGGTAGACTCACAGGTCTAAATGAAAAGAGACCTCAGAGAACAATTCTTTAATTTTTCTGGAGCCCAGAAATATTAAGTGATTTTCCTAAAGTCACATAGGTAGCACCTAGGAAATGAGATTTGAACTGACACCTATCTGACTCCGGTTTCAGAGTTCTTTTCATTATACCACCCTCTTTGAAGGACCTTGGGCCATGAACATACCAAGTTTAGATGGGACTCATTGCTTGTCTTCATTTCACAGCAAGGGTTCAACCTCAGCCAACACTTTAGTCTGTTATATTCAAGATAGAAGATTTCTCTTAAACAAATAATATAATTATCATCCTACCCAGCAAGAGTATAAACAGAACCCTGATTCATGAATTTTCTAATTGTTCTTCCCTGTTATTGCCATGAACTGCCTTCACTCATCTTCATCTTCAGGCAGATATACAATTATGGACCATCTAATTACATACTCCAGTCCTAAATAGTCCCAGTGGAAACGTCTCTCTGACTTTCCTTCCCAGTTCTTCCCAGATTGTCTTAAAACAGGGAATTCACAAAAGTTTCTTTTCAATGCCCTTTCCCCTCACTTGTAGCAGGACACCTCTTTGACTTGGCTGAACCTGCCTGGAGGCTGCTACCCCTTCCAGCCGATGAGATAATCCTGCTTGATTTGTTGCCATCCTGGCATGGAGCTTGGAGCCCTGGGCATGGTGTAGAGCATCAAAAGGAAAATTAATGTCTTCTACCAGCAATTACAGGAAATTATTTAGATATAAATCTTGTTTTATATCTCCTCATACTTGTTTTTCAATCCTCTGCCTTTGATTTTTTTTTTCCTTTGGGGATTCTCAGAAAGAAACATTTAAAATCCTTACTATATACCAGTGACATAATGAGCTACGTGTTACACCTGGTATTTCACTGTGGAATCATTTTTGGAGGGTATGTGTGGTTGTGAGTGGGGGGAGGAGGGGGTGGTTTGTCTCTGTGTGTATGTGTGAACCAAGCCCTGAGGTGCTCAAAAATGGACTGAACTGCTTTTTCCTTTGGCTAGCGGCAGAATCAGAGTTGAGGAGCAGTGGGTGGTCCATCTTTATGTGCCCTTGTTGACTTGCCCCTTGGGGATGGGGGCCACTGGGCTCTGGGTTCTCTCCCTTAGCTGAGATTGCTATAGGCCTGAAGGAGGGCCAGAAACCACAACGGAATGGCTACAAATGCCACACTGCCACGTGGCAGCCAGCCTACAGATGCTGGGTAGCCCTGGGATGGGTCACCAGATCACTCCATGAGCACAGTCCCAGTCTGAACTAAATTCCTTTCTGCCTTCTCAGGCCATTTTATTCCCTCTAGAAGACCTGGGATAGTGACAGAGTAAGAGACTTTACAGAGTTACCACTTAACAGCCATCATAAACAGATTATATCATAGAACACAACCATAGAGCTTGTCCAATTGGCTCCCACTCCTCATTTTACAGATGGGGAAACTGAGGCCTGTGGAGAGAAATGATTTGGGCCCTTAGGTGGCACCACAGAGAGGGTGTGGAAGACATCAATTCAAATCCTGCCCCAGACACTTTCTAGCTATGGGACCCTGAGCAAGTGCCTTAACTTTTATTGCCTTACTGATTTTATCTGTAAAATAGGAATAATATCTGCATCCACCTCTGGGGTCCATTGCAAGGATCAAATAAGAAAACAGACAGGAAGTACTTTATAGTAAGTACTTAAAGCATTCTATAAATGGTAACTATTATTGTCTTTATATACTCTAAGACTTATAAAATACTTTATAAAATATTAATCTTAATAGCTAATATTTATAGTACTTCAAGGTGGACAAAGCATTTTTAAGGCATATTACCACATTTCCTTCTCAAAAAAAACCTAGTAAGGCAGGCACCATTAACATTCCCATTTTAAAGAAAAGGAAACTGAGTCAGACAGAGGTTAGGTAACTTCTCCAGGATCATGAAACTGGTGTCCAAGACAGGATTCAAACTCAGATCTTTTTTTTTTTCAAACTCAGATTTTTTTTTCAAACACATCTTCTTGTCTCCAAGTCCAAAAGTCTAGCCATAAATCTTCTTAACAACCCTGTGAAGTAGGTATGGCAGGTATAATTAATCACCATTTTATAGATGAAGGCAATGGGATGCCTGACCACATAAAGGAAAAGGAGGGACTGGGAAAAAAGGGTACCACCAAGAGGGCAAAAGTTGTAAATTCAGAGATCACAAGGACCTGGAAGATAAATAACAGAGGACTAGCCCCTAGAGATGTCAACACACACACATGCACACTCACACACACACACAGACACACACACATGCGCGCGCACACATGCACACTTGCACACGCACACACGCGCATGCACACACATACGATGGACTGGATTTAAAACATCAAGTGGGTGAAACGAGTCACAATTTCAATATTCAGGCAATAATAATAGAAGGTAAGTATTAAAGATTTATCTTCATCTCCCTCTCATCTCATTAGATTTGAGGCTCTTTCCAGTCTGACTTTGGACCTCCTCTATTAACTGAAACCACCCTCTCGAAAGTTCCTGCTGACTTAAGGGCCAAATCTTCTGGGCTTCTCTCAGTCCTAAACCTTCTCAACCTTTCTGCAACCTTTGACACTGTTGATTTCTTCTTTTCTCTCTAGGTTTTGTGACATTGCTCTCTCCTGGTTTCCCTCTTACCTTATGTTCAGTTTTTTCAGTTGTGTCCAACTCTTTATGACACCGTTTGGGTTTTCTTGATTTGCCATTTCCTTTTCCATCTCATTTTACAGATACGAAACTGAGGCAAGTTAAGTGACTTTCCCAGCATCACAAAGTTAGTAAGTGTCTGAGGCCAGATTTGAAGTCAGAAACAAAAGAAAAGTGCCATCTAGCTGCTCCTTACCTATCCAATTGCTCCTTAAAACAGCTAATAACAGCTAACATTTAAATAGTCCCTACTATGTGGCAGGCGCTGTGGTAAGTGCTTTATAATCATGATCTCATTTAAGCTTCGCAACAACCCTGGAAGATAGATGTTAGTATTATCCCCATTTTACAGACATGAAAATGGAGACAAATGGAGAGTCACACAGTCAAATGTCTGAGGCCAGATTTGAGCTCAGGTATCTGGACTCCAGGTCCAGTGCTCTATCCCACTGTCTTACTCAGGTATCCCATTTTGCTGGATCTTCATTCACATCACACCGCTAACCATCAGGGAACCCCAGACCTGCTTCTCTGCTCCATCTATCCCACCTCATCCAATGATCTCTTCAGCTTCCATGTTCTTCATTATCTGTCTCTAAGTAGATAATTTCCAGATCTACAGCCTTACTCTGTCTCCTGAGCTCTAGTCTCATTGACAACTGCCTTTTGCACATCCCAGACTAGATGGCCAACAGGATTCCAAACTCAACACATTCAAAACAAAACTCATTGTCTTCTCCCCCAAACCCTCCCCTCTTTGGAATATCTCTATTACTAGGAAGGGTGCCACCATCCTCTCAATCACTAAGGCTTTCAACTACAGTGTCATCTTGGACTTCTCTCTCACTTTCCTTAATTTATCCTCTGTAGAATGAGAGGTAGGCTAGATATTTAAGTATCCCCCTAGCTCTGACATACTAGTGATCCGTGACTGCTATGATTTCCATCATCTCCCAAAATGCAATTAATTTTCAAACACTTGCTTTAATTTTGAAATCCAAAAGGACATTGAAGATGCTATCATAATGCCTCCTAGGATACTATGAGTGAGAACACTTACTTTCCACCATGTCAACCTTATCTACATCCTCCTTCAGTTCAGACATTAAGGAGACATTCTATAATGGTATCTCTTCTCTGTCTTCCTATACTGTCTACCTTGACTTTCCACACCAGCACATGGATTTCCTTACATGAGTATATCTTAACCACTTTGGAGCCCTTCCCTAAGACACAGATCTCTTTAACATGCAATGCTACTAAGACATTCTCCAAATGATAAATGATAAAAGAATATGAAGAGTTCTCAAAAGAAGAATTGTAAACTATCAACAAACATCTCTGACTGATCCAAATCACTAATAACAAAAGAAATGCAAAATAAAACAACTCTGAGGTTTCACCTCATACTCATCAAAATGACAAAGATGATAAATGATTAAATTAGTCAGTGGAGCCGGGCTTGTGAGAAGACCAGAATGCTAATACATTGATGGTAAAGCTGTGAATGGTACAGCTTTTCTGGAAGGCAATCTGAAACTGTGTGAGGAAATCATGCTGGGGCTCATACCTTTTGTCCCCAAAATGACCCTTTGACCTCAAAGGAAGTCAAGGACAGAAGGGAAAATCCCATTTGTACAAAAATATTTGAGTAATATTTTTGTGATGGTTAAAAACTAGAAACCAAATGAGTGACCATGGAAAGAGGAATAGCTGTGCAAATTGTGGTATGTAAGTAATGGGATGCTATTTCATCATAAGAAATGGTGACTATAAAGAATTCAGAGAAACATGGGATCAAAGTATAAGGATGAGGTCAAAACCACCCCACAACCTCTTAGCCTTGATACCTTAACTGGGTGAGAACATGTCCCAAACAATCAGTCAGAAATAGATCTTAGACTAAGTGTTAAAAGGCCTTTGAGTTACACAAGACTTGTGTTTGGATAGTCAGTTAGACCAAGGAAATTAGACCTTGCCCCAGGGTCATCTAAATGTGATTTAATGAGTTGTGAACTGATTGAATTCTGGAAAATGGATTTTGTGGCTTTCCAGCACATCCCTAAGGAGGAACTGCCATGAGAGATGGAGAAGGAGGGAAAGAAAGGCCTCAGCTCTGGTCTTTCTCTCCCTCATAACTCCTCATCTTTGACCAGAAGAGGACTTTCCAGCTTAAATGGGTCCTATTCTTCTTGTTGTTCAGTCGTTTCAATCACATCTCATTTTTCATGCCCCCATGTAGGGTTTACTTGGCAAAGATGTTGGAGTGGTTTTCCATTTCCTTCTCCAGTTCATTTTATAGATGAAGAAACTGAGGCAAACAGGGGTGAAATGACTTGCCCAGGGTCACACAGCTAGAAGGTGTCCGAGGCTGTGTTTGAACACAGGGAGATGAGTTTTCCTGACTCCAGGACTAGTGCTCTATCCACTACACCATCTAGTTTCCCAATTATATCTTAAGATACTGAAACAAAACAAAACAAACAACCAAAAAACTGTATATATGGTTGTAGGACCATTGTTGGTTATCTTTGAGGAATCATGAAAATTAGAAAAGGTACCAGAAAACTAGAAATGGAAAATGTTAGTTTTCGAAAAAAAGAGAAAAAAGAAACTAAATGCCAAAAAACAGATAGCAATCCCTAAAAAAGACTGATTGGACTATAACTTTGGAGCTGAAAAGGATCTTAGAGGTTATCTAGTCTAACTCCTTACTTTTACAGATGAGGAAACTAAGTCCCACAGAAGGTAATAGATTTACACCAAGTCACACAGAGTAAGGCTTTCACACAGAGTCAGAATTTGCAGCCAGATCCTTTGACTCAAAATCCATGACATTAAATAAACAGTTTGGAATAAATCAAAAGGAAACAATAATTTGGAATTAGCATTAACTCATTCAGAGTAAGTTATATTAACCTAATTTCAATTTCCTTTTTTTTATGGCTATGAGGTGGATAGGCTATAGACAGATATAGGCTTATACTTGTATTTCAGCAAAGTATTTGACAGTCTCACAAGAGGACCTTATGACAAAGAGAGAAATCAGAAGTAGATAAAGGAATTGACAAATGAGTTTAGAACTGAGAGTTGTACCCAGGAATATTGATGAATGTATTTTGTCCTAGAATAAAGTCTCTCACAGATGCAGGGGTGGGAGCAAAGGGGAAAGAAGAAGATTCTCTTAGGTCCTACCATGTTCAGTGTTTTTTATTATTATTTGAACGAATGCATAGCTTACATCAAATTTACAAATGATAAAAAGTTGGGAGTGATGGTTAATTTACTAGATAATCTAATTAAAATTCAAAACAATCTCAACAGACAAGAACAAAACTCATTTAGGATAAATATAAAGTCTTACAAGTAGATCTTTTAAAATTATATTCATACAGTATGGCAGAGAACTGCCTTGAACGGAACTCACATGAAAAAGCTTCATGATTATTAGATGACCACAAGTTCAGTATGAGCCAATTAAGTTCCTTGAGGGCACAGACTGTTTCATTCCTGTCTTTGTTATGCACAGAGACTAGCACAGTGCCTGGCACATAAAAGGAGCTTAATAAGCACTTGTTGATTGATTGATTGATCAAATGGCTGCCAACAAAATTAATGGGACCTTAAACTGAATCAAGAGAAGAATGGTGCCCTGAAAAAGAAAGGTACAGTCTGCGTCTGCACTCCTCCAGTCATTCCTCATTTAGGACAGGGCATTCACAATGTGGAATACGTCCAGAAGAGGATGGCCAAGATGACGTCGGTTCTGGAAAACATGTCCTAAGAAAAGCCTTTCTTTAGATGAGGCTGTTTAAAGACCTGGAGACAGGAAGGTTAGTGAAGACATAGCTACTGTCTCCAAATGGGTAAAAGGGTCTCATCTGGTAGATGAATTAGGCTTGATTTTTATAGCTCTGTAGGGCAGAACTATAAAGAGTATTAAAAGAAGGTGGATTTTGGCTCAATAAGGATAAGCAACTAAGGCTTAAAATTGGACCAAGACTTTTGAGATGCCCTGTATAAAGAGCTTCCTAACAATTTTAACTATCCAGTGAAAGGGATGAATGGATTGTCTTGTAAACAGTGTGCTTCCTATTATTTGGAATGCCTAATAGGTGTTACATGACTGACCATCAAGAGTACTGTCAAGGGGACTTTTTCCACTGGGCAAGATTTTAGACCCGGCCACCTCTACAGTGTCTTCCAACTTTAAGGAGTTATGTTTCCTCCTATTTTACAGGTGAGAATATTAAGATTTAGAGAAGTTAAATAAGTGACTAGTCCAAAGTCACACAGCTAATTGGGATCGAAGACTAGATTCTAAAATAGTCCTTGGTATTGCATCCACTCTTCCCTGGTGCACACTGTAGTATTATCAAGGCAAGGTTGAATTCTATTCCATAGAATCTTATGATTGGAGAGCCCCAACTCTCCATCTGAAGTAATAGTACATTCTAACATCTCAAAAATGCTTTTAACTGAAGTTTTTCCCTACCAGAAATGCAGTAACTCCAAGCAATCCATCCCACCTCCATTTATTAGAAAATGCTTCCTTATTTTGTGTCAAATCTGCTTCCCTATAACTCCTGTGCCCTGATACAAGCTCTGCCTTCTTTGGCCAAGTAGAACAAAATGAATCTAATATTTTGTTTGACATTAGAATCAATTAGTCTACAAAGTTGCAAATGCAATTTGACCCCCTTACATCTCCTTTCCCTTCCTACCCCATCCTACAGCCTTTCTAAAGAGAACTGCATTCAGCCCTATCCTTTTCTTTGATCTTTGAACTCATATTTCCTTTCAAATCTAAAGTTAGTAGGGGAAGTTAATAAAACAGAAATAGACAGTGCCACCAAAGATCCATGTGAGTTTACCACGGAGTTAGATGTTTTCCATTGGCAGGATAAATTTGAGTTGGTAACTCCAGGGTAGAACTTGATACTATATTCTTGGTTTCCTGGAACTTGACTTTTTTCCAGGCTAAGTTGGGTTCACAGTGAGCACCCAAACTAGGTAACTAGGGAGATTGACTGAGGCAAAAATAATGAAGAAAGAGAAGTAGAGAGTACTTGGTAAGAAAAGAAATAGGAATAAGGTCAAAAGAAGCAGCCAGAATCTCTCCCAGAAGAGTGAGTCAAATCCATAAAATATGCCCAAGAAGTGCTCTTTTCTAGCTTGCAACACAGTCAATAAAATTTCATCTTCCTTTTTTTAGTTATATTTTTTAATCAGAAAAAAAATCACTCCCTTCTACTTCCTGCCCTGCCCCGACTCCCTAACTGAGAAAAAAGGAAAACAAGACCCTGTTACAAACATGTGTAGTCAAGCAAAACAAATTCCCCCAATGGCCATCTCCAAAAAAATAAAAATTCCCCAGTCTGCACCTTTAGTCTTTTGCTTCTCTATCATAAGGTAGGTATCATGTGTCATAATGAGTTCTGGAATTATATCGGTCACTGCGCTGATCATAATTCCTTAGCCTTTCAAAGTTGTTTGTCCCTAAAATTTTGTTGTCATTGTATAAATTGTCTTCTATTTCTGCTCACTACAATCTGCATCATTCCATTTCTCTAAAGTCATTCATATCCTTCATCATTTCCTTTTTCTGTTTCTCTAGACTCTTGTGCTTGTACTTCAGTTTCTATATATTTCTGATCTTTCCATCAGGAATATTTGGAAATCTTATATTTCATTATAGATCCATTTTTTCTACTCTACGATCATATTCAGTTAGATTGAGTAAGTTATTCTTGCATTAAGCCTATATCTTTCTGAAATTTTATATTACAAGCTCTTTAATCCTTTATTGTAGTGGTTACTAAATCTTGTGTGATCCTGGCTGTGACATGTCAATACTTGAATTCTTTGTGACTGTTTCAGTATCTTAGTCTAACCCACAATTTTAAATTTCCAGTTTAACTATGAATTTGGTTATGATGTTCCTCAGAGATTTCATTTTGTGGTTTCTTTCAGGAAGTGATCAGTAGAATTCTTTTTCTTTCCATTTTGCGCTTTGATTCTAAGAGATCTGGGTAGTTTTCCTTTATGGTTTTTTAAAATATGATGTTTGAGATCTTTTTATTTGTCATAACTTTCAGATGGATTAATGGTTCTTAAATGATCTCTCCTGGATCTGTTTTTCAGTTCAGTTGCTTTTGCTATGACACAACTTACTTTTTCCTATTGTTTTAGTCTTATGGCTTTGTTTTAACATTTCTTGTTTATAGTTTCTGTTAAATCCATGGGTAGAGACACTGAGGATTCGAGGTCACATGTAACCTTCAAGGTTCTTGATGAGGACTTTTGACTGAATTCAAGTTTTACAGAACAAATCCTTTAATTAAGGGAATTTGTTTTGTGAAGTTTGAATTCAGTCAAAAGGCCACACTTAAGGACCTAAAGGGCTACATGTGGCCTTGAGACCTCAAGTTCCCCACTCCTGATATATTAATCTATCCTAACTTTCAGGGAGTTTGTTGCTTGGATATTTCTTTTGCCAAGCTGTTAATTTTCTTTCCAATTCTTTTTACATAGCTCTCACTTCTTTTCCAAATTTTTTTCTACCATTCTCATTTCATTTACAAATGATTTTTTAAAAAAAAATCTTTTGTTTCATCTCTTCCAGGGAATCTGATCAAATTTTGCTTAAGTTCTGTTTTGCTTTGAGGCTTTACCTATATCTGTTTTGGAGTCACCCTCTCCTCTGGGTTTCTGTCTTAAACATCTCTATGATCATGATCTCTTTTTAAGTTGGGATTATTCTTTGGTCTGCTCTTTCTTGCAGTTTATTCTCTAATGTTGGATTTTATGTTAAGAATAGACTCTGGTTAGCATGTGACTGGGACTTAATAGAAATCTGGCACCATGGAGCTAAAAGGATATTTTAACCTCATTCTGCTTTCTGGAGATATTCAGGGGATTTTGTACAAGCAGGGAAACTCTGAAATACATTTGATGCATGAAGATTCTTACATCCTTTTAGTAAGATGAAGGACATTTAGTATATAGAGACCAAGGCATAAGTAAACTTGGGCAGGGCAGAGCAATGACATTTTCCCTACATTTTTTAAGAATGTAATTGAAAGTGTGTTTTAGTGTCATTTAAATTCCACTTAAATTAGAAAGTTATTAAGAGAAATTATTCTGTTCCACTAATGAAGTGGAAACTGACTAACCTCAGGAAATATGGAATCTAAATTGTGTAGTACATTACCACTTTGATACAATATTTCCCATTTCTTAAGAAATGAAATCTAACTTTGAATGTTGGTTGGATAAAAACTTTTTGGGAAGAGGAGGTATTTCTTTTAAAATCTAAGGAATACACATTGTGGATTCATCTTCATTAATATACAGCATGTATTTGTTCATTGGAAATAGCATAGGAATTGTTTCTGCTGTTTTTCAAACTTTAGAATCTGAGACAATTCCCTTATCCTTGAGTCAAAACTAGTCATTGTTTCCAGTAGTGAGTTTTTCAAAGATTAAGCTTATTAATTTATCTAAACATAGGTGTTGGAAAGTTACCTCATACACCACCTCCCTCTCCAAAGAAAATAAAAGAGCCTATATATTTTGCTTGGTAAATACTTTCAAAATGACTTAACAAGTTCAAGAATTATTATTTAATTCCATATTTTAGCACTAATTAATATTGAACATTCTCGTCTTACTTTTCAGATAACTTACCTAATTTTTGAATTATTTAACTAATATCAGCTTTCAAAATTATCTACTTCCTTGAGAACAAAAGGAATAAATAAGCATTAAAAATCCAGTTTATTAACTCGCGTATTAATTTATGACTTTATTGGGTCTTTTTAGGCTTTGCTCAAATTTGGATTAGTCTTAAATAAGAGGTGAAAGGAACTTCATTACCACTCAAAGGTACCAACTAGTTTAATCTGACAGTGTTCACTTTAGATATGTATAGATAAATGTTCAAATGATTTGGTTGTAATTAAAAATATTCTACTCATGCTTCTGTCCATTGTTTGGTCTTTCATATTTAGGAAGACATATCTTTGATTTGCATGTTTTTCATCATCAGATTTGTGCATGTACTACCACATTAAGCTCCAGCTCCATACTCTATTGTAAGCCTGTGTAGTTTGGATTTGACTCACCAGTATGTATGATCTGATCTTAGTGTATATCAATTACATTATCATCATTCTGGAGTAATAGTTGACTAAATATGTGCCTGTTTCCTAATGACTCAGTACTGAAGAAATCAGGGACAGTGCGTAGATTGGTTTCAGGAAGGCTGATACATTTATATTTATTCTGGCATTAACTAATATTGTTAATCAATTTCAAGAAGACAGATTTTTAAAAGTGAATATCTGCTTACAAATCAAAAGAATTACTTTTTTTCCTTTGAACAGTTAAAAAAATTAGAATGATTGAAGTAAGTAAGACTGAATTCTAAGTGATGCAGTTATTCTTTTAGTTAACAAATTAGAAGATTCTCATTTTGCCAGTGTATCTTAAATTTAGCTAGACATTCAGCACATACAGCATGTTTACAGAAGTACAGGTTCATCTTTATGTAGAGGTCTTCTTTTACTGTATTTTTACATATGTAGTGATCATAGTAGCATAAATGACCATTGCCATTTTAAATCCATTATGCAATGGTTACTTGAATTTTGTTTCCACAGGGTAGCTGATTTTGACCATGTTTACAGTATCACCTGTTAGATCATCAAACATTTTGGATGTCTACACACTAATCTCTAAAGTAAATGTGTTAAGAGCTTAGTGTTAGGATTTCTAAATGGCCAGGACCTAAGAATTGACAATGTCCTGCAGACTTCTCCTGTTTACATTTTTGCCTAGGTCACAAAATCAAATTCTACACATCAAAATACATGCAGAGCACATAACATATTATTTCACTCTAAGGTGGAATTGAATTCATGACATTTTTGCATTTCAGCCAGAATAAGGATCATATCAAATACTTCATTATGATCTTTAAAAATATGTGAAAATATGTGTTCTATAATATCTAGATTATGTATTTTTCAACCTGAATTCTAAGTTTTTAAAAGTCCATATTTTTCAAATGACTTCACCTTACATTATTATATTGTGTTGCATACAGAGGTAATGAACTATATTTGTCTGTATGGATCATACAGTCATGAAATATGTCAAGTTTATTATATTTGTATATGATTGTAGATGAGACTTTCCTACTTAAAGGAAAATATGACCACTTATAATATTTTGAAATGATTTTTTAAGGAAAAGCTTTTATATAAACAGATTTAAAAAAAGAATAAATTCTGGACACTTCTGATAAGAATGTCTGGGCTGGTCCTGCTTCTATTTTCTTGAGGTACTGATGATGTGTTATTCCATGATGTCTAAGACAACTCAGGTGTGAGACCTGAAAGCTTTTAGTGCTCTCAGAGTGATCTGATCCAAGGCAATCTTATTGATATCTCCTCCCAGCACTACCCCCCTCCCTGCCACTTCTCTAGTCTGACCTTTGCAAATTGCTGACCTGGGTTTGGGTCTGAGCTATACGCCTGCAGGTTTGCTCCATTTGGAATTTCAGTGGACTGCTGCTGGATTCAGATGCAAATAGATGCAAAGTTCTGCTGATTCAAAATAACAGAATTATAATCTTCCCTTTGGTATGGGATTATTCCTCTGTAGGCTTCTGATTGGGCTGGAAGATGAAACTGAGACCTCTCCTCACTCCTGGAGTCTGAATCACACAAGTGCTACTGGTTTTTAAACTTGTTCTTGCTCAATAAATTTCTTCTTCACCCTACAATGCTACTTATGAACTGTGAGATAGAAGACAAAACTTCTGGGGAAATGTTATGGGCTATGAGTAGACTTAGATGTGGGTAGTTAGCAACAAGGCTGCTGGTTGTCACCTGTTCCTGCACAAATCTAGGTCTCCCTGTGCAGTATCTGGGACCTCTTCTTGCCCTGGCACACTCTCCATGTCCCAGTGTCCACTGACCTCTCCATCTGCCCCCCTCTATCAACCTGGCCTTGAAAAATTACTCACTGTGATTTTTTCTTGGATTTCCCAATCAGGATTTAGTCTGTCTTTTTTAGAACTGTTAAAAGGAATTGGGGGGAGGGGGCGGTAGTTTAGTGTACTTCTTTCTGCTTCTCCCAATCCAGTCCATGGAATTTCCCTGAGGATTGCTTCCTTCTAATTGGCAGTTGATTCAATTTTACTAAAAGTACTATCTTCTGACTGGCAGCTCAATACCTTCTGGATGGTTTGTTCTCTAGAGCTGCCTCCTCTGAACTCCTTTTCATAGGAATCCTCTTCATAGAACTGGGGGACAGTGATGCGGGAGTTGACAAAGGACTCTCCTGGGACTGGGATGGATGGGACTCTTTTTGCTTCCTCTGAGTCCTTACTCTCCAATTCATCTCCTTAGTCTAGACACAGGATAACTCAACCTTTTTAGTCAGAGGTGGTATGGTAATGAGATGGGATTCTTATCTGATTTTTAGCCTTTCTTACATTCTTCATATAAGTATTTTATTCTCCTGCCTATCTTTAATATGACTACTGTAATATAGGATACAGGCAAATGGGGTCAGGGCCAGGAAAGGGTAGGTCCTGGCCAAGATCATCTCACAAGATTGTTATGAGGAAGGTGTTTGTCAACCCCAAAGCATTCTAGAAATGTGAATTATTTCTCTTATCATCAGCAGCATCATCGGCATGGTCATCATCATCATCTTCACCACCACCATCATCCTCGTCATCTTTATTATTTGTTTAAGGCCTTGATTCTCAGCTATGTAAACCCAAGAGTTCATTTTAACAGTTCATTCAGGGGATCAAGTCTTGAAAGACCAATTCATAAAAACAACACACACAGAAACTCTCAATCTCTCTCTCTCTCTCTCTCTCTCTCTCTCTCTCTCTCTCTCACACACACACACACACACACACACACACACACACATACACACACAGATTTATAGAGAAAAGAATACCAGCTCAGGTGTTGATGGCCTGAATTCATATCATGCCACAGATACTTACTAGTTGTGTGACTCTAGGTAAGTCACTTAAGCACCCTGTACCTTGGTTACTTCTTCTATAAAATGAAAGGATCCAATTAATTGCCTTTACAATCTCTTCCAGCTCTAAATCTATGACTCTATGACCTGGGTTCAAATCTCACCTCTGAAACTTACTGCAGATGCGGAAATTGTGGCCTACTTGCATAAAGTCACACAGGAAGTTAGTGTCAGAGGTGGGATTTGAACCCAGGTCCCTCTAACTCCAGAGATCCAGGGTCGTTTCCATTGAACCATGCATTTTTTAAGGATGGGGAGAACTATAGTCATTGGTGGAATGGAAAGGAGTCATTAGATAGGGATGAGGAAAAGAAAGAGAACTATAGATGGAGAGAACCCTAGAAGAAGACAGATTCAATTATTTGCCAAATCTTGTCATTTCTGCCTCTGCTATACTTCTCACATCTCTCCACTCCCTCTGCCAATGTTCTAGGTCAGACCCTTGTCTCTTTTCATCTGCCTGCTAATCATTCATTCTATTTCCATTTTAGCCCCTCTCTAGTTCACCATTCACATGTTGCCCAAGTAATCATCATTCTAAAGACACATCTGATGATGACTGTCCTTTGAGAGTAATTTGTATTTATTTAGGATTTTAAAGGCTTGCAATATACTTTACATACATGATCTCATTGTATTTTGATTCTCACTGCAATCCTGTGAGGGAGATGTTATTACTTGCATTTTATAGATAAAGATATTGATGTTTGCAGGTGTTCAATGACTCAGGAAAAATCACAAAGCTAACTTCTATCTGAGGCCAGAATCTACCCAGGTCTTTCCCCAGTAAGTCACAGCTGTCTTCAGTGACTCCTCAATGCCTGGTGAATCAAATAAACTTCCTGTGCTGGCACTGGAGGCTTCCTACAATCTGGTTTTTTTTTTCTATCAATCTAATTATCAGCCCTCTGATCTATACCTATCTCTACTTACATATTTGTATCTATATCTATCCATCTATCAATCTCTACTTGCATATCTATATCTATCTCTCTGTATCTACTTCTACCTATATATCTAACTCTATAACTATCTATCCATCTATCCATCAGTCTTCACCTGCATATCTGTATCTCTACCAGTCTGTCTGTCTGTCTGTATCTTCTATCTATCCAGCCTCAAGTTCCTTTCACATGCTCCAGGCTGAGTTCTTAGGAGATGGCTTTCATTCTCATTCCCCATTTTACAGTCTGACTCCTCTCTCCATCAGAATATGCCTTGATGCTGCCCCAAGGAGCCCTCAGGCTAGCATGAGTCAATTTCCCATTCTCAGTTCATGTTGGACAGCGTCCCCAGGGTCCTATTTACCATTTCATTTCCTATTCTCCATTTTGCCACCCACCAATGAAAATTTATTCTTTTTTTCTATTGTCTTAGGGTTCTTCTCTGTGACCACATATGCACCATGGTATTAGTTAGTAAATGGACCATTCTTCTTGTCTTTTGACTCATAGCTCTGACTTCTCTTTTCCATCTGTTTAAACTCCCTCATTCCCTCAGCTTTCTTCAAGGATTAATTCAGAGGCCACCTCTTTCATGAAGCCTTTCCTGACCCCTCCACCACACTCCCCAAGTGAAAATGACCTTTGTCCTCTCAAATTCCTTAATGCCCTCTTCCTTCTTAGGATTTATTACATTCTCCATTGAACATATTTGACTCTCTCATTAATTAATAGACTCATAGATGAGAAAAGCCAAATAAGACCATAGGTTTGGAACCAGAAAGAGCCTTAAAGGCCAACTAATCCAACTCCCTCATGACAGGAAATTAATTTTTAAAAGGTTGTGACTGTCCCAGGTCCCACAGGAAATACGAGATTTTTAACCAAGGTCATCTGATTTCAAAGTCAATTATTTTTTCCATCATACCAAACCTTCCTAAAGCATAGGTTTAATATTATCACTCCTCAAAAAACTTCCAGTGGCTCCCTATTGCCCCTGGGATAAAATCCAAATTCCTAGTCCACTCTAGCCATCTGTTTGCTCTCCATCCTTCCACTATACCCTCTGTTTCACTGAATGTAACAAGAGGATGCCCTAAGGGACTTAATCTATTCAGCTCTGGAACTACCATCTTGGGGTTGTGCTATCCTGACTGGTGAATCAGCCTATCCCCAGAAGTAGAAGGAAGAGCTTTCCTGGCATGAAGGCAACCATTGCAAAAGTGTGGAGGCGGGAGATGAAATGTCAAGTATGGGAAACAGAAAATGGCCCAATTTATTTGTAATATAGAGTAAGAGAAGAGAAGCCAGATAATCATCCTAGAAACACAGACCAGAGACAAATTGTAAAGGCAGCAATGAAGAACCCCTGAAGGTTCTCTCACAGAGGAGTGACATGGTCAAACCTATACTTTTGAAATATCAGTTTCTGAATTTTCAAAACTAAATTTCTTTGATTTAGAGATCGAGTGAGTTGGGAAAAGGAAAGACTAGAAGCAGGGGAACCAGTTAAGAAGTTATTGCAATAGATGGATGCAAGAGATGCCAAAGGATAGGCTTGGCAAGACCTGTCAACTGATTGGATTTGGAGGACGAATGATGATGAAGAGCTCTGAGTGACTCCAAGATTAGAAATCATGATGCCTAGAAAGATGGTGGTATCCTGGACCTAAATAGAGAAGGTAGAAAGAAGGGGAAAGATAAAGTTTGAAATTGAAGTACTAAGGAATGGCCAGATGGAGACATCAAAAGATAAGTGGAATTGGAGGACTAGAACTTAGAAGAGAGGAAGGACTCAGTGGTTAAAAATAGAGGGAATATAGTTCATGCTAAACTGTATAGACAAATCTAGAGAGCTTGGGGTTCTACAGTAGCATTCTAAGTTTACTTCTGAACAACCAGATCACTCAGTTTGCAGAAAATTCAACATTATAATTTAGCATTCATTTATTTAGTATCTAACGTACAGAGTAAAACTGATAAATGATATTCTGTCCATATTCAAGGAGGTTACAATTAAGACAGATAAAAAAATAACCACATTTACATTGTCAGTGTCTCCCTCCTAACACTAGGGGCTTAAGACTACCTCTCACTTCTCTGAATGTATCTGACGCTCCCTAAGGGTAGCCACTAATACCTCTTATAAGCATTCAGTCTTACAAGGCTTCAAAAAAATAGGACAGTTATATTTACACAGCAAAGGAAAAGAAAGAATTATTAGCCAAGCCTACAAATAGAGTCACCCCTCTACTGTTATACCTTACTTCCTATAGACCTACATGATTCTTGTATTCAATAGTACTACCATGATAGGACCATGAGAAAGGTGAGGCCGAAGTTTGCTCCACATGCCAGTGTTCTGTGCTAGGACTTTGCTCTTTTGCCAGCCATCCTGTTGGCACTCTGCCACTCAATCGCTGCAGTGCTCTACAACTCCAAACCATTATTGCTGCCTTCAGCTCCAAGTCCCCGATGTTCATTTCTCATCCAGCAGATGGTGCTAACTCTCTCTTTCTCTTCTTCCTGAACCTCTTCTCAAGCAGGTGGACCATGAAGCAAATTTTAGGAGAGGTTCAGTTTGCCCATCTCTTATTTCCAATTCCTTCCAATAGTGGTACATCAAGTACATCAATCCAATGTTAACCTTCTGATGTTTTATAGTCAAGTTCCATTGACCCATGCTTCACCCTCATGTGACTGTAGAATTGGCTCCTTCTTCAACTGAATGATGGCTCCCTATTTGGGGCACCAGGCCACCTTGAGTCTTCAGGGGCTTGCTTCATTCCTGCCCCATTTCCTGGTTGACATGACTCCTTTTGAGTCATGTGGTGTTCAGAGAAATTCTCTTTCTTTCCATTTCCTTTTTTCTCTTATCACTTCTCTCCTTGCTTTAATAACTAGGCTAGGTTATACAAATGACTCTAGACTATTTTTCAGAACTCTCCAAGGTGTGGGGGAAGGGGGAGTAGGGAGGCAGAGAGATCCCAGCAAACTTTTACTCAAGGGGAGAGAGGCAACCCCTCGCTAAAAGGAATTATAATCTATCTAGTATGTGAAAGGTTAAATAGAGAGAGATTAGAGATCCAAAAAAGAGTCTCCTCTACCTGGGGGAAACTGAGAAGGCTTCATATAGAAGGTAACACCTGAGCTAGAAGAGAAAATATTAAGAGGCCAAGGTATGGAAAGAGTCCAGCTAGGCATGAGGGGGAGGCATGGATAAATGCAAGGAAGTCAGACAGGACGAGACAAGATCAACAACTGGCTAGGAGTCCATTTGGGCTGAAATTTAAAAAGTCATAGTCAAGTTGGAGCTAGATGATGCATGTTCTGGAGGGTTAAGAAAGAGGGTCCGTGCTCTATCGTGAGTGTAATCATAGTAATAAGCCTTTATATACCACTTTAGAACTTTCAAAGCACTTTCCATATGTTAACTCATTGGATCCTTATAACAACCCTGTGAGGTAGACGCTATTATTTTCACCATTTTACAAAAGAGGAAACTGAGGTCAAGAAGTGAAGTAACTTGTCTGGAGTCACACAGCTAGTGTGGAGGATTTCTTCAACCAGGAGGGTTTTGATCTCCTGAGAGTACTACACTCATCAGAGGGACCACAAGACTGGAGATCAAAT
This sequence comes from Potorous gilbertii, assembly GCA_028658325.1. NCBI lineage: Eukaryota > Metazoa > Chordata > Mammalia > Diprotodontia > Potoroidae > Potorous > Potorous gilbertii. The sequence goes on along the minus strand of CM053770.1, from coordinate 284,074,415 downwards.
AAAAGGAATAGAAATGAAATTTATTAGTACACTAAGGAAGCCTGATTTTTTGGCAGCAGTGTCAGCTTCCTAGAGCACAGATTTCAATGTGTTTTTTTCAGGACATCTCAGAGAACAGAACCAGTCAGTAGAATTCTATGGCATTTGAATGAACCAATGGGATGGAGTCTGAAGTTCACGTGGAAAATCCCTATTTGTGCGGGGTACAGCATTCATGGGGTTGTATGTGGCTGAAAGTTGTGCTCTTTGTGCAGCAAGGCATTTTGTATACAGCCTAGGCAGGATGGACCTGGTTAAATTGTGTGTACTCAGTCTATTATACAACAGAGAAGATTAACTCAGTCCAACAACATCTTCTGATAATAAAGTTGTTGCTTTTGTTTTCCTCATTAGCAAGTGTCTCAGGTAGGTAGAATCCGAACTCAGGTCTTCCTAACCTCTTAAGTCCAATACTTTATCCACTATGTGATCCAACTATTGAAAGTCTTGAGTGAACAGGGGAATGAACTCACCTGTCAAGTAAGAGAATGGCATTGAGATTGATGGGAAGGATACCCATGAGTCCTAGGACGTACCGAAGTTAATGTCTCAAGGGGAGGAGGGAGAGGAAAGGGGGAGGATGCCATTGGAACTGAGTAGACTTATGAAACTCATCAAGAAGCCAAATTTTCACCTGGGGAGAACATGTTGGGAAGACAAAGGATGTAGAGCAAGGAGGACAGCCCAATCTGGCACGCTCACCAAGAGCACTCTTCTCAGGTTGAGTAAATATCTGATTGACGTACACTGAGCAAGAAGAAACCAAAATTCCACTCCTTGTTCTTGTGCTCTAGAGGCTTTACCACCAAAGACTCAGTGAACCTCAAGTCATCTCCAAGGCCACCTTGCCCAACTTATACTTCAATGAGAGTCTCTTCCATCACATACCTGACAAGGGGTCATCCCATCATGGTTTGAAGACCTTCTGTGAGAGAGTTCTCCCTTGAATTTTACCAGCTGAAGACTCTAACACCAATACTATTTATGAAATGCCAAAGATACCTAAAGTAAGGTGGTCCAGTGGAAAGAATACAGGGTCTAGAATTAGCCAACAGGAATTTGAGCCCCAGATCTGCGACTTACCATCTATGTGAGTTTGGACAAGTCATTTCATCTCTCCAAGCCTTAGTTTCATCATCTGTAAAATAAGGCAATTAAGTAAACCTCTAAGATTCCTTCTAGTTCTAAATCTCATTTTCTCAATACCAGGCTGACTAGATTAGCAATGGTTTATCTGTCAAAACTGGATTGGTCACATTCCTACTCAAAGGTCACTATTTCCAGATGCAGAAGGGAATGTTATATCATGGAAAGATATACATCCCATTTTCTTCACTCACTTACCCACCGTACTAGTCAGGACTCCACCATCTCTTAACCATGCCCTTTCAGAAACTTCCTTGACTTCATTCTTTCTTCTCTCCCATCCAGCAGTGTCACTTAGTCAAGCATTTATTAAGCACCTACTATATGCCAGATTGGATATGAGGGGTGAGGGCTAGTAAGGAGTTGAGAACAACACGTAGGTTGGGAACCTGAGAGCCTGGGAGGAGGATGTTGCCCTCTACAGCAACAGGGAAGATAAGAAAGGGTAGGGTTTAGGGGGAAAGATAATGAGTTTGATTTGGAGCATATTGAGTTTAAGATGCCACCTGGATGTCCAGTCTGAAGTGTGTTGAAAGGAAGAGGGAAACATAGGCATGTTTGTAGGCAATAGGGAAGGAGCCAGCATATGGGGAGAGATTGTAGATTGACCTTCCATTCAAACTATTCTATTAGATACTCCTTCATATATAACATTCTGTTCTTGCCTGAATGCCATGGCATGGGCTGTCCCCAGGCCTGGCACACCATCCCTCTTCCCCAATGCCTTTTAAATGTCTAGATTCCTTCAAAGAAGAGCTCCTTTCAACCTCCTATAGGAGCAAGTCATCTACCTTCAAATTCGCTTCATATTTTAACTGTCCATATATTGTTTTCTCCCAGTAGAATACAAGCTCCTTCAGGGCAGAGACATTTGGACTTTGTCTCTCTATCCCTAGTGCCTAGCACAGTGCCTGGTACATAACAGGCCCTCAGTAAATGATTGTTAAAATGATTGTGGCCAGAGCAGCTGAATCCATTCAAGGTGTCCTGGATGCCATTCCTTATCGAATAGCCTTCCCATGTGTTGACTAAATTAATCTCCCTTTTGTCGATTGTTGAATGACCTACAATTATCTCATTTCACTCCCACATGGAAACTAAACTACTGAGGGGTTAGCCTGGGGCAGGACTAGCCCAGGTCAGTCACCTACCACCATGTGACTTTACCTTGATCTTTTCACCTTCATAGGTCTCAGTTTCCCCATCTGTAAAATGTAGATGTTGGATCACTTGGCCTCTGGGATCCTTTCCAAGACTCAATGTTCTAATTCCTTTTTTCACTGTCTCATCTCATGAGCTTCCCTTGTTTTCCCACTAGTTGGGAAGTTCTCTGAGGACAAAGACCCTGCTACATTACTTGTCCTTCTCAGGAGCTCTCAAAGTCACCTAGCTGATGTTACCTAGTTGATAGTGTTTGTGACAGTACCTGACCCCAGGTCTCTGCCTTTTCTTTATAAAGAGCTAATATGGGTGCATTTTAGAGAAAGGAAAACTGACCAATCTCTCTGTTTAAACCTCCTTGCTGAAGAACTGAAACTAAGCACCCCCACACATACTCCCCCACGTGCATTCTGAGATGGGCTCCCAGGAGCAGTGAGCTGCTGCTGCTCTGGTGGGGGGCACCTGGGTTCTAATCCTACCTCTGACTCACCCCCCATGTGACCTTGGCAAGTCCCAAGACATCAGTTTCCTCAACTGAAAAATGAACGAGTTGGACTGGATGGCTTCTGAGATTCCTTTCAGATCTAGAGTATGGCTGTTGCCATGATTGGTATGAATGGCAAGTAAACCCTAGGCATCATGTGCGAGGGAAGGGTGGAACACCAGGGTACTACCAGAGAAGTGGGCCAGACAGAGGCATGCTCATTTTCCCCCTGAACCCCCGTTCATTTCCCAGGGAACCCTCCCATCTCCCCTGGGACCCTACCTCTCTCCCCCCTGAATTCCCCACCCATCTCCCCGGGACCCCATCCACCTTCCCCAGGACCCCGCCCATCTCCACTGACAGTGGTTTAGGCTCCAAGCCAGGTTGACTTTTGCTTGGTGATCTCCAGTTCACCTGCCATTCGGTGGACCGTAGGAGGGAGGCCATAGCGAGGGTTTGCCGGGAAAGTAAACACGTTTTATGGCCAGGCCATCGCTTTAACTAGCATGAGGCTGAAAGCTCCGGAGTCAGGGCCGAACAAGGAGCCTCATTCAGGACAGGAGGACCATGTCTCCCTGCCTGTTTTCCAGGTGTGTGATCTCACCACATGGAAAAATAGAGGCCTGGCCAAAGTGAACTCGTAAAAGCTTTGATGAGCAAAGCTTGGAGAAGCACAAATCATCTGGGTCCGACAGGCCGCCCGGCTCTCAAAGGGCTTGGCAGACACTCTTAATTCGTGGTTTCACACAAACCCTGACAAATGTTTATGATCCGGAAGAGGCCGTTCTCAGAGGTGCTGGGTTTGGCTGTCGGGGACAGGGGCAAGGAGCCCAGGCACCCGGTGGCGATGTGTAAAACGGGTCTAGGGGGCTGCGCCCAGACACGGAACTCACTCACTGGCTGGGGAGGCGTCCCTCCCGGCCTGATATTTCTGGACTTTCTCATGCACCAAGAAGCCAAGTCCCTTTAGCTCAGCCCACCTTCCCTCCTGCCCTACCACCTTATAACCTCAGCTTCCCCACCTTGTCTACCCACCCCCCCAAAAAAAAACAAAAGTCAGTTACTAGCAGGAGATTGATAGAATGCACACAGATCCACGTTTTCTCCTCTTATATCAATCTCTCCTGGGTTCCTCAGGTCTCAGATCACCTAGCATCTTACAGAAGTGCCAGGAGACAACACAGAACGTTCTGGTCTTTGGGCCAGCGGTCCTAATAGGCTAAGCTTATTAAAGTGATCTCCCCAGACTCCACATCGGACAATAGCACAATAGTAAAAAGCTTCCCTATGCTCCCCCTCCTATCGCCCCTCCAGGGGATATAGGGAAAGAGGCAGCTGTTCCAGAGGAATCTGCAAAAGTCCTTCCCTGTGGTGATTCCCCCCCTCCCCTGTGCAATGTCCTGAAGGCCACACTTGTGTGAGGGAGGCAGTGGAGGCAATTTGCACAGGAAGCTGGAGCTGGGTTCCTGCAGACAGTTGGAACTAATTGAGAAGGGCTGGCCAAAGCTGGAGCACCAAAAGGGAGCTGAACTTTAACATGCAAGAAAGTTGGAACGACTTTTTCCAGCCTCTCTCTAGCTCATTTTTTGCTTTTTTTTTTCTCACAGACAATTGCTGAGTGAGGAAATTGGGCCTGGGAGATGCCACACCCCAGTAGATGGGTCATGCCATGGGTCCTTTCTTCCTGGAAGTCTGGAATGAGCTGAGACTGATTCTCCCAATCATCCCCCTCCCCCACCAGCTCTGCCCTTTCAACAAACACCCCTCTCTTCTTTTCCTTGGGAGATGAGGCGGCAGGGTGAAGAAGAAAGCTGGATTTGGAGCCAGAGGATTTTTGTTTGATTTGGCTCTTTTCCATGCTTTCTGTGGGAGCTCACCTCTACTTCCGGGGCTTCCTGGCGGACTTAGCTCAGATCCCACCTATCCAGGGGGCCTCTCCCTCCCTCCTCCCCCAGTGACTTCCATCCTCTCAGTGTACGTTGTATAGACCTTGTTACTTGAATGTTTTCTCTGCCATCACAGGGACTGTATTTTGTCTATCTTTGTACTCGCTGCACAGCTTTTTTACTTGTATCAATCAATAAGCATTTAATCAACTCTTACTAGGTGCCAAGGTGGCAAGGTGCTAATGCAAAGAATAAAATAATCCTTGATCTCAAGGAGATTACATTCTAGGGGGGTTTACATTGCATTGAAGGAGAGATAACAAGAGAGAGACAGGCAGGCAGACTAAATGGCTAGATAGATATAGATATAAATATAAATATAGATATATATATACATATTTTTGTTGTTATAAAGTCATTTCAGTCCTTTGAGTTGCATCTGACTGTTTATGAACGCATTTGGGATTCTCTTGGCAGAGATACTGGAGCAGTTTGTCTTTTCCTTCACCAACTCCTTTTACAGATGAGGAAACTGAGGCAAACAGGGTGAAGTGACTTGTCCTTGGTCACACAGCTAGTAAATGACCGTAGGTAGGTTTGATCTCAGGTCTTCCTGACTTCAGGTCCAGTGCCCTATTCACTAGGGCACCATCTAGCTGCCCCCATATACACTTACATTTATGTGTATGTATGTATCTATAAGTAGATATATATATATTTCTACATATATACATGAATACAGAATAAAGATAAAAGGAAGGGGGGGTAAAGCATTTATTAAGTGCTTACTGTGTACTAAGCCCTGTGCTAAATGCTTTACAAATATCTCATTTTATCCTCCCAACCACCTTGTGAAGTAGGTGCTATCATTATTCCCCATTTTATAGTTGAGGAAACTAAAGCAGATAGAGGTTAAGTGACTTGGCCAGGGTCACACAATCAGTACATGTCTGAGCCTGATTTGAACTTGGATCTTCCTTATTCCAGATCCAGCACTCTATCCATTGAGCCACCTATATACAAATAAATACAAAGCAGTTGGAGGTGAGGGTTGCCTGGCTCTCAGCCTCATCGTCTATACAATGAAAATGTTAAGACTGGTCTCAAAGCTGTCAGTCCTATGATATCTGAGCAGAGGATCTTTTCCAGTCAATTAATCAATAACCAGTTTCCCAATTGTGTTGCCCTGCTGTGACCTCCTCTAGCTCTTTAGTTTAGAACCCTTAGCCTCCTTCAGGGAAAGGGGGTCATCAGCTCAGACTCCACTTTCTCCTGGAGGTCTCTCCTGACACCCCCAGGTGCTGATGCCCTACTCTCTTTTGTGCATCTGTTGTTTCCACCAAGGGCCCAGAAGTGCTTAGGGGCAGCACTCTGCCATTTTTTGGTATCTGAATGCCCAGAACCCAGCACTGCTCCTGGAACAGTATTTAATCAATGCTTGTACAATTGGGTTCCTGCCAAGCTTAGCCATGGAAGAGAAGATCGATAGGATTTAGGGCAGGAAATGACCCTAGAAATCATCTGTTACACATAAGGAAAGTGAGACCAAAGAAAAGGAGGGGCTTGCCAGTGCATGGTACAGGAGAAAATGGTGGATTTTGAGTCAGAGGACCAGAGGTGTCAAAGCAAACTCAGTCATCTACTACCATCTGACCTTGGACAATTCATTTCATGTGTCTCTGAACTTCAGTTTCCTCATCTGCAAAATGGGGAATTTGGATTCAATACCTCCTAGTCCACTTTAAGTTCTAAATCTATGAATCTGTGACCACTGAATCCTCTTTCAGTTCTAAATCTAAGTGAGAAGCACTACTGAGATTTTAAACCAGAAGGGAATTGATTTTTGCCCTGGGGATGCTCTCAGCTTGAGCCAAGATTCCCATTGGAAAGGAATAATTGAGGATAATGCACATTCCCTGTTAAATTGAATGGTGCAGTCCAGAGCAAGTGCCATAGGACTTTGGAGGAAGAAGAAATACATCAAATACAAGTTCACCCACCTATAATGGGGCACACTGACATTAGCACAAATCCAGCCATAATGGACCTCAGTGGACATTGGAGTCTGGATCTCAAATCAGGGGCATCCGCAAAAGGAAGAACTAATCAGAGCTAACTTCCAAACTTTGGGGTTCTCTTAGCCCCATTCTCTGTGTATAGAGAGCACTGGGCTTGGAATCTGGAAGATTCGTCTTCCTGAGTTCAAATCTGTCCTCAGACATTTACTAGCAGGGTGACCCTGGGCAAGTCACTTCACTTTATTTGCCTTAGTTTCCTCACTTGGAAATTGAGCTAGAGAAGGAAATGGCAAATTACTCCAGTATTTTTGCCAAGAGTGGTTAATGGAGAGTCAGACATGACTGAACACTATCAACAAATGACCCCACTCTCAGCATGGGAGGCCAAGACTTCATCCTTTGTAGCCATCATGGTAAAGGACATGGGTACAAATCCTGCTTCTTCCACTTACTGTCTCTGTGACTGGGGGCAGATCATGTCATCTCAGTTTCCTTCTCTATAAAATGAAGAGATTGGACTAGTCATGACCTTTAAGGTCCCTGTAGCTTCAGATCTTATTAAATTCTCCTCTAATGACAATAGCTAACACTGATATATTGCTTTAAATCTATGTTATGGAAATGCTTGTTTTTTTCCATAAATTAAACACTAAATTAAAAAAAATTATATAGCCTTTTATACTACAGATAAGAGAAAATTTATTATCCTGCTAGAGAGTCACTAAAGAATCCTAGAGTTAGAAGGAATCTTAGAAGTTTTCTAGTCCAAAAACCCCCATATTTTACAGAGAGGAAAACTGAGACTCAAGGAGATTAAGTGGCCTACACAATGTCAGGACAGATTAAAACTGGGCTCTTAAACTCCTGTGTCCTCTCTGCGATACCACGCCATGGCCCTTATGAAGAAGAAGGAATCTTTATGGGGGTAGGAGGTTGGAATAAGGGACTTTGGAGATCTCTGGGATATATTCTTCCCAGACAGACACCCCTGCCTCTATTAATTCACCAGCCACACTTTTGGGCAGCATGAGCAGTGCAAGTCCCCACAACCCCAGGCTTTCTTCTGAAGGGCTCCTACACCAAATCTCTTCCAGCCCTGCTGGGGTCTTCCTCTTTGCCTTCATTTTCAAAAACCAGGCTGCTTCTTCCTGGAGGGAGGGCTTCTTTTCTCAGTTGGTTTGGAAGCATTCAAGCTGGAACAAGCCTAATGATTCCCTTGAATTTTTACAAGCGGCTTCATGTTTGCTGTCAAACCCATGACAGCTTTTAGAGGAAAGGCAGGAAATAAACCATTAATTATTCCGACTGCACCAAATGGTTCATATTTATGAATTTATTTCAGAACCTTCTTCCTTTATGTTGGGACCGTCACAAAGCAGGGAAGAAGGGAGGGCAGTTAAACCACCAGAGTCCCTTGAAGTGCCCTAGACAATAGGGAGGGATCTGACTTTTCTTTGGAATTCCCACCTCTTCTTTTGTAAACTAATCTATTCTCTAAAACCACCTGGCCAATCTGGGGAAGCAGGGAGGGTTAAGATACTCCCATGGGCATCCTTTTGCACTGGGAAATGAAAAGTTTATAAAGATAAGACATTAGAGTTTGGGTTTGGGGGTGTTTTTTGGAGGGGAGACATTTCGAAGTAGGGGTACTGAGAAGGAGATCACATATGTGGCTGTTCAGAGGCCTATGAGTCATTAAATTTGAGGAGGAAGGGGAGGAGAATTTGACCTCCAATGTACAAATCATCCACTTTAATCATCTGAGAGTAAAGGAAACTGAAGCCCATTGAGGAAAAGTGACCTGCAAATGGCCTCTGGAGGGCATGGAGATACTTTGGAAAGAGTATTGGACTTGAATTGCAGACAAGGACCAAGACAAGTATCCTCCTCCTTACTTATGTACATACATACATTCATTCTCATCCACCTGCCAATGCAGTCAGCCCTCCATTCCCACAAATGCCTTTCACATACATCCAAACATTTTACAGAATTAGGGCATTTTGTAACTAGATATGACCTCTGAGTGATTTGAGCCAAGCTGTGCCCCAGTTACATAACAATGACCATCAATGTTCCAATGAAAAGTCAATTCCCCTCTGTAACACATCCCTCATCCATAAATCACATTTCTATCATATCTCTGCTCTGTTTCACCCTGTATATTCTTGAGTAAACCACTTAAACCTACTTGGCCTTGTTTTTTCTGGGTAAAATTAAAGGGCTGGGTTAGAGGACCACTATAGGTTTACTCAGTTCTAAATCTATGGCTATATATTATTATTAGAATTCATAGGAGTCTGGTCATGGTGGGCTCATACCTACAATCTCTACTGCAGGGGGAGGCTAGGCTAGTGGGTCCTTGGAAGTGAGAAGAGTTAGCTGCTGGAAGGTTAAATGCCCTTAAGTTAGAGTTAGGTCCTGCACAATGTGGAGGGCCCCCAGGAGCAGAGGGCCACCAGGCTGCCCAAGAAGGGGCAAAGCAGCCTAAGTTGGAAAATGGACCATGTCAAAGCTTCCATTCCAATCTTTGCCAGGAAAACCCCAAATGGGGTTACAAAAAGTCAGATACAACCCAAAAAAACCTAATCAACATTCATACCCATAGAAAGTGTTCCTTCTGTCATTTGCTAATCAAAATTTAAAATCTATTACTTTAACATATCAAAAGTTATTAGAGAATGACACCATTTCAGCCTTATGATGAAATATTTTCAACTTTTTCTAAAAACTCCAAACCATATAATGCTCAAACTTGGCCCCAAAGAGGAGAGAAGAAATGCATCTCTCACTTTTTTATTTTTTGTAGAGGTGGACGACTACAGGTGTGGATCATTGTAGGCATTGTCAGACTTAATTAATTTGTTGGTTAATTTTGACGAACAGTTTTATTTCTCTTTCAAAATCTTCATTGCAAAGATAGTTCAATGGAGAAGGGAGTGGAAAGAAATATATTTGGAAATTAAAGTGACATAAAAACAAGATTTATTTTTAAAACAGTGATAAATTAAAAATTAAAGAAAAATTAAAAATTAAAGAATAAAAACCCAGTGATAAATTATGTTTCTTTGATAGCTAAGGTAGAAAAAAAGGAACCATTTTTTATTTTGACGGTACTCTTGGGATCATAATTATAGTATACATAGACAGGACTATGCCATCCTTTCTTTTCACTGGCTCAAATGAGATAGAATGGGCCATTATTTGGGAAATCAACCTATATATGGGTAATGGTGGGGACTGGCCAGTGAGTACCCTGACTGTAGAGAATTCACAACATACTCTCTCTGCCAACAAACCACAGGGAGGCTTGGGGAGCCTACTTCTGGAAAGCATGATAGAGGGGCCCCTTTCCCCGCCTTGGCTGCTCCCACAATCCAGATCCTTGTCCTCAGGACTGCCAGTTTGACTTCAGACTAGCCCACCTCTCCCTTCTGGTGCTTTCCCATGTTTTCACAGATCTTTTCCTGGCCCTGACCTCTCAGGGCCTGCAAAAATTTATGGCAGCCTTATTTCTTCTGAGATTATATTCTCTCTCTCAAAAGACATTACATTTTAAGAGAGGAGCCTGGGGAGGGTAATGCTCACCCCAAAGGAATGACTCTCTAAAGGTCAAATTATAGGTGGCAGGGCCTTGGGAAAGATTCTTTTGGAGAGGAGGTAGAAATAATAACTTTCTCAGAGCTCCTTACATCACACTAATAGGCTGCTGTGTCCTCTAACCACACATATACATATATATACATATACATATACATATACATATACATATACATATACATATATATATATATATATATATATATATATATATATATATATATATATATCTTAAGATCTGGTTTTGATTTCTTTCTGGATGACTTTTTGACACAAACCCAGTCCCCCCTCCATCTTGATGTCTGAGCAGCAATATTAAATTCATGTTTAGCATTCTATCTCCCTTTTTTTCTCAAAGCTAGAAGAAGGAATCTATATGCCCATGGAGTCAACTGTCAGAGAAGATGGTGGG
>CM053770.1:284044638-284063169 GCA_028658325.1 Potorous gilbertii | reverse complement strand
AAAAAAAAAAAAAAAATCCCAATGGTAGTGTTCTAACACAAAATGTCTTCCACATTCAAAGAAAGAAATATGGAAGTCATTTGCAAAATGTAGCAGATCATGTTTGTATATGTGTAAGTTTTAGTGTATTATATTTTGATTTGTTATATGATTTCTTCCATTTATTTTAGTTCGACTACATAACATGACTTGTGAAAATGTGTTCAATAGGAAAGTATACATAGAACCTATACAGAATTGTATGCTGTCGCAGGGAGAGAGGGGGTAGTGGGGGAAAGGTGGGGGGAAACAGGGGGGGATAAAATCTTAATTTTAAGAATGTGATTGTAGAACACCAAAAAAATAAAAATAAATTAATTTAAAAAAAAAAAAAGAAATGGATTTTATAATAACGCTTACCACCCAGGTTGCTGTGAAGATGAAATGAAGTAAAATATGTAACACACTTAACACAGTAAAAAAAAAAAAAAAAACCTAACCAGAGTTTATATGTTATCCTAGAGGCAGTCAGCTGGCCAAAATCCACCACAGGAGATTAATACTAACATTTTTTTTGTCATATGACCAGGTACAATTGGGTTTGTTCTCACAGTTTACTGTGATTGTGCATCTTTGCATGTCCATTGTCTTTATCTCATCCGTAAAGCTGTGGTTTACCTACTGGCATTATCTGACATCAGAAGTAGCAAGTGTGGTGTGATGAACACAGAACTGGAGGGGTTACATTCAGGAAAACCTGAGTTCAAATTCTGCTCAAACACTTACTACTATGTGACTCTGAGGCAATCACTGAACTTGTCTGGGTCCATCTGTAAAATGAGAGAGTTGGACTTGACAATCTCTAAAATCATATTTGTAAGTCTATGATTGCAAATAATAGTTTTGACTTGTTTTCCTTTCCTATTACATATATACTCTGTTAGCATAGATATATATATATATATATATATATATCTAATAATATATATTATGTATATAATAATATATATAATATATATATGGCATATAATTCTTTTTTCCCCAGTCTGAGGCTAGAGGACATGGGAACAAGAAAGAAAATAAAAGCTTGTTATTTTTTTAATTAAAAAATAAATGAAATAATCTCCTGGGGTGGGGGAGGATAGTGTCAAGTTCAGGCTTTCCATGATGTTACCATTAGAGACAGGGCTGACCTAAGAAGGCAACATTGACATTTAGCAAAAGAGAAAAAGAAACAAAAAGGGTGGGAGGGTTACTAAGTATGTGGCTGGATCTTCCAAGTTATCTGTCTCCAATTTATCTCTATGCTGGGAAAGAGTTCATGGTCTGTATCTGGCTCAGGACCCAAGCCTTGACTTCTGGTCCACACTCCTCCCACTGTATACAGGGCACCCCAAGTTCCCAGCATATAGAAATCCATCACCCCCGTCTCTGAGCCTGCTGAACCAATTAAAGACTTTGGGATCCAACTCATGACAGGCAGAATTTCATTTTTAGACAATTTGCCATGATAGTTTTCTATTTCTCCTAGTCAGCAGTAGCTAAATTGTGCATCCGTCCCTGTGTGACAAATGAAGGTGTTAGTACAGAAAAGGGGCCATCTGGTCTGGATGAAGAGGTCCAAAGAGTGATGAAGAGAGGAGGGAAGTCCAGAAAGCAAGGCTGGAGGGTGTTGACGAGTGGGTGGCCAGGAGCCTAAGATCTTAAGGTCTATAGACATTATTTAGGCCAGGGACTTCATTAAGGAAAAATCGCAACTCACATTTAAAACCTCTCCAAGGTTTGCAAGCACTTCACACACATTTTATCATTTGATCCTACAACTGCACTGTGATATAGGTACTATAATTATCCCCATTTACAGAAGAGAAAGCTAAAGCTGAGAGTGCCTTATTTTACAACTGAGGAAACTGAGGTCAAGTTACTTATACAAGATCACATAGGTAGTGTCAGAGGTGGAACTTGATTTTATATCTTCCGATTCTTTGTAATCTACATAATGTCTTGGGGAAGTGGAGGGGGGAGGGGAATGTTTCAATATTTAAGATCAGTACTAGGGATTTTGAATAACATTACCAGAGGGATCCTAGGTAAGATCTCTTACCCATAGGCAGAGCCGTCAGTCATCTCTTTGTTCAAGTTCTTGGGGCATAGGAAGGAGATCCCCTCCTTCACTCATTCCCCCCACAATCCTAGCTCAGCCAATACCAGAAATCTCTGTAACAAAGCTCAAAGCTGTTAAATTCACATGAGGTAATCTGACTTAAAGAGAAAACTCCCCTGGTCATTCAGTGTCTTATATTCACACTGAGGTGTAAATGATCTCACTGCTTTTCCAGAGAACAGAGTTGGATGGAGGCAAAGGAAAAGTGAATGGGGCCCCTGCACCTCAGGTGGTACCTTGAAGTAGGCCAAAGGGCTCTGGAAGTTGGCCAAAACCAAGTTTCTCCGACCTCATAATTTCACCCTGGGTCAGCTCTGCCCTCATAGGTGTCATGGGTCATTAACCAGGCATCTCAAGAGACTCAGAGTGACTCCAGTAAAGAAGAAAAATTCCCATTTATAATGTACTCTGTAATTTGCAAAATCTTTTTAACATATATTTTCTTATTTGATCTTTACAATACCGTGAGAAAGGTATGTAAAAAAGCAGGCTATATAGGGTAGGGGAGGCAGGTGGGGAGAGGCACTGAAAGCTAAAGAGTCAGGAAAGGTCTCCTGTAGAAGGCAATGCTTGAATGAGACCAGTTTTCCAAGAGATGAAGCTAAGGAGATAGTGCATTCCAGGCACGGAGAACAGCCCATGAGGGCTGGAGATGGAATGTTGAGAAAGGAATAGCAATTGATGTGCAGACCACTGCTTTCATAGTGTGAACTTAAGGGGTACATGAAGGTCCCCTCCAAAAGCTGCTTTCCCACTGATGGCTCCAAAACCCACTATTAGCAATTAATTCCTTTGGATTCAAATTGACCTCTCTAAGCCCATCTTTTAAAATGCAAATAAATCCTCCCTAGAGACAGAACACCTAGTCTAATTCCTTAATCTGGGTGATCATATCCCTATCCCTTCTTAAGGGATGGAATAACCTCATTGGGAGAGAACCCTGGGTATCTTGTAGTAGGAGGCACGGGTTTGGCAAAGAGTGTGGGGGAGGTGAGGGGGGATTCATAGGATGAACTACCATGACTTCACAGATAGGACCAGACCTAAGTGTTGAGGGAGGAGGGAAATATGGAAACATGTGACCACTTCACTGCTAAGAGCTTGCCAAGCGACCACACCACATCCGGCTCCCCACTACTTCATCCTCGTCTTCAGACTCTTTTCAACCAAAAGGGAACTGGGATTTATGTTTTCTTCTTACTCACAACAGGCCAGAGAGGAACAGAGAACCAGCCCCAGTTTTCAGATTGACACACTTTCCTTAGCAGAATTCCAGACATAGAACAGCCAATTCACTGGTGCAAAGGTGGTGGAATCTACCCAGCAAATTTCAGTCTTTCATTCAGCCAAAATTTGCCGAATACCTAAGACAGGAGGAGGGGTCTTGGACAGAGGCTAAATCCTGACTCCAACCCTTCTGCTCTAGGGGCCTCCAAACAAGTCTTAGTTATTTTATCCATAAAACATAGATAATACTCTCTACCTCAAAGGGCTGTCTGGGGAAAGCATTTTGTAAATCTGAAATCACTGTGGAAATTTGTGGTGATATTATTATTTACATATGTGGAGAAAGGTGTAAATGAAACATGACAATCAGCCAATAGGAAGAGTTACCTAGGAGGATCCTCTTTGTGTTTAGGGATGAAGAGGAAATCTGGAATGTCTCTTTTAGGGAAGGAAAGAAGGAAGGAAGATTCTAGAGGTCACACATCCAAAGGGGAACTGATAATACACACTAAGTTCAGAGAATGGAAAAATCAATGTAAGTCGAGAAGGTTGATGAAGACTTCCCTGGGTTGGGAGGTGAGCTTACATAATAATATTTATATTAATAAAAATAGCTAACATTAACATAGCACTTTAAGGTTTATAAAACACTTCATATCCACTATCTCATTGGATTTGGTCCTCATAGTAATGCTAGGAGGTAGGTAGTACTATCACCTCCCATCTTATCTCCATGAGCCCCAGTTTATAGATGAAGGAGCTGAGACTGAGAAGACACAGCCAATGTGTCCCGGAGGCCCAGATCGTCCTGAATCCAGGTCCAGCTCTCTCGCTGCTGCCTCTCTCTGAAGGAGCAAAGAAAGGTAAGAGGCAACAATAAAGAAGGTCTGCATTGTAGGTGTAGGGGGCTTGGTGTTCTCATGCCCATGGCAGCAGCGTGCTGGACTGCCTAAAAGAGGCCTTGTTCCCATGACCACAGATTGACCTTCAAGGAAAGAAGAGTCAAGACCTCTCCCTTATAACACTGTCTCTCATGAGAAATGAGCAGAATAGCCAAGATAATGAAGCCTTTTGGAAAATGACTCTAGTTCCATCAATACAGCCAAGTGAAAAAGGGAGCTGATAACCATGTGGTCACCTGACTGGAACCAGCTTCAGATGTCCACAAATGCTCCCTTAGCACTGTGGAAGCAGCCTCCCCAGGCTCTCCTAGAAGGCGAATTTGCATCAGCCAAACGCTGGTGCCCTCTATGTATGTGCCAGTCAGTCCCCTGCACGTAAGCACAAGAGGTGGACCTTGCAAATACCTAGAAGTAGGAAATAGTATGTCAACTCCTGGGGAGTAATTCATCCAGTTTGCCTGGAATGATGAGAGGCAACTTAGTTCAATGGAGAGAAAGGCACCTCCATATGTTTGCATGATTTCACATGTATAATTGATATCACATTGCTAGCCTTTTCAGTGGGTGGGAGAGAGACTAGAAGGAGACAATTTGGAACTCAAAAAAAATATATAGTGTTAAAAATAAAAAATTTTTGAAAGGAAGGAAGAAGAAGGAAAGAAGGAAGAGGGAGATAGAGAGAGAAAAGAAAAAAGAAAAAGGAAGAGAAAGAAGGAAAGAAAGGAAGGAAGGAAGGGAGGAAGGAAGGAAGACAGGAAGGAAAACAGGAAGGAAAAAAAATCACCTTCAGACACAGCAAGTCTTTAGTTCAAGGTCCATCTCTCACTAGCTGTAACCCTGGGCAAGTCACTTCAGGAACAGTGGATGGAGTCTGCCCATCCAGAATTTCCCTTTACTAATTCTTTTAAGGGCAGGTCTAGTTCCCATCCACAGAGGGAACAAAGCCAGGTGTTTTAAAATATGCCTGGAAAGGTGGGTTGGAGACAGATTGAAGAGGTCTTTTGAAGCCAGATTGAGGAAATTTCTATTGGGTCTTGGAGTCAACAAGGTCTCCCTGAGCTCAACCTGGCCAGGCCTGGGCGTCAGGAATATCCCAGGGCAGCCACAGGAAGGGTAGGTCAGATGGGCTGGAGGCAGCAGGACCAATTAAAACCTGACCAAACCTCCATCCCCTCATGCACACACAGACAAAATGTTCGGGAATTCTCATAGCAATTTACCAACCCATTTCCCTTCTGCTTAATTGGTTTGGAGGGAATACAACAGCTCCTCTTGGAGTCAGCATAATATGGAGGAAAGGATCCTGGAGCTAACAGACTGGGAGTCCCAGCTCTGCTGCTGACTCAGTGGGTGACTCTGGGCAAGCCATCACAACACTAGACCTCAGTCTCCTCCTCTGTAAAATGGGGGAAGGGGGTGGAGAGGGTTGGGCCCCAGCTCTGATTCCCACTGCGCTCCACTTTTCATTCTCTGGCAAATCCCTCAACCACCACCCCCCAACAACAACAACAAACTGGAAGAGTTAATTTGCTACAGTGGATTTGAGAGCAGTAACTGATTACATTTTTCCCCAAAGGAAACTTCAGTTAATTTGTTTAGTGACTCATATGCCAGACTGCCAGTCACAACACACATGACCGCTCACAGAAAGGCACACAGGAGCCATTTGGGGCATCGCAGTCACGGGCTGGGGGCCTCCCCTTGCCTTCTTTCCTCCCCTTCCTCACTTCTTCAACCCCAAAATACTCTGGCTCCGACTTCCACATTTCACTCATCAAAGCAGGAAGGGGAGACCAGAAAAGATGGGCAGAATTCCCCTCTGGATGGGGACTGCTTGTGCTTCTCTTTACGGGTGCAACACATATACAAACATATACATAGAGATAGATACACACATACAGATAGATACACACAGACATGCACATACACACATACCAATGCAGACACACACATACATATATGCACATACACATATACCGATACAGACAAATACATATAATACATACATATATATACACACAGAGGCGCTGAGGGCCACACGGGGGTTAAGCCTGGCACTTGGCTGTAGTATGTCAATAAATCATTCAGAGATAACCTTTGCATACCAATAGTGCAAAAATCCAATTAAAGTAACTTATTACTAACTCATTCCTGTTTTCCCATCACTTGAAGCTTCAAGGGAGACAAGGGAGGCGGGGCGGGCAGAGGGGGCTGAGACAAGGGCTAGCAGACTGATGGAAAAATAGAGCTCAGGCGGATAGAAGGAAATTCTTTTCGACAGGTCAATCGGCCATTGGAAGGAGCCACCTCTTGGGGCCGTCTGTGTTTGTTTGGGATTTGAGAGAGAGATCGGAATGTCTCCTAAGATCCCCTCCCCCTGATCCTTATGCAACCCACAGCCTCCACCCAGAGCCCAAGGAGAGGCTGGCCTTGGGACCTTGAATAAAATGGGGCCCAAGGGTTTGAAAAGAGAAGTCCAGGTATCTCCCAGGATCATGATATTTGGAGCTGGAAGCGTCCTTAAAGGTCACCTAATCCAATCCCCTCATTTTACAGAGAAGACACCTGAGGCCCAGAGAGTGCCCAAGGTCACACCACTAGCAGAATGTCCCAGTGGAAAAGAACTATGAATTTAAAGTCAGGAGACCTGGAAGGAAGGAGACCGAGGAAGAACAAGTGGGAGGAAGGAGGGAAGGGAGAGAGGAAGGAAGGAAGGAAGGAAGGAAGGAGAGAGGGATGAAGAATTCTAACCCCAGAAATTGCAAATGAAGAAACTGAGGCACAAATGACCAGGAGTAATGTGCCTAGAGCTGTAACAAACTCAAACATCAACTCCAGGGAGCTGTTTTAACCACTGTTTCCTACAAACTTTAAGGAAGTTTCATGACATATTACTATTCTTATACCCACTTTACAAGTGGGTAAACTGAGGCCAAGAAAAGATGCCTGTGCAGTCAAAATTTACTGACCAAGTTAGTAATAAAAGCCCAGAAGACAAGCCAGAAGTCATAACACCTAGACTGTTCCTGGATTTCAAATCTAGCTTTCTTTCCCCTGTACTGTTGCCTGCTGTATTCTAGGCCCTCGTGAGAAGAAAAATGCTAAAACCCGGAAACCAATTTTGTGATTTTAGAAGGTAGCTTTTTAGGGGCTCAGCCTATAGATATGAGTCTTTTCTTTTTTTCTTTTCTAAATTAAGGGGAAAAGATACTTGCTCTTGTCAGAAGAACTCTGGGTACTAAAGAAATGCTTCCTGAAAGAAATGACTGTTTTAGAGCAGAAATCTCTCTCTTTGGGACATGAGAACAACAAACCTTCTAAGTTCTAGAGTCAGTATCCCTACTGCCAGCCCTGGCTCTGCTGAAATTCCCAGGAAAATATCTCAGGCAAGGTCAGCTTAATAAATCTCATTATTTCCTTGACGTCCAAGCTGGAAAGGCCCCCTAAGATCATCCAGTCCAACATCCCTTTTCCTTGGATGAAGGATTGAAGGTCCAGTGAGGTTTTGGAATTTGGACAAAGTCATAAAGAAGGCTGGTGACCAAATGAAGACCCAAGCCCGATCCTCCTCACTAGCCAATGTTTCTTTCATTCACAACTGGTCTCCCAATTTCCACAGTTAGACATTTACTCCTTTGCATCTCAGTGGTCTTCAAGTCTTCTATTAAAATGTAAATAACCCTAGAAAAGTAAAAACTTTCAACTTTCACTACCACCTTAGAAAGATCTTGACAGTGGAAAGGAAGACATAGGGGAAGTGTGCAGAGAACAGTTCTTTGGCGGGAGGAAGGGTGAGGATGCTAGGAGCATCCCAGGTAAGAAGAATTTAGGTATAAGTGAAATGATGGCTGAATTAGTCATCAAATCATGGGTTTAGAGCTTTAGGAGTTCTCTAGTCTGAGTCCCCTCATTTTACAGAAAACTGAGATTCAGCAAAGGTAATTGACTCAAAGGGAGTAGGTAGTAGGTAATAGGTAGTAGGTAGTAAGTAATAGGTAGAAGAAATGAGATTCAAACACTGGTCCTCTGACCCTCCAAATCTATGGCTCCATCCGCAGCTCTCCACTGAGTCCCAACCTACTGACTTGACAAACTTCCAATGACCCTGATTCGCCCAATGAGAAGCATGAATGCAGTCACTGTGAAGAGAGGGGAAAGACTGTTGTCCCTGGAACAGTCTTCCACAGCTTGTCTCTGAGGATTTGTCCCCAGGGAGGAGGGAAGGGGAGAAGGCCAAGGGGAGCTGCTCCCAGTGTCTGAGATAGGCATTCATCCTTTCCCAGGATAAGCAAGTTTATGATGTTGAATATTAATGAGACCAAAGCTGGCTCTGGAAAGAATAGTGTTTCCAAATCCCACTGTATTGTTTGTCCCAAAACATCATCTGCAGGAACTGGAGGCGCTGCTAATGATGAGATGATGGGGGAACTTGGCCCGCCAATGAACAATCCAGAGAATCTTGTCTGGAAAATTCCCCCGAGGAAGGAAGAGGCTGATGTTTGAAGAATAAAGGAAGACGATTGAAGGATTGGTTCTCATGTAAAAACATTGCCACCTGGGGTCAGAGACATGGGTAATGGGTATTCCCAACTGTGTGTGCCCAGAGGAGGCAGTCCATGCTTGATAAAGGAATAAGGAAGGAAAGAAGGGAGGGAAAGATGGAGGGATGGAGGAAGGAAAGGAAAGGAAAGGAAAGGAAAGGAAAGGAAAGGAAAGGAAAGGAAAGGAAAGGAAAGGAAAGGAAAGGAAAGGAAAGGAAAGGAAAGGGAAGGGAAGGGAAGGAAAGGGAAGGGAAGGAAAGGAAAGGAAAGAGGGAGGGAGAGAGGCAGAAAGGAAGGAAAGAAGGAAGGAAGGAAAGGAGGGTCTGATGATGTTCACTATTAATACTGTATGTACAGAGTCATCTTGTGTCTGCTGCATTAGAATCTATAGTCAGGTCAAAGTAGACAGGAGATTATTACCCAGATAATTCAGTTCTGTATAGACAAAATCCATGTTAAAAGGAGATTCTGAGCCAGTGACAAACAGTAGGAGAGGGGGAAGGGTATCAGCATTTATTAAGCATCTACTACGTGCCAGGCATGTCCTTATCATCTCCTTTAGGCAAGCAGAGGTTAAGTGACGAGCCTGGGTCACACAGCTAGGAAGTGTCTGAGTTTTCACTAGCAAGTGTATGAGGCTGAATTTGACGTCAGATCTTCCAGACTCCAGGTCCAGCGATCCATCCACTGTGCCACCTCACTACCTCTACCCACTCAAAACTAGCCAGATCCTTAATTAGAGTTGGCAAGTAGGCTGAATAACAAATGGTGTAGACAAGAGGGTAGAAAACGAAAGATATGGCTATCAAAGAGAACAAGAATTTGCAGTTCGCTGGTTCTTACTTCTCTGAGCAAGTGACTTAAATTTCTAGCCTCAGTTTCCTAATCTATAAAAATGAAGGGGTTAGACTGGATGCCTCTGAAATCCCTTCTTTCTCTAAATCTATGATCCTGTAACCCTACTTAAACCCCTAAACTACAGACCAGGTCGATACGGAATAAAGCAAAGCAGAGACTTGAGTCATCAACCAGTGAATACTGTATTTATTCAAGAACTAAGCCTCCCTTCAGGCAGGATGAAGAACAAAGAATCCTCCTAGCTTGTTTGTTATTTGTTCATTTGTTTGCTTTCGGCTTCCTTAGAGGTCTCCCGTAGATTATTTTGTGCATAATTTCTGTTTACTTGGCTGTATCTCTGAGAGAAAGTAAACACTTTGAAAGCAAGGCAATATTCTTTTTATTTTCTTCACCTCAACACACCTAATGTGAGTCTTGCACATGTTAGACTCTTTCTTGTTTTCTTTATTTTTTTTTTTAATCCTGGACCTCACAAACGCCATAAAAATGAGTATTTCCCACATACAAAGGAGAACAGAAAAGCAGGATGATATGAGAAACCACAAATGTCTATTACATACAGCTTGCTTTTTTTCAAAGTATATAGCAACATGTCATTTTCAAAGTTGTCCTTGTCTGTGTTTCCATTTGAACTTTATTCTCTTCTTGGTTTATAAAATGAGTCAATGACCTTTGTTTCTTGCTTTCTTTCTTTTTGGTTATTTTTTGGAAATACTCTCACATGTAGTAAATTTGGTAATTTTTTGGAATTTCTCTCTCTCTCTCTCTCTCTCTCTCTCTCTCTCTCTCTCTCTCTCTCTCTCTCTCTCTCTCTTTCTCTCTCTCTCTCTCCTCCCTCTCCAAAATTTCCTCTCTTATGGGAAAAAAACTCCACATCTTTGTAACCAAGAAACAAATTTAAACAAAATAAATGCATGCATTGGACACATCTGATAACGTGTGCTTCATTCCACATCTCTGTTGATCCCCTCTCTGAGCAGGGGTGTGTAGCGAGTTTCATCATTAGTCCTCTGGATTCATGACTGGCCATGTCTTTCAAAGTTTGTTATGGTTACGGTGAAACTTATTCTCCTGGTTCTGATGATACCACTCTGCATCACTTCATACAAGTCTTTCTAGGTTTCCCCAACATATTTTCTTCTGTCATTTCTCATTGGGTGATAATATTCTATTACCTATAGACCATTTACTTGTTCAGCCATTCCCCAAATGATAAACACACCTCCCTTTGTTGCCAGTTCTTTGCAACAACAAAAAGTGCTCAAATATTTATAAATATTTTTGTACATATGAGTCCTTTCCATTTTCCTTGATGAATAATAGTGGGGTAACTGGGTCAGATTTTAGAGTGTGCCCAGTTTAGTGACTTTTTAGGCTTAGTTCCAAATTCTTTTCCAGAATGGCTGCACAATTCACAGTTCCACCGAATATGCAAGGTGTGCCTATCTTCCCATAGTCCCTCCAATAATTGTCACTTTTCTTTTCTGTCATCTTTGTCATTCTGATAGATGTGAAGTAGGACCTCGTTGTTATTTTAATTTGCATTTCACTAATTGTTGATGATTTGAAGCATTTTTTAAAAATATGACTATTGATAACTTGAGAACTGCCTATTCCTAGTATTTGAGCATTTATCTCTTACAGAGTGATTATCATTCTCACATATTTAAATCAGTTCTTTATATCTTGAATAGCAAACCTACATCTGAAAAACTTACTGCAAAGACTTTCCCCAGTTAACTATTTCCGTTCTCACAGAATTGGATATTTTCACATGTAAGAAATCTTCACTTTTATGTAATCACAACTGTCCACTTTATATTTTATGATCCCTCTCCATCCCTTGTCTGGTCATGATTTCTTCTCCTATCCACAGTTGCAAAAGGATGTATTAAACTCTTAATAAGTATATGTTTCATTGAAGGGCTTGGGGTAAGATTTTATCATGTCTTCGGTATGTTAATTTGATTATTTTTGTTGATGGTTATTGTTTGCAAAAGAAACAATTTTTAATGACCTATCCCTTCCTTACTTCCATCAAAAGCTGTATGGCTGCATATGGTGGGTATAGACATTACAGGGAGCCAATTCAGAGAAATCCAGCCAAAACATCCATTTGACCTAAAGCCAAGACAGGGCTGTGTGCAAATCTCATGCTTACAAATAAGTGTGGCTTCTCTTCTTTGAAAACTTCCCCCGTAATGTTCATTACAAACTTTATTTTTGAATGTAATATCAATCAATGGATTTCTGATGTCTTTTTGACTTCATAGTCATAGAATTTCAATTGAAAGGGACCTCAGTGGACAACTAGTCCCACATATACCAGAAAAAGCAAGAGTCCCTCTTCATGACATACCTGAGGAGCGGTCATCCAGTCTTCCTTCAAAGACCTCTGCAATGAGGGAGAGCCCAGGCCGTCCATTTCATTCTTGAAAAGATCTTGTGGTTAGGAAGGTTTTTCTCTGTATCAAGAGAATTTCTCTGTATACCTCTGCATTTTCTCTATGTCAAGACTAAATTTGCATCTCTATGGTTTCTACTCATAACCCCTAATTCTACCTTCTTGGGCTAAAGAAACAAGCTAATCCTTCCTTTAAGGAACCTTCCTTCAAATACTAGGAGACAACTGCCACATGCCCTCTGAGTCATCTCCTGGTTAACCATCCCCAATTCCTTCAGCTGTTCCTTCTATGAAATATATTATGTAATGCCGAGGATATCAACAGGATCCTAACGCCCTGGATACATTGATCACAGAGGGAGACACAGGGACAAAATTACTCCTTAGGAGTCAAGACCTTTTTGGGGGGTTGGGCTCTTTATTTGAACATCTTTTAGGGTCAGAATTTGCTGAGAGATTTTTCAGCATATAAATAGGTTTTAAAGATTCTTACCTAGGAAGATACTAGGAGGCTCACCTAATTTTTCACCATAAAACTGTTATCTTGACAGTACAGTATACTAGAGAGAGTGCTAGGCTGAGGAAAAAGACTAGAAGGAAACAAGTACTTATTGTCTACATGTGCCAGGAACTGTGATAAGTGCTTTGCAAATATTATCTCATTTGACCCTTACAACCATCCCAGGAGGTAGCTACTATTATAATTCCTGTTTTATAGCAGAGGACACTAAGGTAGACCAGGGTTAAATGACTTGCCCAGCGTCATTTAGCCAGTAAGTATCTGAGGCTGGATCTGAACTCAGGCCTTCCTGACTCCAGGGATGGCACTCTATCCACTGTGTCACTAGCTGCTTCTGATCTGAGGCCTGATTCCACCACTAATTGTCTGTGGGAGCTCCATTTCTTTATCAGTAAAATGAAGATAGGATTGTTGTAAAATGGATGAAAA
Source organism: Potorous gilbertii (assembly GCA_028658325.1). Classification (NCBI taxonomy): domain Eukaryota; kingdom Metazoa; phylum Chordata; class Mammalia; order Diprotodontia; family Potoroidae; genus Potorous; species Potorous gilbertii. The sequence continues at coordinate 284,050,145 of CM053770.1, read as the reverse complement.
CAAATATATCAGGTATTTTTTAATGCTAAAGTAATATATAAATATGGGATAGTATTCTTGTCAAACTTCAATAAGAAAATAGTTTGGAAATTGTAAAACATTGTACAAATACAATACAAATATTGTTATTGTTACATCTAGTCTTCTTTTGAGAATACATTTGAAATTTAATAGAGATAAATGTAAAGTCTTATACATGGGTTCAAAAAATCAATTTCACAAGTAGAAGATGGAGAAGCCTAGTTGTTACAGCTAGATGGCGCCATAGTGCATAGAGCAGCATGCCTGGAGTCAGGAAGAATCATCTTCCTGGGTTCATATCTGCCCTCAGACATTTACTAGCTGTGTGATCCTGAGCAAGTCACTTAGTCCTGTTTGCCTCCGTTTCTTCAACTGTAAAAAGAGTTGGAGAAGGAAATGACAAAACCACTCCAGTATCTTTGCCAAGAAAACCCCAAATGAGGTCATGAGAGTCAGTTCATCCAGAAGCTAGCCATGTTGGGGGTTTTTTTGTGGGGGAAAGGTGGAGGCAGGGAGGATTGTAATCCCAGTAAAGGCCACCAGGGTGATATGATCACCAAGAAAACAATTGTATAGCTTCTAGGAATAAGTAGGCAAGTCCTGCTATATTCTGCCTAAGCTGGAGGACATGTAAAGGAAGGCAGTCAGGATAGAAGGATGGACCTTGAGATCAGACCATGTAAGTATTAGATGAATGAACTAGACATCTTTGCTCTGGAGAAGAGAAGACTTGAGGAAGGGGACATAGCTAGCATATTATAGTTAAAGGACACACACATACTTGGAACAGGGTTTTGACTTGTACTCCTTGGCCCCCGAAGGCAGAACCAGCAGCCATGGCTGGAATTTTCATCGTGGTATGTTTCGTTTGCTGTAATGAATTCTGTCTTTACAAACAGAGCCATACACGAATTGTGAGGGGCCCTATAGGAAGCTCTGGGGGCTTCTAAGCAGAACCAAGATTGTCAACCATTAGTTACATTGCTGAGGGGATCTTTTTTTCAGGCGTGGTTGAGCTAAATGGCTACTGTGGTTCTTTCCCACCAAGAGAATTCTGTGAAACTGTATCACTGGATGCCCACTTATATTTTCCTCCCCAGTACCCTCACATATTCATGCCACTTAGACTGAAGTGAAAATGACACAGATTAAAAACCGTAAAAATAATAACAGCAGCCAATATTTCTATAGTTCTTTAAAGTATTCAAAGGGTTTTATATTATCCTCACAATAACTGTATGAGGCAGGTTCTATTATTAACCCCATTTTACAAATGAGCAAACTGAGACAGTAAAATGACTTGCCTAGGATCATATGGATTGATGCTAAGTCTCTAAAACAGGATTTGAATTTACTAACTCCAAGTCCAGTGCCCCATCCACTATATGACACCTAGCTTATGAAAATGAGTCGCCAAAATATTGCGATCTTACATTCGATTCAATACAGCAGCTAACTCCCAGCCCTATCCTGGGCAAAATAGGATGTCTAAGAGGAAGAAAGAGCTAGGTCTTTATATTCCCAGATGTGGCAGCCTCTCTGGGGAGATAAAACACAGACCTTGGAAATAATCAGAGAACATTCCAGAGCAGTGTGTGAATAATTGAGCGCACCAATGGGCAGGAGGTTAGCTAGAAATATGGGAGAGAAGTCCAGAGAAAAGAGATTCACAGAGTGGAAATGAGCCCAAAATGCATGATCTTAGGTGCAGGAGTCCCCATCAAGACACAAAATCAGCTCAACTCAGATCAACAAGCATTGACCATCATTTTGTTGGCATTGGAGATACAAAGAGGAAAATGAGGTTATTTGACTGCAAGAGAGGGCTTAACACATACATAGCTAAGTAAATATAAAGTCATTTCAAGAGGGTCAAAGGGCTACTATGGAGGAAGCAAGAAGATTAGGAAAGCCCTCGTGTAGCAGGCAGTATATGAGTTGCTTTAAAGGAAATCAGGGATTCTGCACAGAAGGAAGATGAGAGTACATTCTAGACATGATGGTCCATTTGGACAAAGGTGGAGTATTGGATGGAATGCTGGACATGGAATCAGGAAGATCCATGTTCAAATCTAGCCTCAGACATTTACCAGAAATATAACCTCTCTGAGTTTAATCATTTGCAGATGAGTTTTCTCATCTAAAATGAGGGGGGTTGGATGCCGTGGTCTCTAAGGTCCCTTTTAGCTCAGGATCTGTGAGCCCATCAGATGGACTGTTATGCCTAGGGGAGAGCCAGCTGGACAGTTTGTGGGGCAGATACACCTGTTGTGGGCACAAATATTTCATACCCCCATGATTCTTTTCCCTTGACTCAACTTCCTCCAGAGAAGGGCTCAGGAAAAATCAAGTGATTTGGTTTGGTTTAAAAGGATAGCATCATTTTCCCACCAAAGACCTGGCAGCTACCTACAGGGCTGCATCTTCCTTTGACCCACCTCTCTTCCCTCACGCCTCAGAGAACCGCTTTCCCTGGGGCTCAGGAGCCCTCAAAAAGGACATCTGGGACAGCTCCAGGTTCCCCCTCCCCCCTCAAAAAAAGGAACAGCCAAGTGGTAAAGGGGACAGGTACTCCCCTATGACAACACTAGGTGGCGGTGTGCTAACAAAGAACCAGATAGAGTGATGGAGGGAAAGGGTGAGGGGAGGAAGGAGAGGAGGCTAAGTCCCTCCACTATCACCTGACATCTGTACCTTGTAGAGAAACATTCTTGATGTAAAACACCCAGTGCTTCCCATTCAAGATGAACGTTGCCCTCAGCAAGCCAGCCTAGAACTTTGGTTAAAGAAAACCCAGAGGATGCTCTGGGATCTCAGTTCTTGTTACTTCTGGGCCACTCTCCCACCCTGCACACACCCTCCTCCCCCTCCCCACCATCCTTATCTCTATGGCTTCACAAAGCTTTCTTTTTCAGTTAATATTTCCTCAATATTCAGTTACACTTTCAGACATTTTATCTTCTTCTCCCTACAGTCTCCAAGCACAGGAGACTGAGTTGATCAGGAGTACAATAAAATTGCCCATCCCTGGGTGTGCCTAGGTGGCATCATCACCTCCCCTGCTCTCCCATTACCCATCCCCACACCATCACCCACATCCAGCCCTTCTGGGACAAACAGCATGTTATCATGTGTGCGTGCGCGCGTACATACACACACACACACACACACACACTCACAGCACTAATACATTATAATTAGAGTTTTAGTACTAATTAAGTACTTCGCTTCCAGGAAAGCCCCTGCAGTGGGGATTCCAAAAAAAATTCCAGCCTTCTCATGTCATGATCTCAAATCAAATTGGAGTCTCATTTTCTCCCTGGGAATAGTCCTGGGAGAAGAAAGATCCCCTAGGATATGGTAATTAACTAATCAACAAGCCTTTAATAAGCACCTACTATGTGCCAGGGAGGGTGTTAAACACTGGGGATGCAGACATAAATAATGAGATCAATGCCTAAAGGCAGCTGGTCCAGGTGATTCCAATTCTCTCAACTCCTGAGAGCCATGTGACCTTAGGTCATCTCCTCTTGGCCTCAGTTTCCTCATCTGTAAAATGGAGTTAGGAAACATGTGTTTAAATCTTCCCTTTTGACTCTTAACTGTGTGAGAATTGTCACCTTGGGCAAGCCACACCTTGGTCTCAAGTATCCTCATCTGTACAATGAAAGGATTTGACAGTCAAGAAAAATTTTGGTCCCTGGGATCTTTTCCAGCTCTGCCATCCTATGGTCCTCTCTAGTCAGTCATTCGATAAATATTTATTAAGGACCTACTGTGTGGCAAGCTCTATGCTAAGGGCTGGGGATAGAGAAGGACAAACAGTCAATCCCTGCCCCTGATGAGCTCCCAGTCCAATAGAGGAGACGATAGGTATCTAAGTAGAGACCACACACTTCCTCTTCCTACTGCTCACACCAAGCTACCTCTGAGACAGAGAATTCAATTCAACTCAGTAAGCCTTCATTAAGCCCCTACTAGGTAATGCTACCACATACTGTACCAGGTATTAGGAAGACAAAAGACAAACAAAATAGCCCCTCTTCAAAGGGACTTTCATTTCATTAAAGGAGAACAATAGACAACATATGAGAGAGTCAGTCAACAAGCATGTATTGTACACCTACTATGTGCAGGCACTGTGCTAAACTGGGGTTACAAGATACCTGCCCTCAAGGAGCTCCCCTTCTAATGAGGAAGAGAACATGCAAATGACTCTATACATGCAAGATACAGACATGGCGGACGGAAAGCAATCCACAATACTCTGGACAGCTTTTGCTTGTTTGGGGTGAGGGGCAGCTTGCTAGCCTGCCTAGGCAGCCCATTGCCCTTCTGGGTGGCTCTAATAGTCAGGAAGCTGTCCTTACTCTCCAATGCTTCAGTGAATCTGTAATCTCATGAATGTAGGCATTCTCTCTAAGGATGCCAATAGTAACCCATCCATGCCTGTCCTTCTCATGGTATTCAGGCATGTCCTCCCATCGGCTAGGCACAGGAGTTCCACCCAAGGAGTCTTTCATTCAGGCACTGAAATGTACCTGCATACTGATGGAGATGCCAAGCTGGTCATCAGTTATCTCTCACTCTCATTTCATCTCATCTTCCTCTCTAATTGTACATTTCTCTGATTCCATTCTTTCTACTGCTTTTCCTACTTAACTAATGGCTTCCACATATTGAATCCATTGCCAGATCTTATTTCCATATCTTTCTCAAATCTTTCCCCTTCTCTTCATTGACCCAGTAATCACCCTCCTTTATGTCCTCATCAACTCTCACCTAGACTATTCTAATAGCCTCTGATTGGGGTCCCAGTCTCAGGTTTCTCTCCACTCTAAACCCCATACACACAGCTGCCTGTCCCAAAGCATGTCACATCCCTATTTAACAAATGCCAATGTCCCCCTGTTATCTCTCAATCAAATATCAAATCTTCTCTCTCAGTATTTAAAGTTCTTCTCTGACTGGCTTATTCCAATATTCCCATCTTCTTATACATTATTCACCTCCAGATAAACTGGCCTATTTCCTGTTCCAAATATTTCTTGTCTCGGTACCTTCCCATTGGGAGCCATCTCCAGTCATCCTGATCTATATCTTGCCACTGGACTCAGATGACTCCAGAGGAAAGAGTGAGACTGGTGACCTTGCACAGCACGCCCTCACTTAAATTCAATTCATTTGCATGTCATGGCATCACCTCCCTGATGTCATAGTCTTCTTCAAGAATGAAGAACAAGCTTTCCTATTGGCCACCCCCACATATACCTGGAATATGTTCCCTCCTCCACTCTAGCTCTTAGAATCCCTTTTTTTCTTTTAAGGCTCCATTCAGAGGCAAACTTCTTCAAGGGGCCTTTCCCAGGAATGCCATACCCACCCCAACTGCTAATGCCTTCTCCTAAGGTTACCTTCTTTCGGCTAGATATGTATTTTGTCTATAACTATTCGTGTACCTGTAGTTCCCCCTCAATAGAATATAA
>CM053770.1:284017661-284044138 GCA_028658325.1 Potorous gilbertii | reverse complement strand
GTGGGCACTTTTTCTGAACCTGACTGGAGATATTGTTGTTATTGGAACATCAGCAGCTGATAGAGAAGCAGAGAGAGCACTGGCATGAAGTCAAGAAGTTGTTGTTGAGTCATTTTCAGTCTAGCAAAGATACTAGAACAGTTTGCCATTTCTTTCTCCAGCTTGACTAGAATTCAAATCCAGCCTCAGATACTTAACTAGCTGTGTGACTCTGGGGCCAGTGACTTAACCTCTGTCTGCCTCAGCTTCCTCATCTGGAAAATGGGGAAAATAATAGCATCTCCCTCCCATGGTTGTTGTGGGGATCAATTGTGATAATATTGGTAGAGCACCTAGAACAGTGCCTGACATATACTAGGTGTTTCCTTCCTTCCTTCCTCCTTCCTTCCTTTTGATGAGGAACTTCCCTGTTAGTCAGATCAGTGCTTGTGATATGACTTCCAGTCTTGGAGAATAGTACGGAAATCTGAGAGTTTTAGCAACTTGCCCAGGATCACACATGTGTGAAGGGTAGGACTCGAATCCAGGTTTTCCTAATCCCAAGCCTTTGTGGCAGATTATAAATTGCACAGTACTTTCTTCACAATAAACCTAGGAAAATGCAGCTCATCTGTACTGATGGATTGACTCAGCAGGCTGCCAGGCCAAGCACCCTGCTCTAACAAATAGTAATAACTGACACTTATACAGTCTTTTCATATTTGCCCCAGGGCCACACAGCTTGTGAGGGGTGGGGTTGATTTGAACCTAAACATTCTTGATTCTACTTCGTACTCACTAGCCCCTTCTACTGGATAATTTCCTATGACTTTAGGAATTCTATCAACCCTTTTCTCTTGCAGAAACAAAAACTGCTGAATTAGGAGGTGCAGTGGATAGATCTAAAGCCCCAGGCCTGGAGTCAGGAAGACTCATCTTTCTGAGTTCAAATTCCACTTCAGGCACTTACTAACTGTGTGACCCTGGGCAAGTCACTCAACCCTGTTTGCCTCCATTTTCTCATCTGTAAAATGAGCTGGAGAAGGAATTGGCAAACCCCTCCAGTATCTTTGCCAAGAAAACCCCAAATGGAGTCCCAAAGAGTTGGACATGACTGGAAAATGACTGAACAATTACATCCAAAACTTTTTTGATATCATGGACCTTGATCCTATTTGGCAGTCTGGTGAAGCGCATGGATTCCTGTTCAGAATCATATTTTTAAAACCTCAAAATACAAAAGAAATAGATTATGTTGAAATAGAATATTTTCAAGAAGTTCACACATCCTAGATTAATTGAGAATTTTCTTTGCATTCCTGTGTGTGGTCAGGCAGTATCACCATTGTTTGCCTTACTTGGCAAAGCAAAAAAAGACTTCTTTTTTGACTCAATTATATTTTTGAGAGGTTAAGTTCACAGACCCCAGGTTGAGAATCCCTGGAATTCTCCTCCTTCACTTTGACACCCTCTTGGTTGACAATTCATCTCTTTGTTAAAATAGCTATGTCATCTGCCTGCCTAGCTGCTGTGGAATTCTGAACCTAATTTTACTTTGCAGAGAGGCCCATCTTAGTGTCTTGGTCACCATACCTCCATCTCAAAGGCTGAGGAAGTGAGAAGACAAGAGATGTTTGTGAAAGGTTCCCATCATGTTTCCAGGGTTCAGTAGCCTTCCCAACCCTTGACCCAATTGAGGTACCCTTTGTAATATCCTGAGAAGCAAGCTTTGCAATAGCACTCTAACATCCTCTGAATTCTGCATTCCTTCTCAGCCATGTGGCCAGGGAACTCTTTCCTCCTGACTTTTGGCATTCAGAACCACCATTGGCCTAGGCAAAACCTCCTCTCCCCCACTGCCTTTTCTGTCCAGAGCAGCCCAACCCCAGGCCAAACCTGCAACTCGTCTTCACTCCCCTTTCACTGGCCCTCAGGGACCCCTATTTTATGAACCAACTCCCTTCAACCTAAATCTTTTAAATCACACTCCTTTCATCTTTCACCACTCATCAAAACCTGGCTTTCTCCCTCCATCACACTCCATCCCCTGTCACCCTCTCCAGGAACGGTCACTCCTTCTCTCATGCTTCTGACCCCCTGGGTCAGGAGGAGGGGAGCTGACATAATTCTTCCTCCCCAATGTCATTCACAAGGCCCCTTCTCTCCTACCATCACTTATCAACCTCTCCTCCTTTGAAGTATACACCATCTGTTTATATCACTCTGTCCAGACCCTTGTGACATTCCTCTGCCAACCTCCAGGTCATAAATTCATAGGATTTAGAGTTGGAAGGGACTTTAGGTTCCATCTGGTTATTTTATAGATGAGGAAGCACTTAGAGAGGTCCAGTGACTTGCCCAAGGTCACTCGGGCAGGTCACTCTCCTTCCTTTCTCATCTGACTCGTGGTCTTCCTCTACACCCCAACCCCTGCCCTGTCCCTCAATCAGTTCATTTCATATTAATGACCCTTTGACAGAGCCATAATTCCTCTCCCAGATCATAACCTTCTTTATTTCACCTCTAACACTGCCTGGTTTTACCTAAATCTGCTCTTTGGACCCATCATGACCTCCAGCCCCTTTCTTCTTAGACTATCACCCCTCCCTGGGCCTCATTTTCCTCCCTTCACTCTTGCCCTCTAGTTAACCGATTCAAAAAGATAGACTCCTCTGCAATTTGACCAGTTGTTGCTGTTCAGTCATTTCAGACTCTTCCTGACCCCATCTGGGGGTTTCTTGGCAAAGATACTAGAGCAGTTTGCCTTTTCCTTCTCTAGTTTATTTTACAGATGAGGAAACTGAAGCAACCAGAGTTAAATTGACTTGCCCACTGTCACACAGCTAGTAAAGGTCTGAGGCTAGATTGGAACCAAGGTCTTCCTGACTCCAGGCCTGGTGCTCCATCCGCTGTGCCATGTAACTATTTATATGACCCCTGCCAATCCTTAACCCTGGGTTACCTCCACCATCTGCCTTCTCTGCTCCTTCTCCTTAGTTACTGAATGCTCATAGAAGTGTCTGAGCCCATTGCAAATTCATGTCCTCCATCCTCAACTGGGCTTTCGATTGTTTCATATCTGAGTGATGCTCTATCATGTGTTCCATCCCAGAATCTAACATGTGAATCCTGTTTTAGTGAATTTGCACAGGTTACCTCCCATGGGTTGTAGTCCTCTCTCATCCCTGCCTGTCTTTAAGGCCTTGCTTGGGTGACACTTCTTCTAAAGTTTTCCTTGACTCTCTAGGCCAGGGATTCTTTACCTGGGATCTGTGAACTTGTTTTTAAAAAGTACTTTGAACCTGGAAAGGCTCATATGAACTGATGCAAAGTGAAGTGAGCAGAACCTTGAGAACATTGCAACAGAAACATTGTAACAATGATCACCTGTTGAAGACAATGGTTCAAGACAATTCCAAAGAACTGGATGAGAAATGATATTTATCTCCAGAGTCTGAATGCAGATCAAAGCATATTTTTTTTACTTTCTTTATTTTTCTTGGGGGTTTTTTGCCTGTGTTTTCTTATGCAACATGGCTAATATGTTTTGCATGACTTTACACATACCATCTATAGCAAGTTACTTGCGTCTCAAGCAAGGGTGAGGGGATGGAAGGTGGGAGAGAATTAGGAACTCAAACTTTTAAAAAATAAATGTTAAATATTATTTTTACATGCAATTGAAAAATATATAAAAATTTAAAAAATGAAAATAAAGGTATTTTGATAGCTATTTCAGTGTTTTCCCTTATAATCCTATGTAGTTTATTTTATGTTTTTAAAAATATTATTCTGAGAAGGCTTCACCAGACTGCCAAAGAGGTCCATGACCAAAACAAAAAGTGTTCCAGCCCCCAATACCATGTTATCCCCCAATAAGAGCATCTGCCATCTTTAGAGAATCCTTCTTTCCCAAGGATTCTCTACAAAACATCTACTATAAGTGTACATTTGTTAGTCATGGGTCTACCCACCTTGGGTCTCATTGGATCGATGATTATCGAACAAAATGTTCTGGATGGCTTAGTCAATCAAGGAATTTTGCATGATCTTAATGTGAACATGGGTCACTCCTTGATGAGGAAGAGTCTTCAAGGGTCATTCCCCTGCTGAATGATACACTCTTTTGTAATTATCAAAAAGTAAGCATAGTGGGGATCTTCTATTCTGCATACCTTTCAGTCAATTTGGTGCAGCAGCAGCCCCTGACCCCCTCACTATCCTGATCTCATTGAGGACCTGGTCTTGTTTTACAGATAAGGAAACAGAGGCCCAGGGAGTTGAAGTGACTTGCCCAAGGTCACAATATAGTGAGCAGCTTAAAGTTGGGCTTGAACCCTGTTCATCTGACTCCAGAGTCAATCTGGCTACAGCCAACTTGTCAATATTCTCTCTAAAACATGATGCCAAGTAAATGGTTAAGCCAACCTGGAACATTCTGCACAGTCAGACAAGCTGTTCATTGATTCACCAGTCCCACACCACACCACCTACTTTGTTTAGCCTACATGGTACCTTTTATAATTTCTCTTTTTATGTCCTCATCCCATCTCCCCAACTAGATGTCCCTTGAGGACAAGGATTGTGTGTGTGTGTATGTGTGTGTGTGTGTGTGTGTGTGAGAGAGAGAGAGAGAGAGAGAGACAGAGACAGAGACAGAGACAGTCAGAGACAGAGAGAGAAAAAGACAGAGAGAGAGACAGAGAGAGAGACCTTGCCAGGTTCACTACAGACCAGCCCTGAACCATGAACCCTTGACTAAGTCAGTGTGCCCTGGAAAGCATATAAGATTTGCCATCAACAGAGTTGGACTCATACCATAGCTCTGTACTTTCTACCATTATGACCTTGGGAAAGTCACTCTATTTCTTCAGCTTTCTCAAGAGGGTATTGGACAAGATAATCTCTGAAGTCTCTTCTTGGTCTAAATCGATAATTCTTTGAGTAACAATGACCCACATTATATAAACAATCCTTCTGGCTCTATGTTCCTGTGACAGGGACTAGGAAAGCAGGGAGGTCAAGGGCTGCTATTTCATACATATGACTGAGGGGACTCAATGATTTCTAAGGTCCCTTCCAGATCTTAACCTATGTTCTTATGACTGATAATTGCCACTTCTGTCCCTACCTTTTCTTATTATTGACACATAGGTACAGGTCTATTGAGGTTGGAGTCCCAACAACAATCCCTTTAGCAGAAACACTCTCCCCTACCCTTGACCAGTACATATGAATGGCTGACAACATGAAGTTACTCCTTCATGACATATCCTTTGGGGTTCCTTCAGGAGCCCCCAGAACCCTTGGATTCCCTGCCTAGACTAGACCTCTCACCACCTCTCTGATGTTAGAGACATCTGGCTGACCATGAGAGTGGTCTAGCTGCCCAAGGCTCTACTCTCTATACCCTTTAAGACTCAGAAAAGCACAAGGCTCAGGACTCAAGGTAGAAAAATCAGTGAAGCATCCATGGTTAGAAGTCAAACTTTCTAAACAATAGGGTTGTACAACTGCCTCACAATGGAAGTGGTTCCCCATCACCAAACACATCCAAACAGAAAGTGGATGGCTTCTCTTAAAGGAGCCACTGGGTACCATGTTGGACTAGAGGGCTGCCCAAGTCCCCTTCAATTCTATGGAAAAGTTGTTGATTACTAAAACAATTAATGGTGTTGAGTTTTGTTGAGTTGCTCATTTGAATTAAGACCCAATATCAACCTACTATTGTAAACCTTGTAAGTTGGATAAACCCTGAATCCAAGTACAATCTGCCATTATCTGTTCTTATGAAGACATGTCTTAAGGTAGGTTGATACAGTGGGAGCTAGTGTGTTATAGTAGAAGAGTATTAATCTGGAGTCAGAGGATCCAGGTTCAAAATCTCTCTGACAATTACTACCTATATGACCTTAAGCAAATCTGCCTTATTTTCCTCATCTGTAAAATAAAGGGATTATACTTAATGTACTCTGAGGTTCCTTATATCTCTAAATCTATGATCCTTTTATCCTAAAGTCATTTGCCCTCTCTGGGACTCAGTTTCTTCATTTGAAAAATGGGGAGGAGAAATCTAGATAATCTCTGAGGTGCCTGTCAACTTTGAATGTATGAGGCAATCCTGACTGGCCAAGTAAGGCCCAGACAGACAGACAGGAAAGGAGAAGAGAATGACTCAAAGGAAAGGCGCCTGGGTCTAAAAGGGGGGGCCACTGCTTGGAACTCAGTGCAGTGAAGCCCGTGGTATGTGGTTTGGAGAAAGGGGGTGACTCAGCTTTGGAGACATGCAGCTCTGAGACTCAGGCATCTGCAAAGAGCTCAGGAACAAGTCTTCCCCTGTATGAGCCTTGAAGGCCATCAAGACCTTCCCGGCACATCCTCAGGGATGGGTTCCCCCCAACATTCCCCCTCATCTTTCACCATGTTCTCATCATCTTATCTTGGGTAACTGTTCCAATTCTATTTCCCATTTGCTGAGGAGTCTGCCCAGTGACTAATGCACCCATCAAACCCAAGGGTAGACAGCACCCTGAACGAGGCTCCTAGGGCACCAAAGCTTGAAACCTGTCAGAGCAGAAGCAAGTCATGAGGGAACCTTGGGGAACTCTCCCCCTCACCATCTTCCCAGGACAGAGCCTCATTTTCCCTTTGGTGAATAGGAAAAGTCACAATGACATTTCATAAGACAAAATATAAGCTCCTTGAAGTCAAGAAGATTTTGATATCTTGGGCTCTGTGTCCTCAGCACCTTGAACAGTGTCCAGCACAGAGTAGTTGTTTGATAAAGGTTTGTTGTTTGGTGAATTCATAGGATAGCAAGTTTAGAACTGAATGAGACATGACACACCATTAAATCCAACCCTCTCATTTTCAGAATGAGAAAACAAACTCTGAGAGATTAGGGAACTTGCTTGTGGTTTCACAATTAGTAAGCTTCGGAGATGGGATTTGAATACAAGCAGGTCTTATTGATTCTAAAACCAGTATTCTGTCCACTCTGTTCCACTACCTCTCAGGTCATTCATTCATTCATTCCTTCATTCTGGGCTCATGTCCGAAGGAGGCAACTGGAGGACAGCAGCAAACTTTGGCAGCCCACTTGGCCATCCCAGGAAGCCAGAATCATCCTTTCTCTTGGAAATCAGTTATGTCCTGCTCTCTTCACCTTTCACTGAGTTGTCATAGACCAAGCCTGTAACATCTGCTTTACCTCATTTTGTTGTATGTTTTCTCTGATGGCACACATGGAAAAACTGTTGATTTCCCTCCTCATCACATACCCAAGGGAGACCAGCAAAGAGGCCAACATTGTCATGGAGTTAATAAGGCTCCTTCCAGCTCTAACATCTGATGGCTCTGCGCTACCTCCAGGCCTCTTTGTGACAATCAATAACAACGTTGGGGAGAGATTATTGATGAGATTTAGAATTCAGGAAATAACAAAGCAAACCCCAAATCCCATCTAGAAATGACTACAGGCAATGATCAGAAAGAATAAGGCTGATCAATCATGAGCTGAACAAATGAGATTTAGGATGGGGTCCCCAGAGACCCAGTGTAACATCTGCACTCCTCATTAATTTAGAATTTGTCATATTTTAGATAGGGGCAATGCAAATAGTTCCCCTTTATGCACTGGTTGTGCCTACTTTGATGCAAAAGAGAATAATCAAATTACACATTCTTGGATGCTATTGCTTCCCCCAGACTCAGGGGACATCCATCAGCCCTATTCCTCATTCTAGGTGTCCAAGCAACGATGAGAAAGACATCCAATCATGCCAACTGGATCCATAGGGTAGAACTAGAAAGGATCTCCAAGGTTCTCTGGTGTAACCCCTTCGTTTTACAAATGAGGAAACTAAAGGAAGTTTAGTGATTTTCCCAGAGCCACACAAGTAGTAAGCATCAGAGGTAGGTTTTTAATTTGGGTTTTCAGAGGTTGCACTCAATAGTCTCCAAGGTTCTTTCCTTTTTTATCCTAGTTTATCTTTTAAATTTATTTTAATTTTAATTTATATAATAAAACAAGTATTTTCCTAGCATATTATCCTTTCCAGTTTTAAATCTAGGGCTTCTTAAATTTAAATTCAGTGCTTTTCCCAATCTACTTCACCTCCATCTTTAAATCTATGCTATAGGACATCAACTGAGGATCCCTAGTGCTCAAGGAACCTCTTTGGGGAATCTCTTCTCAGCTCCTTGTCACATCCCTGTATGGTCCTCGAGCCATCTACCACTGTCCGTGACCCTCAACACTATTCTCAGTCGCTGTCCTCGGTCCTACTCTAATGAGAAAGTTGAAAGGTAAAATCAACTCCCCCCTCCCTATCTCCCCTGAGAAGCAGTGGTGGATAGGACACTGGGTTTGGCATCAGGAGGACCTGAGTTCAAATCCTACCTCAAAAACTTATTAACCCTGTGACTTTCAGCAAGTTATTTAGTCTCCAGGCTTCATCAATGAAATTGGGCTGGAGGAGGAGGGAAAATTAGAGTCAGTGGTCTGGAAGGTCCCTTGTATCTCTAAATTTATGCTCCTATGATCTCCTTTCCTACACATCTGAAGAACCCTCTTTCTCTCTTCCTCCCCTCCTTGTCAAGGATGATGAGGTAACCCTTCTCATTGCCAAGGCTAACCCTCCATTGTGTCCTTGATTCCAAATCCTAACTCCCCAATGCTTCTTTCCCTCTGCCTGTCTCTTTGTTGTGTGATGTGATGGAGAGAGAACTGGACTGAAGACCAGGAAGGACTGGGCTCAAATCTTATTTTGGACATTTGCTGTGGGATTCTGGGCAAATTGCTTCACCTAGGGCCTCAGTTTCCTTATCTGTAAAGTAAAGGACCTCTCCACGGTCCCTTCCATCCTTTCTTTCTACTACACAGCACTAGCTATAAAGGTTTTGAGGACTGTGATGGTCTGATCACAACAAAATGACAGAGGCACATTGTGATAAAACGAACCCTTTGCTAAGGATAATGAGATCTGGCTTCTGTTCTTCGGTTTATCATTAAGTGACTGTGTGAACTTGGGAAAATCACTTCCCATCCTGGGTCACAAAGAGTCAGACATGATTGAAAATGTCTGAACAATGACAACCTGGCTAACAATTACATGATACGCATTATACAACTTGCTTTAAAATGGAAATTTTAAAAGAATGATATCAAAATGAAGCAATGTTTGATCCTAGAAGTCAATGGCAATTGTTGAGCAAGGAAATGGGGAGGGTGACATGGTCAGTCTTGAAATTTAGCAAAAATCACTTCACAGGGGCTCTTACCCTTTTTGTGTCATGGACCCCCTTTGACAATCTTTTCATTTTCATTTGGACCCCTTCTAGCGTAATATTTTTAAATAATAGAAGGAAATGCTCAGTTTCAGTGAAAGGTTAGTAATTATCCAGATGTCATGTTCTCCATATGTTTCCTTAGACCCCTTAAATGTATGAACTTAAGGTAAGGAAACTCTCCCTACCTTAACAACTATGGAGAGGATATTTTAGAATGACAAGAGACTGGAGGCAACAATTAGAAGAGCATTTCAAAAGTCCACAGAAAGGCAATGACTGCGTAAGCTAAGGGGATGACTTTGTAACTAGTAAGAATGAAATGACTTTGGAAGAGAAATGTAGAAAAAAAGCCAGATTTGGCAACTTCTCAAGTATGTGGGGGAAGGGAGACAGAGAAGTCCAGGATGATGCCAAGACTGTGAGCCTGGGTGACTGGAAGAATGGTGGCACCTTTGACAGAAATAGGGAAGTTCACGAGGGCTGGGTTCAGAGAGAAGAGAATGTAATAAGCTTTGTGACGCATGCTGTAATCCATCCATGACTGCTCATCCTGGACAACTCATTGTGCCCCACCTCGAATGGAAAAGGGGGAGGCAAGAGTCTTATTCACTGGTCACTGATGAAAAGCCAGAGTCCCACCACCATGGAGGGTTCTGGATGATCACTTTACCCAGAAAAATAGGCATACTGGGGGTGGGATCAGGTCCTCAGGGACCACCTAAACACCTGCTACTGAAGGGACCTGGTTCTGATTTCCCTAGCATTAGAGTGAGAAGGTTAAGAACTTGTCCAGGAGACAGAGGGTTTTTCTTGGTGGAGAGTTGGCCAGGAGCAGGGGGTGGTTGTCCTGGAGACAAGCCCCACAACCAGTTATCAGGAGAGGGTGGGATAGAATCTAATTTCCCACTCTGGTTGATCATCTGCCCCTTGGGATCACACTGTGACTGACCCATTACTTGGGATCTAGTCCAATATTGTCAATGGAGAGATGAAGAAACTGAGACTTATGAAGTTAATGACTTTCCAAGGTCACACAGGTAACAAGGTTCAGGATTTGAACCTAGGTCGCCTGACTCAAAATCCGGACTGAAAAGGTCCTCCATTCAGGACCCTTCTCCATCCCAGAATGTCTATACAATGAGATCAATTTTTCTCAGGCTCTGCCAATTATGTCAACGCAGGCTCAAAACCTGCTGCACTTCCCAGCGACTCTAAGCCTTTTCTTCCCAGCAAGAGGGGACTTTGGCCTTGTTCCAGGAACCAGCTCTGCTCAGTCACCCCCAAACTCAAGATTCTTTAAGTCCATAAGATGTCTGATACATTCCTACTGTGTCTCTTCCCTGCTCTCAGTCACCTGGGCCTGCCTAGCTCTTTTCCTCTTTTAAGAGGGGTGGGACTCAAAAGGAAGAGTGGAAATTAACTTTCACCCTGCTGCAGACAGACAGATAGACAGACAGACAGATGGTCCTTGCTTTGGCACCACCATGCTCCAATGCCTTTGAAAGAGATTTAATGCCTGATGGGTCTGACAGGTTTCGCAATGAGCCCAGCACTGCCCGATGACAGATGAAGAAAGAAAGGGCCTCTGGATGGGGCTGAAACAAAAAAGCAGGTGGATTTTCCCCAGCCTGGCTCCCCATGTCTCCAGGTTGTCCCTTGAACTCTGGGTGGCTCTGTCAAAAGTTCTATTACCTTCATTTTACAGAAGGATGCTTTACTCAGGATGAAAGGTAGAGGAGAAGAAAGGTACATTATTATACACTTTTTCTTAAGCCTATGATAAGTTCCCTCTATTAGGCTATACATCTCGTCACATAAAATAGATTTGTGGACTCTCACCAAGGGAAAGTCGTGTTCCTTATCCAGAATAAAATGGCTCATTTTTTCCCCCTCTTCCCTGAGTAACTGATGATCATGAATTTTTCACCCAAATGTCGCCACTAAAGATGTCACCAGCCCCACTACTCCAGAGAGTTTATGATCTCACTCTTGAATGGCGTGTGTGTTCTGGTACAATAGCAAACCCATAAACCAAGAGTCAAGAACCTAACCCTAACCGATGCCAGCCCTGCCTCCGACTCATCTCCTTGGGTGGGACCTCAGGCAAGCCACTAACCCTCTCTTCAGATCTCAGTCTCCTCATCTGTAAAGAAAGGTGCAAAATATCAGCCCTGCCAAATTCCTAACGTTACTATGAAGCTCACAGGTTAGAGAACCAGACCTAGAAACAGCAATCCTGGTTTCCAATCCCAGCACCGCCATTTACTACCTCTGGGATCAAGGACAGTTTACTTAACCAGTCTGGGCTTATGTTTCTTCATCTGTAAACTGAGAGTTAGAAATGATGACCTCACAGATCCCTTCCTCCTCCACATGTAGGATTCTCGAAATTCTCTGATCCTTTTGTAAATGAAGGGCATGACCATTATGTACCAGGTGTTACCATGAAGCTATGACTCTCAGATTATGGTTAGAGGACCCCAGGGGGTGGATCCCCAAAACCTATTTGGTCAAAACTATTTTTATAATGATATCAAAATATTATTTGTCTACTAAAATAATCCTCCTTTTCCCAACTACATATCTGTGTGAGGCCAGATTTTCTTCATATATTTCAACCAAAACAACATATTGCAACAGATTGAATGCAGAAGCAGATATAAGAATCCAGCTGTCTTCTATTAAGCCAGACATTAAAAAGATTTGCAAAAATATGTAAAACAATGCCACTATTCTCACTAAGCTTTTTTTTTTTGTTTGGAAAATAAAGTTACTTTTCATAAAAATATGTTATTTATTTGTGTCATTAATGGATTTGTTTATTATTATTTTTTCAAATAAATTAATAGATTATTTTGAAGTTGCTGATATGGTAAATATTGGTAGATATATGGCCCACATGAGGTTCCTTGGGACCCTCAATAATTTTTAAAGCATAAAAGGGTCCTGAGACCAAAAAGTTGGAGGACTATTGCTACAGAGCAATGAGCTTGGTTTTTAAATAAGCATACAGAATTTACATATCTCTAGGAGTGCTGCCATCTTCAAAGTAGTCAATTTGAGGGGCTGTTCACTTATTACACCGAAAATGCTATTGCTCAAAGTACTCTCTGAATTCCTCTTCAAAAGAGCAGGGCATTCAATGTCAAAGGACCTGGATTGCCAGTTCCCTCTTTAGAACGAAAGCTCTTTGCAAACAGTGATTATTTTATTTTTGGTATTTGCTGTTTCCAGTACCTGACATACAATAGACACTGATACTTGTTGATTGCTTGATATGTTCATTCATTCAACAACATGGAGGTTATGCTGCAAGGGGGTTATAAGGAACTGCCTCCATTTGGACTTCTAGTCTTCACAAGTGATTCTTCCATTCCCAAATCTCTCAGGATTCTCCCTTTGAGCTTCTCCACCTGTCATTTTCTATACCTCTTAAAGTCAGGATCATAGATCTTGAATCATAGATGCAGAGAGAAAAAGGTACCATAGAGGCTTACAGCTAAGGCTATAAAAGATTAAACGACTCATCCAGGGTCTCACAGCTTTAAGTGCCTGAAGTGGAATTTGAACCCTGACCTTCCTGAAACCTAATCAAGCACCCTATTTTGTTTTTGTTTCTCCTCTACCTTAATGACAAAAAGACATTAATGAATCTTTCCTGGAATGAGTGGAATCAGTGCCTACATGTTTGACTTACTGGTCACTCAATCCTACTATGGAGAATGAATGAAGGGGAAACTGCCAGTGGATGAATTGACCTCAGTCACATAAGTAGCTCCTGAAATCCTCTTTCCTCCATGAAGCCTTCCAGATCTGATCATGAAGGAGGAAAATTTCTTCTTGGCTCCATCGAGTCTACTGTGCAATCTACCTTGTTCACACCTCCAAGCAAGGAATACTTCACTTCTCCTTAAATACAGAAATGTCAACACTCCCGATCTCATCTATTAACATACTTGTTCATTATCTTCATACGTCTTCCTGTATATCCTCAGCCTTATCTGTGCTCCTGATAACAGTAACAGCAATCACTCATTATTCCTAGATGGCTATACGCTCAAAAATCACTCTCACATGCATGACTGCACCTAATCTCCCAAACAAAGCCTGTTGCGACCATCCCAACAAACCTATGTAGAAAGACTGGCTCTGGAGTCAGAGGAGTTGAATTCAAATACCACCTTTGACTCTTGCTCCCCAAGTAACCTAGAGATTTCACATCCCTGGGTCTCAGTTTCCTCTTCTATAAAAGGAGGAGATTGGACTTTGAGGTCCTACCCAGCTCTACATATGTGATCCTATGAGTTAGGTTGTAAAAATATAATTAACTCCATTTTACTGATAAGAAAACTAAGACCCAAGGCCTTGCCTAAAATCACATGGCAAACAGGTAACATCTCCAAGGCTTCAATCCATCTGACTATAAACCCAAATTCCATTCCATGAGGATCGACTCCCAGCATTCTTGATTTGAGAAGTTCATTCCTTCAAAAAGGAGAGACAATGACTAAAATATACCTCATCCTAAAAAAATGCACAGGTAGGACATTAGGAAATGCTTTAGCAGCAACGAAGAAAAGGATCTGTCTCCCACTCTCACCTATCTCCACTTATCAAATGATTTTCTGAGGAAGTGAGGAAGAAGAGGATACTAGTTGACCACAGTTTTCTCTACTATAAGCCTGATTTTGAGTGTCTGCATTCGATGCCCTGTTTGCTCAAGCCCCACCCAGCCTGGGCTTGTAGGCACTTGTACAGTCTGTAATTCTCCTGCCTGAATCAGATGTAGGATCACACCCAAGTTACCAGCACTGGGAGCAGGCCGATCCTCCAGCCCGTCGCCTTTGTCTTCCAAATATGATTCTGTTTTATTGCTTTTTAAACTATATCCAAAAGACACAAAGAGAAGGAGGGTAGGAGTTTGGGAGATTGTTAATTAAATGTTTGGAAAGCAGCCGGGATATAAAAAGATCTTGTGAGATGTTCCATTTGGAGACCTGATGGCAAGAGACCTCAGGGTTTGACTCCGACTCCCTAGTCTTAAACAGGAAGACACTACACCTCTCCAAAAAAAAGAGTTAAGTGATTTCACCAAGGCCATGATGTGGATTTGAACTCAGTTCCTTTGACCTCAAATCCATTGCTCTTTGACTGAACCACACCTGCTATCACCCCACTGCTTCTCCCTGACACGTTACATAGCCTCCTTCACATTATTAGCTTTTTATGCCTGTATGTTTCATCTATTTAACTAGATTGCATATGCATCTTGAGAAGATGAATTATGTATCATGATTCTTCTGTTTCCCATATTGGCTGCCGTAGGACTGGTCATTTGTTTCTTCATTCATTTATCCAATAAAGAGACATTTACTCAGTACCAACTAAATGTAAGGAACAAGAAAATATTATGGGGTGGCTAGGTGGTGCAGTGGATAGAGCACTGGGTGTCTGGAGTCAGGAAGACCTGAGTTCAAATCCAGCCTCAGATACTTACTGGCTATCTGACCCTGGGCAAATCACTTAACACTATTTGCCTCAGTTTCCTCATCTGTAAAATGAGCCGGAGAAGAAAATGGCAATCCACTTCAGTATCTAAAACTCCAAAGGGGGTCACAAAGAGTCTGATAGAAAATAACAATAAATAAAATATTATCACACTTTGCATATGCTTCACATTTAGCTATTGGTATACAGATCATATCCTTCTCCTCTTTATCCCTCAGAATACAAGTTCCTTGAGGGCAGAGTTCTTTGAATCCCCAGTGCCTTGCACATAGTCAGTGCTTAATAAATGCTTGCTAATTGACTGGAAGAATGAATGGCTG
This sequence comes from Potorous gilbertii, assembly GCA_028658325.1. Classification (NCBI taxonomy): domain Eukaryota; kingdom Metazoa; phylum Chordata; class Mammalia; order Diprotodontia; family Potoroidae; genus Potorous; species Potorous gilbertii. The sequence continues at coordinate 284,029,040 of CM053770.1, read as the reverse complement.
TGTCTCAAGACCTATGTGAGGAACTATGAGAGATATGACAATAATGAGACATGGTCTGTGCCCCCAAGACACACATACAACCTGACTGAAAAGATAAGACTTGAACATACAAAAAGTAGGAGCTGCGACCTAACAGAATCAGTCCATCAGGCAAAGACCTTTGCTGTCAAGGCCTTAGAATCTGGTCAGGAAGATGAACAGAAAGGAAACAAGCATTTATATTTACATTTTTGGTCTACTATGTGCCAGGTACTATACGATGCAGATATCTCATTTATTTTTCACAACAACCCTGGGAGTTAGGTGCTACTGTTATCTCCATTTTACAGTTGAGGAAATTTGCCTAGGATCACACAGTTAAGTAAGTGTCTAAGGTCACATTTGAACTCGGGTCTTCCTGATTCCAGGCCCGGTGCCCTGTACACTATGCCACCTAACTGTTCATTTGTGTTGGGAGAGCAACAGAAAAAATTACAATGGAAATTAAAATGGGATGAGATGGAATCAGTGAGAGACCCCTGATCAATTCAAGTATCAGGGAAGCCTTTGTAGAGTAAGTAGCATTTAAGCCAGCTGATTGGTTAAATTAATTGACTAAGGCACTTACACAAAGAGGGCTCCACCATGCAGTGCAAAGATCAGGAGGGCCTTCTCCTCTAAGGTGACTTTGTATCTATGTTGTATCTTTTATGTTTACCTATATTTGTAAATATCATCCTGGAAGTTAGAAATGGAAGCATCCTGAGGGCAGAAATTGTTTCACTTTTATCTTTGTATCCACAAGCCTAGCACAGTTCCTGGAATATGGCAGGATTAATACATAACAAAGTAATTCAATAAATACTTATTGAATGATTGACTCATTCATTTTGTATATACTCCAGATATATTTATATGGGAATGGGTCATCTCCATTAGAAAGTAAGCTCTTTGAGGACAGGCGCTTGTTTCCGTTTTTGTCTTTATAATCACAGTAGGTAGCACTGTGCCTGACCCATAGTAGGCATCTAATAAATATTTGTTGATTGATCAATGATCAATTGCCTGGACCTGGAATCAAGACATCTGACTTGTATAAATTGGGGCAAGTTCTCTGAGCTTCTATTTCCTCCATTGATAGATGTGGACTAAATGACTTATCTAGAAGGTCCCTTCCAGCTCTCAATACTGATCCTATGAAAGGAGATCTGTACTGTACAATTTTATTTTGGAAAACTTTCTTGCCCCCTTCCAAAACTTTCACCAATAATACACTCCATAATCATTCTCATAATTTTATAGAGATGTAAAAATAGCTGTGGACATAGAGAAAACATGCTATTCTCTTAGTAGCTTTTGTGAGTAGCAAGAAAAAATACAAGACTTTTTACAAGACCCTTTTTGGATACTTGGGGAAAATACAAGGCTTTTCCCAAGCGTTGGGTAAATTCAGAGAATTAACTCCACTGTCCTCTCAAAATTAAACACAGACCTCTTCTGCACATGGCCCAGCTGTGGGTACTTTTTCCATCTTTGTTTTCCTTTGTACCATTTCTGTATCTTCACATGGCCCATTAAAAGACTTAAAGTCCAAATGCAGTGGCTTCCCTGTCATTGATTGAGACAAAGACTTGTTCACAGTTTCCTCATCTATATAATGAGGGAGTTGGATTGGATGGCCTCCAAGTTCCCATCCAGTTCTCAATCTATGAGCCTATAGAAATTTGACAGAGATTTCTCATTCTATGTCTGTTCATTGTCCTTCCAGTTTCATCCTTAAATGCCCTTGGGATGATTTGACTTAGCTAGTTCTCTTGCCAAGCTTCTTTAAATTTGTTTTTCCTCTGTTGCTTCTCAATGTTTTATGAGGTGACAGTGTTCAAAATCTTCCACCATCCTCTATAAAATTTTGCAAAGTAGTTTGTATTCTAACCTGGTGTTGCCCTTGGCTGTCCAATATCTCAACTTAACAAAATCAGGAATTTGCTGGCTAAGTCCGTTTCTAGACTCTTCTGTTCACTTCCAAGTAACAATTGACTTTAACGTTCAATTGAGTTAACAACCAGTTAAATGTCCATAGAAACTGATGCTACTTGGTGACAATATCTGTTCCTTGATTCCCTTTCTATTTTCCAACATCAACAACTTGTTTAAATAGGCCAGGTTAGAGTGATCTCAACTGAACATCATGTCTCATTTTAAAATTTTTAATTTGGTATTAATTTTAATCTTTTTTCTAACAAGTCAATATCTTGACTATACACAGAAAGCTAATTTGATAGTAATTCTCATATCAGTAACCAGTTGTTTCCTTACCATTAAAATATAGTCATTTTCATTTTTGTAGTACCCAGCACCTCCCAGCTCCCTTCTCAAAGAAATTACTCATGGTATAGACACATGAGATTTCTGTATATTCTATAGCCCATCATCTTCTTTTTTATTCCTGAAAATGTTTTCCAACACATTTTTTACCATTCACCCCTATGCTGACCTTTGCATTGAAGTCATGAAGTAGTAGAGCATATAGTGATTTAATTTAGAGCATCTTGTCAGGTTTTTCAGGGAATTTCTTGGTCTCACCTTCTACAGCAGATATTGGCATATAAATTCCAGTTCTCCTCACAGTGGTTTTTTGTTTGGGGCTTTTTAATGCTTATTATGATCAAGGCAAGTGGAAATGACCAAGTATCCCATGAAATGATAGATTTCCTTGCCTTTGAATACCTAATAAAAAGGAATTCCACCTTTTCCCTTATTCATTCCTCCAAGGAGAAGCTAAGTTATCCCTTTCCTGGGCTCCAGTTCTGTTTTGTCCTTAAAAATTTCGTTGTTCTTCAGTAGTGTCCCACTCTCCATTTGGCCATGTTTTCTTGACAAAGATGCCAGAATTGCTTGTTATTTCTTTCTCCAGCTCATTTGACAGATAAGAATACTGAGAAAGAGTTAAACGACTTGCCTGGAGTCGCATAACTAGTAAGTGTCTGAGGTTGAATTTGAACTCAGGTCTTCCTGACTCCAGACCCAGCATTCTATCCACTGAATTATTTAGCTGCCCTTGCCCTTCATAACTGCTAACATTTATATAGTGCTTTCAGGTTTGTAAAGCACTTTCCAAAGCTCATTTGATTCTCACGGTAGCTCTGTAAGAGAGGAAATATCATAATCCCCATCTTTGAGAAAACTGAAGCTGGTTGAAGTTAAATGATTTGCCCATGGTCACACTATGTGCAAAGTCCTCTGTTATCCTTAAAGTGCATACAAATTCAAGCCTTATTGCTATTGTCATCATTACATCATATATTGTTGTCTTAAGCAGGATTTGAACTCAGTTTTTCCTAACTCTGAACCCAAAGCTCTATCCCCACTGCACTACCCAGGTGCGTTTTTGTCTTCTGGCTTCATTTATAAGTGAAATATAATATTGATAATAAGTGAAATATATTGATATGATTCATCTCCCCCCCAGTACTGTGTCTCCTCACTATTGCTTTGACAAAAGTCTTGTAATTAGAATATCAAAAGCTATAAATTGTTATAGACAATGCTGAAATCTTTAACTCTTAGTGTATCCTTCCTCTACCATCTTGCCACCCTCACCACAACCACAGGTACATTGGACCAAGAGCCATTTTGTATTTTCCTTTGTATCCCGGGATGTCATGGTCAAAGAATCAAGTCTCAAGTGGCCAACCTGATGGTGACAAGGTCTCCACACGTAAGTAGGCTGGTCTTTGGAAAACAGACTCACTCTAGTGCCAGGGCCAGACCTGATGCCTCTTCGGGAGAACCAGTCAGAACTTGCTCTCCACTGGGCAATTTGTGAACCTCAGAATTACTTCCATGCCAGAATGAGGCCACACAGAAGAACTTAGTGAAGGTTTAATTGAGGGGAAATATTTCTCTATATTAAGCTAAAATTCCTTAATAATTCTACTCTTGCCTTCTGAAGTCACATGCAGTAAATCAAGTCAACAAGTATTTATTAAGCATATACTAGGTACAAGGCACCATGCCTGAGAATACAAAGAAAGGCTAAAATCTAAGTCCCTGGCCACAGAGAACTCTCATTCTAAAAGAAGACAGGACATGCAGGCATCTACCTATGTATGAAATCCATAGGGTGTAAATGAGGAGGAAGGTCCTCTGGGAGCCAAGGCACATTCAGTTGTGAGGAGGCCTTTTCAAGAAAGTGGAATCTGAGCTAAGTCTTGAAGGAAGCCTCTTTCACATATGGCGACCCTTCAGACATTCTAAACAGCCACTACAGAGCCTCTAAATTTTCTCTTCTCCAAGTTAAATTTCCCCAGTTGCCTGAACTGTCCATATATGGCATAGTTTTCCAGACCTTTCACCATCTGCTCACTCCCCTCACAATGTTTTCCATTATGATAAAGTCTCTCTTAAAAGAAGAGAACTCAGCACAATATTCCAAATGTGGTCTGAAAGAAAAGGAAAAAGTTTGGAGGAATGAACACCTCCCAAAGTCTAGACCAAACATTCTTCACCTGGGGTCCACAGACCTCTTAGATTGTAGGAAGTCCAAGAACTTGGTTGTGGAAACAATTGCATCTTTATTTTAATATAATCAGTTGTAAATAATCCTATGTGTTTTATTTTGTGCATTGGAAAGCATGCTTCTGAGAAAGGTCTGTGGGATTCACCATACTGACTGCCATGATACAAAAAAAAAGTTTTCAAGACCCAGACATTTTTCTCTTGTGGGGGGGCAGGGAGAAATATACTTGTTCTTTCTGGCATCTAAGTGGTGCAATGGATAGAGCACTGGCCTGGAGTTGGAGATTTGAGTTTCAAGCCCAGCCTCACTAGCTATGTGATCCTAGACAAGTCACTTAACCACTCTCTGCCTCAGTGCCTCATCTATAGAATGGGGACACACTGGAGAAAGAAATGGCAGACCACTCCAGTATCTCTGTGAAGAAAATTCGGTGGACAAGTCCATGGGGTCATGAAGAGTAAGACATTACCAAGCAATGGAACAGCAGCAGCAACCATCTATATTTTCACAAATATAAGGACAACTACTGGGGAAATTCTCTCTAACAATGCAGGTGGGTACCTGCTCTGCCACTTATATTCTTAGAGAGCTGCCTGGGGTAGGAGAGTAAATGACTTGCCCAGGGTTGGTGGAGCTTAAATTCAGATTTTCAAGTCATTGGTTTCTGAGGCATATGGTTATCATGACTTGGAGTCAGGAAGACCTGAGTTCCAACCTGGCCTCAAACACTTACCAGCTGTGTGACTCTGGGCAAGTCATTTCACTTCTGTCTGCCTCAATTTAATCAACTCTAGTATGGGGAAAACAATGCCCCTATCTCCCAGGCCTATGGGTCTCAAATGACTTAATGGTAAAGCATTTAGCACAGTACCTGACACAAAGTAAGTACTTAATAAATACTTGCTTCCTTTCCTCCTTTTCTCTTTCCTTTCACTCTTCTTTCCCTCAGTCCTCCCTTCCTCCCCTCCTTCATTATCTATCACCATATCTCAATGATGACCCCTATGGAATCCAGGAAAACCCAGGTCTTTTTCAGATATGATGTCATGTAAACAGGTCTTCTCTACCTCCTCTTCAGGCTGCTAATTTTATTCATTCAAACTCAGGACCTAAATTTAAACTTATCCCTCTTCTACTTCTTTTCAGATTCTGCTCATCTATGAGTCCAGATGTCGTCATCCCATGTCCCATATTTCTGTCATCTGAACATTTGATAAAGTGTGGCATCTTCTCTGAGCCTTTATCGAGATGGCTGATAAAAACTGTTGGACAGAAGAGGTCAGAACCCTATACCATTCCACTATAGCTCGCCCTCCTGGGTGACTTTGGTCTATCAGTCTCCGGTTTCCCTTATGCAATTGGTCCACATCTGCCCCCAATCTGTAGCTCTCCATCTTGAATACAACATAGACAAGTTCCTTCTTGAGGTGAAGTTCAACATACCCATAGAAATGTTTCCTTAAACTGAGCTATGTGAAATGCATCTGTCTTAGCTGAATTTGAACTCCCTGAGTGAAGGGGGTTCCCTACAAGCATAGGAGTTTCACAGGAATATTTCAAGGCTACCTCTGGTGGATTGATGATGATTCTCACAGATAATCAATAAATCCCTGAAAGGAGTCAAGATGAGAAGAGATGGACAATGATGGGGAGTCAGGAAGAAAGAGAAGGAGGTGGGCAGAGCAGGCACATCTGCTGCCAGGAGGTGGTATGTGAGTCAGAGAACCCAAGCATCTAGACCCACCCTAATACCCTGGGCCTTAGAGCAGTAACCTCCCCCACCTCCATCCCAGACAGCAAACAAGATCCACCCATTTCCCTTCAGTCATGACACTCCCTATTATCTCCCCAGGGGAAAAGCCCCCAAAGTTTCCTCCCTTAGATAACACCCTACCTTAGAGTCCCTACTACAACGGGACAGGCACTAACTCTCGTTGTGGAGGTGGGTTCAAATCCCACCTGTGACATTTTCACTCATTCCTCCACTTTGTATTGGGCCTTCTCTTTACCAGACGCTTCACATCCTAGAGAAGCCTGGAGGCCTTCTTTTCCTGACTGACCAGGGTCATCATTTCAGGTCTGACCAAGCTTAACCTCATCCATGCCTCAGACCCCTCTTTGGACAACTCCTCCTCACTAGTTATCTTCTCCTTATAGGGATTCTTCCTCTACACTCTCTTTCTCCTTTGTGTGCTATCTTTCCCCAGTGGAACATAATGTAAACCCCTAATGGAAGGTCCTGTGTATTTGTTTTTATTTGTATTTCCAGCACTTAACATAGAGCCATAAACTCTAAATAAATGCTTATCAGTCTATCATAGGCAACTCAGTGGAGCAGTAGACAGAGCACTAGACTTGGAGTCAGGAAGACATAAGTTCAAATTCTGCCTGAGATGTTTACTAGTTGTGTGATCCTGGACAAATAATTTTAACTTCTCTCACTCTCAGTTTCCTCACCTGTAAAATGGGGCTAAAAATGGCATCTTCCTCCCAGGGGTGTTGGGGGAATCAATGAGATAATATGGTGTAAAGTACTTTACAAATGTTAAAAAAAAAAGTTCTATCTCTCTACGTTGTGATCCTGGGCAAGTCACTTAGCTTCTGTTTGACTCAGTTTCCTCATCTAATAAATGGAAGGATTAGATTAGATGACTTCTGAAGTCCCTATGATCCTAGGTGTGACCCTGCACTAGTTATATTAGATCTTTGGGCCTCAGTTTCCCCATTTATAAAATGAGGTGTTGAGACCAGATGGCCTCTGGGGTCCCTTCCATTTCTTAATCTAGAATTTTTCTTCCTCCATGGTTAACTCCACCCTCTTTGTACATTTTTATAATCCCCAGGATCCCCTCTTCACTCAATAGCCACTCCATTGTTCTCCATTCTACAAATGACTAGCCTTTATGGGTTACACCAACGTGTTTCAAGCCCCAAATTTCTCTGAGGTCAAATTTGCTTGGGAAACTATACTATAATATTCCCCTCATCTAAGTACTTCATGTTCAGTCCTGTAAAAAATAAAATAACCAACCTGCCACCATGAAAAAAGAAGATATAGCTCCAGTATCCAGGTGTTAAAATCACCTTTTTTTTCCTGGGTCCTTTTACCTGGTTCCTCTCAGTCTCTGCAATAAGCCTTTTGACTGGCCTCATATATTCTTCTTCTTCCTGGGGTAATTTCCTTAATAAGTGAGTAGAATTCCAATCTCAATCCCCTCTCCCCCTAAATTTCCATTGTCCGCCATGATCTTGACCATTCTCAGCTCTCTGATGATATCATTGTCCCTTTCCATCTCTGCCTCTCATGCTCCCCCCACGCCATCCCATCCCCCACCTCCAACCCCGCTCCTGCCAGTGAATGTGATCGCTTCTGGAGGCTGAAACATCTGGCTAATGATGGTGAAAATGCTGAAACGACAGGTTATTTCAACACTGTCATCATCGGTTGGTTATTTCAACACTTTACCCTTGTGCAATAGAAATAATGGGACCTGTCATAAACTTCTCCTGTCCAAATACATTTACACGCATGTGCTCTGTGCTGATAGGGAGGGGTGCGTGTTTGGCAATGTTACCTGTTGTCTTGAGGGCTGGAGTTTCCTTAAGGTTGTTTTGGCTCTGGAGGGGAAGGCTCTAGAGAGAAATCTTAATGTGTCAGAGAAAATGCCAGAGGAATTAACTCCCAAAGTAATTAGATGGTGGACAGAGATAGCAGGAAAGAAACATGCTCGATAGAAGCTAATGTCTCTCCATTCCATTGGCCCATTTGCTCAGTTGGAGGTGGAGGTAGCTTATGACCTCATGGAGGCAACAGATTTTAATCACAGAAGTCCCTAAGGAGAGCATGTCACCATTTCCATCCAATAAAGCCTATGTCATAGAAACTGCTTAAGGTGGCTCAACAGGGGAGCAACGGAACCTTAGGTTCCAAAGCCCAGGAGTCTTTGGAAGGGAACGCTTTGTCATGAAAGAGGATAGGGAGCTTTCATTCACTTCTGGCCTATGGGTTGGTAGTTGGGAAATCTCCATCTCACCCCTCTTTCTCCAGAGTTTGAGTTTCACCTGAAACCCTCATCTGTATGAGATAGTTCCAAGCCCGGCTATAGACCCAAGGGGTTGATCTCATGAGGAACAACAAGATTGGACTGATTGGGGATATAAGGTAATCCCAATTAAAACTGGGGGTTGGAGATATGGAAAGGGAAAGAGAGAATGGCTCAGACACATGATCTGGGAAATCTGGAATGTTTGAGGTTGGGGGGAGGGAGGTGGAGAGTCCCCCAGGCTCCCAGAGATAAAAGAATACCTGCCACCAGGTCTTACATGGTAACTCATCCACCCGAGATGGGAAAAGCTGATAGGTTTTAGAAATACCTGAGCAGATAGAAAATTACAGGAATGAGAATCTCTAACCTTTGATCATTAGCCTCCAGTGCCATGGCCAGGGCTGGTGAACAGCTCCAGAAAACCAAATAAGAGAAAACTGAGGAATTGGTTAGAACAGTCCTGGTACATCTGGAGCAAGCTGAAGTTCAGAGGTCACTGCCTTCCCACCACTTGAGGGCTTAGAAAGATGCCCGCTCATGTGTTGTCCTGTCTTCCAGAGAAATCACCTTAGATTTCTGACAGACAAGCATTACCTGGTGACTATCACTCCTACTGAGCATAGACTATGGGAGGCAGGGGTTCAACTCAGGGATAGAAAGGAAGGAAGGAAGGAAGGAAGAAAAGAAAGGAAGGGAGGGAAGGAAGGAAGGATGGATGGAAGAAGAAGGATGGAAGGATGGAAGAATAGTTGCCTTGGGCAAGTTACTCAACCTCTTACATGAAATGAAGAGGTTGGAATAGATACCCCCAAGGTCCCTTCCAGCCCTAAATCCTTAGGGATCATGTGGTCCAAGCTCATTTCACACAGGAAGAAAATGACCATGTATGACATAAGTATATACATGTGTACATCCATCTACAGAAATAAATACTTATGTATATTGTTGTATACACAACTTATCACATGGGCATGTGTGGCATATTGAATACATGGCTACATATATACATGCCTATGCTATAGATCATACAGATAGACATATATAACATTGTATATGTGTATGTGTATTGTTCAGTTGTGTATGACTCTCTGTGACTCCATCTGGGAATTTCTTGGCAGAGATACAGGAGTGATTCACCATTTTCCCCTACAGCTCGCTTTACAGATGAGGAAACTGAGACAAATAGGATGAAGTGACTTACCTAGGGTCACATAGCTCGTAAGCATTTGAGGCCAGATTTGAACTCAGGTCTTCCTGACTCCAAGCCCTGAAGTCTTGGAGTCATAGCTATGTGACCCTGAGCAACTCACTTAACTGCATTTGTGTTAATCACTAAAAAAGGTAATGGTAAACCACTCAGGTATCTTTGCCAAGGAAACCCATAGACAATATGGTCTATGGGATCATGATGAGTCAAGCACCACTGAACAACAATATATAGATACACGATGTATATTACATGTGTGTACATATATGCGTTCCTGTCGTGTGCACATGTGATATATACATATGCTCTATGTATAACAGACGTATAGAAACACAGAGACACTATTTCTCCAATAGTATATGAGCTCCTTGGGAACAAGGATTGTTCCACTTTTATCTTTGTAACCCCAATGCCTAATATTATAAATAATATTTGCATTTTCACTCATTCATTCGCTCACAAGTGCCTGGCACATAGTATGATGGGTGAAAGATGAAATGACTGAGGAAACAAAGATTCCGTCTTCCCAACATACCAATTTATTAAGCAATGCATGCCAATTATCTGACAAATAGGAACCAGACCCTTTTCCTCAGCATAAACCTGGACCCTGAATACAGAGGAAATAGATTTTTATACATTTAAAACAATCAAATAAGGCCAATTGATTAAAAAACAACAATTAGCCAGGATACAAGATTAGGTAATCTGATTTCTACTTGGATGAAAGATGAAGGACTTTCCAATTAGAGAGGGAGAGAGCAAATAGGTACAATTCCCAAATTCAGAAAAAGAGACGTCCCACTCCCCTCTCACTAGTGTCTATTCAATCAAAGGAACAAGGAAATAGTAACAGATTGACCAGTGCAGAGTCAGTTTTCAAGTAAAACATATGAGTTGGCTGAGATGTATAACGGTGAGGAAACTCCTTACATCAATCTTTGGATCTGACTGGCTTTCTGGTCATCATAACCTTGGCCCATATTCCCAGCCATGCAGGGTTAAGTTCAAATGACGCAATAAGGTTTTCTCTCAGTTGCCACAACTGAATAGTTTCTCACAGGATGAAAACTGGACTAGACCCTTAATTGAACAGGAAGGAAACTGAGTCAGCTCCAGAATTGAGTCACACAATGGAGTCAGCGTGGTCCAGTCAATTTCCATGACCACTTGGTGTTCTTCTCCCCTCAGTTACCTCCATAGTAGACCCTTCATGAATATATTTGGATTGATTGATTGATTGCCTCTTAGGATAAATCATAGGCTCCTAGGAGGAGCTCAAAGGACACTCCCTTTTGTCTCTGTTCCTACAGTGCCTAGCAATATGCCTGGCCAGTGGTGCTTAATAAATGCTTGCTAATTGACTGATTAATAACACTAGGCTACATTGCTTCCAAGGAAATCTCTGGGAACATCTGGCCTAAGGCAGACAGTAGAAAAACACAGGACTCCCAAGATTCTCAGGGGCAGAGCAGTCCTCTTTGTCCTTACAAAGCCAGCTAGTCTAACTTGCTGAAACAAATCTGCAAGGAAAGCTTTCCAACGGTTTGAAGGCAGAGATTTGCCTGTGTCCAAAGAGATCTCCCGTTGGCCTGTCCCTGGTGCGTGAAGCTCTTCTATTAAACGTC
>CM053770.1:283950654-284017561 GCA_028658325.1 Potorous gilbertii | reverse complement strand
GAATCCAGTGACCAGATATTCATCAGGATGACTGGAGATGACCCAGGATGAGGCAGTCGGGGTTAAGTGACTTGCCCAAGGTCACACAGCTAGTGAGTGTCAAGTGTCTGAGGTGACATTTGAACTCAGGTCCTCTTGACTCCTACACTGATGCTCTATCCATTGCCCCACCTAGCTGTCCCTAACATATTAATTGTTAAAAATAATAACATATCTTGTTAAAATTCCCAAGGCCTGAGACTTGACCTATTAATCCACTTCTCTGACATGGAATGAGTACATCAGAATCTCTCCAAAGGGTGGGAGGTCAGCGATCAATCAGTATTTATTAAGCCTCTACTATGGACCAGGCATGGAACAAAAAGGTCCCTGCCTTCAAGGAACTTATGCTGTATGGGGGAACAACATGGATATAAATGGGTATGTGCAAAGCAGATACCTAGGAGGGGAGGCCCCAGCAATTTAAGAGGATCAGCTACAGACTCATTGGGACTGGAGCAGAGGAGGCCTTAGAGACACACTTTGCCTCCTACTCCGTTTTGCCAAGGTGTCCTGGAAGGCAAACGTGGCTCCCACCCAAGCTTTGCAGAAGTTAGAGCTGTATATATATTTCCCTGGCAAGTCTCTTGCGGGGAAGGCGGCTCGGAGGAGAAGCAATCCCTCATGGCAGAAACCACGAGGCCTTCGGGTGGCATGTCCCACCCGAGGACAGTGGTATGTGAGGGCTCCTGGCAGGAATCATAATCACTGGTGCTGAGATGAGCCCGGTGACGTGATCTCCTGGGGGGAAGTTGGCAGAGGCTGCTTCTTTCCATGTGGGCCACTTTCATGGGCTTTCTTGCCCACTTACCCCAGAGGAATGGGACACTGTGACCACAGCTCCAGTGAAAAAGGCCAGTAACTGGGCCATTCTTCCCTCATACCCTAGTTCTCCACCATGGGACATTTCACTCAGCTGTCATATCCCAGCCCCACTTAGCACCAGGCTCCCTGCTTTCCTTCCTTGGCTGTAGTGAGATCTGCCTCTCGATCAGCACTGAACCAGCAAGAGCTTGACCCAGAAAGTTCTGTCCCAGAAAGTTCTGTCCCTGTTCTATACCCCAACTCTTTGGCATCTCCTCTCCCACCCCCTCCTCCTCAAAGCAGAAACAGGCCCTGTCGCCTGTTTCCTGAGCTCCGGATGGCATGATCTCTTAATGCATCTGCCTGTTTACATTACCCAAATGCAAAGCAGCTTTGTTTATGGAAAAGACCTATTTCAGTTCCACATTTTCTCTCTCTACTCAGCAGACTTTCATCCAGGATGGTTGCTCACTTTCAGCAAGAAGCAGCAAAGCACCACAGCTCCTGGTCCTTCCTCCAAAGTCATGTTTGCTTTAAGAGGGAAGTAAGTGGGAACCTTCCAGAGTGGCAGTGGGGGGCTCTGCCCTAGAACACACCCGACAAATGGGAACTTCACATCTCAGGGCTAAGTCAGGGCCAAAGAGGGAGGTGCCCACTTATAAGGGGAATGAACAAGGTGATCTTTGAAGTCTCTCTCCGCCAGTTTAAGGGGCATAACAGAAAAGAAGCATGCCCCCTCAAGATGTTGGCACCCAGAGCAAAGCACCAGCTGAACCACCCTACATACAGTCCTTATGATCTCTAAACTCCTTTTGAATTGTGATAGTCTGCAATTCTGGGACACTCCATTTCCTTCTCAAATAAGAGGACACGTGGACAGAAAGAAATAATCACCTGGGAGAGGCAACCCCAGGGCTGGAGATTGAGCTCTCCTTGGAATCAAGACTTGGTTTCGAGTCTCAATTCTAATACTGCATGAGTGGCTTTAGACAGGTCATTTCGACTTGAACCTTGGTTTCTTCCTTATGTAAAATGAGAATTAGACTAACTTCTTTTCCAGTTCTAAAATCTGGGATCTCATGATTCAACTAAGGTGAGTACTTAACTGAATAGGAAAATATTTAATGGGGTCTCAGTACGGTATTTATTTTGTTAAGGACTGAACGTATAGATTATTGTTGTTTAGTTGTTTTCAATCATGTTGACTCTTCATGACCCTCTCTGATTTGGGGGGATTTTTGGAGGCAATTAGAGTTAAGCAAGTTGCCAAAGGTCACACAGGTAGTAAGTGTCTGAGGCTGGACTTGAACTCAGGTCCTCCTCCTGACTCCAAGGCTGGTTCTATTCACTGTACCACCTAGCTTCCCCTTGCTTTGGGGTTTTCTTGGCAGATACTAGAGTGGTTTGTCATTTCCTTCTCCAGTTCATTTCACAGATGAGGAAACTGAGCAAACAGGGTTAAGTGACTTGTCCAGGGTCCCACAGCTAGTATGTGCCTGAAGAGATACAAATACAAATAAACAAAATGATCCTTGCCCTCAAAAAAGCTTACACTCTAATAGGGAAAGATAATACATTTAGGGTAGTAGTGGCCAGCAGAAAGAATGTTTTGGCCGAGAAAGTCAGAGGTTCTTTCTGATTCTGAACCTATGAGTCCAACTATGGAGCCCTTTGGGAATTTTCTGAAGGATTCGGTGGTAACAGACATGGTACCAGGTGGGATATGGAAAGAACCATTCTTGTGCCCAAAGGTGAAAAGAAGGGATTCTGGGTTACAGAGGATGGAAGCCAGATACAGTTGCATTGCAGAGGAAGATGCACATTCAGTGACTCTGCTAGGCATTCCATAGAGCAAGGAAGGATTCTTGGAATTTTATGCCATGGGGCCCCTTTGGCAATGTCTGGTGAGGCTGATAGACTTCCTTCTCAGAATTCTGTTTGTTGCCTATATTCATAAACATAGGAAAAATAAATTTAAAATGTAGTTCTTCCATCCAAGTTCACAGACCCCTGAACTCTATCCATGGATCCCAGTTTAAGAACCTCTGCTCAGAGAAGCAAGAAGAGGGGGTGATTAGAGGAGGGACAAAACAGAGAGGGACAGAACAGAGACTGGAGGTGTTGACAGTGAATGTGCAGTGGGGCCAAGAGAGCACCCACAGTGGAGAACGAGGATAAAGCAGCAGCTTCAGGTATTACTGCCCTCTTCTCCACAGCCAACTCCTGTACATCTCAGGCATGTGGAAATAATATGAGATACCCCAGTAGGAGGCCTGGATCAAGGGTGGTTTTAGGGATCCATAGCAGTAGTAAGTCAAAATGAGGAGGAGAAAGAAATTTTGAGTCACATCAAATGAAAAGGAAGACACGTTCCTGGTGGCCCCGAGCTGAGGCAGCTGTTACCAGGTGCTTGCACCTAGAAACACAGACATAATAAGTCTAGGACTGCCTTATTTAAACTAGGGGGACAGGAAATAAAGGATGTAGAAGAAGAAAAAATGGACTTAGAATCATAGGACCTCCCTCCAGCCAGGAAGACCCAGAGCACATCACTTCCCCTCCCTCTGGCTAAGTTTCCTTTTCTGTAAAATGAGGGCATTAACCTAGATGGCTTCTGAGGTCTCTTCCATTTCTATAACTTTCATTCTGTGATGAGGCCTAAAAGCAAAATGGTCACTGACTGTCAAGCGATTAAAAAAGGAACTGAGTTCTTTCTTTCAAACAGGCACTCCCCGTAGAGGAATAAGCGCTCTGGTCAGATTACAGGACACTCCACATCCCCAAGAAAACCTACATCACTGAATAATCATAGATGGAACATTTAGAACTGCTAATGACTTGAGGGTAGCGAGGTGGTAGAGTGCATAGTGCTGGGCCTGGAGTCAGGAAGACCTGAGTTCAAATCTTATACTGACTAGGTGACCTTGGCCAAGTCACTTAACCCTGTTTGCCAGAGCTTCCTCGCCTGTCAAATGAGCTGGAGAGGAAAATGGCAAACCACTCTCCACCAAGAAAACCCTAAATGGGGTCACGGAGAGAGTCGGACACAATTAAACAACAACAAATGACTCGTCTCCTCTAAAACCAGACCCACAATAAGTATGGGACCATTGATCTAGTAGAGTACTATTTCTGAGAACTTTTCCTCTGATTTACAAAATGGAGCTTTAATGAGACAGAATGGATTAAATTGTCCTCAAAGCCAGGAAGACCCTGGCTCATGTCCAGCTCCTGCCATATACTGACTGTGGGAAACTTGGTATGTTACTTAACTCCTTATTGTCACAGGTGACCCAGCCAAGGCCTGGGAAGCATCAGAGTCAACATAGTTTGCCAGGAGCCATGACTGCATATAGCCTCTAGGCTCTGGTAGGTCTAGTTCCTCACTTTAGATGCTCAAAGGGTCACCGCTGACCATCTGAAAGTCATATCAGAAAGAATTCTGTTGTACAAAGCCCACTATAACCACAGACCCTCTAGAGGGGCTGAGGGTGGCAAGCATGACTTTCCTTAATAAATACTTGATGCACACTCAACAAATATTGAATTAAGTTGACCAAGTGACTGGAGTAAAAGGCCATTTGGGAACATCTGAGAACCTAAGTGGGTGTTGGGGTATTGCTTCTCAACCAGCAGGTTATGCATGGCAAGACATGGCACAGACATCTATGATCTGTCTTGGTTTTTCTCTGCCACTTCTCCTCTCCCTCTTCTAGCTTCTCCTGATCATTGAGAGGCAGCACGGCAGTGGAAAGAGCATTGGATTGGGAATTGGAGAACTTGGCTTGGAAGGCCATCTCCACTGCCTATCATCTGTGTAACTTTGAGCAAGTCACTTCATTCCCCTGGCAGAATGGATCAACAGTCAATCAATTGTATTCTCTTGGGTTGGTTTGGACTGTATGGTGTTTATATTGTGTTGTGATATATTTTATACTGGATTACACTGCATTATCTCAGGCTGGTTTATATTACCTTGTATTGTACCGTCCTTTGTTGTATTCCACTATATCGTGTTGTGGCATGTGATTTTGTTTTGAGATGTGCTGCATTGTACCATATAGTATTTGTGGTGTTATGTTCTATTGTCTTGTGATGTTTTTTGTTCTACTGTGTTATACTACTGTATTGTGCCATTGTGTTGTGTTGCATCTTGTTCTGTGGTCATGCTGGTTTATCTTATTGAATTCTATCATGATGCTTTGTGATAGATACACAATATCATCATAACATATTGCATAATATTATGTTGTGTTGTGATGTCCTGTGTAGGGCTGTATTGTAGTATGTTACATTATGTTTCATGTTGTGTTGTATTGTACTGCACTGAATCATTTCATATTATTGTTGAACTGTATTGCCCTATGTAGTATTGTACTGTCATATACAGGCATATCACATCAAATTGCATTGAAATTATTCATCCTTGGCTGAGCTGGGGAGGAGCTACCCGAAGGAAAATCCACTCCTCTTTCTGTTTCCTGGACTCTTCCCCCAAACACTTTCAAGACCTCTCTTTGGACATCCAGGTAGTAACAGTTCTGAATGTTGCCTCCATCTCATCCAGTGGGATATCCTTGGGATATGCAGATGCTCTCTAGGCTGCATGAAATTTGGTTGGAAGGAAAGGGGACCAACAGTCAGGGTACCAGTGCCTCTGCTCCCAGACTGATAGTAGGTCCTCCAGGCATATGTCCTCAGTTTGAAATCTTGGACTTCTTTGCACTGGTGACTTTCAACTACCAAAGGAGATATTGTCTATCAAAGCCTGCTGCACCAGCCACTTCAGATTTATTCGCAAAGCCATTGAAAAAACATTTCCAAGGGAATAAATCTGAATCTGCCAACTCCCTCCAATTCTTTACTTATCTCAGGTATTGATTTTTGTCTCAGAGATTTAAACCTCTCAATTTGTTTCATGAGACACTTGTCGAACTGAATGACAAGAAAAAAGACAGCGATAGATATTTTCCGTAGCAGTCTTAAGCAGAAGTAAAGAGCATTTCTTTGAAATCAGTTTTCCTCTTATGACACATAGGGAATTGTATTTCCCACAAGCTGGAGTAGGAGGCTTTTTGACAAGGGAGGTCCAGTTCAACTGCTGCCAGGGCTTCCATAGTCAGTCTGTAAGCAAAAAGCAAAGCTAATGTGTAAGATCTCTCTACCCCAGGCAAATAAGAGACTCTTTGGACTGTATTTTCTTATCTGTAAGTCACTTTCACATCAAAGCACCATACAGTACTCCTGGTAGAGAAAACCAGTCACTTTTATTCATCTATCAACTTAAAAGACCATGGAAATTTTCTGTCTTCTGATACTTCCTTCTCTCATTTTCAATGGAAACTGAGACATCTTGTTTGGAGATTGAATGAATATATACTGTATATAGTCACCCTGGGCTCCAGACCATGCTACACATTCCATCCAGTGTGTCAATCAAGGTCATTTTGTCATTTACCTATTGCTTGTGAGAAGGACTTGTCATTTACTCCCCTATGATCTACTTATCCTGTGACCTCAAATCAACCCTCTTCCCTGGCTACCATTCTCCTTTGTACATTATTTTTCCCTATTAGAATGTAAACTCCTTGAAGGTAGGCATTTACTCTTTTATTTTTTTCCATTGGTACCCCAGCCCTTAAAGAATTTATTTTCACCGATCTGCTATAGCTGTCCCCTTGAAGGTTTCTTTTCATCTATTCTATATGTATCTTGCAGTTACCTAATTATTTACATTTTGTCTTCCCTATTAGAATGTAAGCTCCCTGAGGCCAGGGACTGCTTTTTCTTTGTATTCACAGCACTTAGCACAGTGTCTGGTATGTAGTAAATGCTCAATAAGTGCATTCAATAGATCTGATTGATTGATTGATAAAAGGAGACATCAAGCATATATCTTAAGGAATTGAAATAATAAGAAGAGAAGGTGGGCTAGTCATTTGGCATTGGCAAAAGGAAATGGGTAGTGGCCCAAGTGCTCCCCATTATGCCTGTGATGTTGAGAGACATCAAAACAATTGCCCTTCTACCCTCAGAATATTGAATCCAGTGGTACATCTATGAGATGACATGGACTTGAGTCCCACAGGATGGGCAGAATGGACAGGATGAAATCTATGTCACTGAATGAGATTTCCAAATCAATAAGATCATAAATCTATTTGAGCATCCCCAGTACTTGGTACATAGCAAGGACTTAATGTGTTTCAAACCACTAATGACTAAAGAAATGAAAAAGGGGATCTGCCTCATACCCACAAGTTGACACAATTGAACCAAAAAAAAAAGACATTCTGGAGGGGCTGTAGGGAAGCAGGCACACTAATGCATTATTGGTGGAACTGTGAATTGATCCAACCATTCTGGAAAGCAATTTAGAACTATGCCCTGAAAGTCACTAAACTGTGTGTACCCAGTGATACTGCTACTAGATCAATAGAATTAAATGAAAAGAAAAAGCACCAATATGTAAAAAAAAATACTTGTAGCAGCTCTATAGAACTGAAAACAAGAGAAGTGCCCATCAATTAGGGATAGCTGAAGAAATTATGTTATATGAATGTAAAGGAATACTTCCGTGCTATGAGAGACCATGAAGGGGATAGTTTGAAAGAAATCTGGGAAAACTTATATGAACTGATGCAGAGTGAAGTGAAAAGAACCAGGAGAATAATTTATACAATACATCAGTATAAAGAAAAACAACTTTGAAACATTTGAAAATCCTGAATAACACCAAGACTTAAAATTCTGAATAACACCACCAAGGCTTTAGAAGACCAATGATGAAGACTGCTATCTATCTCCTGACATAGAGTACAGATTGAGACATGCTATATTTAGAACTAGCCAATGTAGGAATTTGTTTTGCCTGAATATGTCTATTTGTTACATGGGTTTGTTTGTTTCTTCAGTGGTAGGTGCCATTGATGTCTCAACTATCATATTATTATAGAATGATCAGTGTCATCCAAGAGCAGCAGACAAAAGCCCATATGGTATGAGTGTTGGGGACAGCAGAGAGATTTCTGAGCAGCTAATGTTATGATAGGCTTCCATTCTTCATTCTAGGTGGTTTTTCTGCAGCATCCCTCAAGATGAAAGGAATCCAAGGGATAGATCTCAGTTTTGTCAGTGGTCCTAGGGAAGAATCCATAGACCATGCCACTCATCTTGTCTTTCTGGGACCACAGAGGTAAGGAGCACAAAGATTATAGTAGTAAGACCTCCAGGGAAATTGTCTGTTGACAAATACAGATGCCTTCCAACTCCGCTCTAATCTGTATGTTGAAAACTTCATACTAAGATCTTTTTCTCCCTTCCACCCCCTTCCCCCCTAAGGCATTCCCATCTCTGACATAGATGTGCCTCACTCTATGGAATAAATGAATTCTTATGAAATGAATCTTGGTCCAGGTAGGCTCTGCCCTTAAATGCTCTGCATTCCTACAGACCATATCTCACAGTAGATGGTCTTGCAGCCAAGATGAGTAATCATCTGGTTACAAGTGTCAACAGCAGTAGCAATGACAAGAAATGATGGTAAGAAGTTAATTTGAGTTCCTTTATTAGGCAAAGTTTTTAAAAGATATTTTCCCATAACTCATTTTCCTGACACTCAGAATTAGCCATAATATTGCCCTGATCTGCTTTCTGGTCTTTCTCCCATAGTTTTCTTACGCATACTTCACAGTCTGGTCAAACTGTTGATTGAATCTCATTGTAAAATTGATACATGTTAATGTTGGAGAGCAAAGATCCAAGAGTCATGCTGAGAATGCTGAAACCATCAGTTGTGGGCAACTGCTTTGGTTTTCTCTTTTTTATTTGCTGCAAGGGATAGTTTATTGGGAAGTAAAAGGGAGAACAACATAGTTGAGAATAAAGGTGATCCAAAGACAGAAGATATCAATAAAAATTTTAAGACAACATATAAAACCTTTTAAAGCCACAAGTAGTAAGGAAGAATGATCATTTTCTGGTAAGAATGTTCGTTCTCCTACTCCAAATAATCCACAAAACACAAATAAATGAGTAAATGAAGCCCAGAGTGACAGACACTACTTTTCTCCCCATTTGAAGTAAAAAAAAATTAGCAAGGCTTTGAAAATCCCAACATCTGAGCTGGCCATGTGCCAGTGACTATTAGAAATGACCTGCATTTTGGTTTTTGTTTCTTACACAAGGATAGATAGTATTTGAAGAGTGTTTATGCTTTGATCTTTCTCTTCACAAAATCTTTCCTTTGATGATATTTGATGATTTAGAGCCTGGATAGAAATAACTTTGTAGCTTTATTCTGTTTGCTGCACTCATCATCCTGGTGCAGAGACCTTATAAGACTATGGCAGCAGAAGCCAAGCTCTAGGAGATCCTCCCAATCAATCAGTTAAGTGAGGAAGGAATAGTGAGCAAGAATTTATTAAGGGTCCATAATGTGTACAGGAGCCGTTCTAGGTGCTGGTGATACAAAGATAGTCCCTACCCTCCAGGAGCTTACCATTCAATCAGGGAAGATCACACACACACACACACACACACACACACACACACACTGGTGTTTACACATTATATATTTTATACATGTATATATACACACATACATGTATGTCCATATATATGCACATATACATGTATACATGTACAAAATATGTACAGAGACTGGAAATTGAGGAGATCAGAAAAAGCTTCATGTAGGAGGTAACATTTGAGCTAAGCCTTGAAGGAAACTTGAGTTTCTACAAAGTAGAAGATGCATTTTAGGCATGGAGAGTAGCCTGCAGAAAGACCTGGAGATGTGAAATGGAATATATATGAAGGACACCAAGGAAGCCAAGCTGGACAATCTTTTAATCTTTTCTCAGCAACAAATTGCACATCTGCAGCTAAGGGCAGAGAAGCTTATTACCTCAGGTGTGGACACCAGGAAATGGATGGTTTGGGCCACAACTAATGAAGAAAGCTCATTAAAACACGATAGAAGATTATGAGGGGAGAGTACCCACATACATGAAATCACAAGTCCTTAAATATTATTTCTGCGATTTTCCCCAGGAGTTTGTTTAAGTAGACAATATCTATATTTATGACACTTCCTAACTATGTCTCTCCTCTCTCCTCCCCTCCTCCTCTCTCTTCTATTCTCTGTGTTTCTCTATCCTTCTATCTCTCTATGTCTCTGTATCTCTCTATCTCTCTGTCCTTCTATGTCTCTTTATCTGTCTATATCTCTGTCTCTGTGTGTATGTGTCTGTCTATTTGTCTCTCTGTCTCTCTCTCCATACTCTAATTGGGTACATTTGTCTCACCAAACACTTGACTGCTCTACCATAAAATGTTGAGTATTTTAGCAATAAGAAGTCTCCAATAGTGAACAACAAATATTCTGATGTATCATGGGTTGTATGTATCACTGTTGCCTACAGAAGAAAATGCAAACATGTCCTTCACTGACACTTCAACACAATATGACTGCAGAAATGATACCATGAAGTGGCCAGTTATGGCCACTGCTTCCCTCAATTTTTATGTGCTAGTTTCAGGCAGCTCTAGCACGGAAGATAGGGTAGCATATTCCTCGGAACTACAGCCTCCAGCTACTGCCTTCCTACCTTCTAACTCAATTACATTGTTGTTGCACAACTTTATTTTCATGTTAATCAGAGAGTATGTTGGAAATAAGGTGGGCTTCACAGCCTCTCCTGTTAGTTCATTGGTTCATTCTCTAGCAGTGTCTCTGAAATATGTTTTGGGGTCATAAGACTCAATCAAATAAGGTTAAGCAGGAGTCATAAAGAATTTTCTAATCTTAATGGTCTGGGACTAAGGACTTTGAATTAACACTAGACAGAGGCAGTCTAAAGAAAAGACAAATTTCTCCTGGGGGCACTCTTTCTGAATTTCATTGGCTTGGCTCAGCTAAATCAGGTGATTCGTAGCTTCAGTAATGGAATAAAGGAGCTGCCAGTCTGCCCTTGTCAAGGAAAGGCTTTCTAGCCATTGCACTCTAGCGAACAGCAGCTGAAACCCACAAGATAACAGCAGAGCATAGCAACGATAAAAACCAATGGAAATTCCTATCCAATACAGCATTATACCCAGCGCAAAAGTTGAATGCCTGCCAGAAGCAATGTACCTAGAAGAAACAATGCATCCATTAAAAAGCAAAGATTAAATGCTCAAGAGGGAACAGCAGAAAATAGAACTGTGAGGACTTTGGTAACTCCACAGTATCAGAGGTATGATTTGCCACATCCATGATAACATAGCCACATATATTCCGGTTCTGTGACCCTTAAAGCATGTTCCCTATTTACATATATTATGTGTCTTCTATGTGTTTTCCCCAATTACATATGTTCTCTTTAAGCATATCTTACCCCTACATAGTTACCTGTGGGCATAGGTCCCTCATTGGGGATCTTCGTTATGCTTTGGAATTGATTGTGTGCCATGGGAATCAATGGCACAAGACCTCTCAGGATGGCATGACCACATCAGAGAGCAAAGCAGAATTGAGCTAGCACAGAAGAAGCATTAGATGCACAAATTTAGAGAATCCACCCCAAATGTTCACACAGACTATTTGTGCCCAACCTATGGTAGAGCATTCCAAGCTCATTTTGGTCTTATCAGCCACAGGGGGACACACTGAAATTGACTCTAGCATAGTGATGGCATGTTGCTTCTCTTTGAGAAGGAAGGGTACAACCAACTATGCTATTAAATTAAATGTACTTTATTATGAGCTGATGTGTCCTCTGGCAAAACACATCATTTTGAGTAGGTATTGGCCCAGAGTGCTTTGAGTGAGGTAAATTTCCCAGAGAGACCACACGTGAGGGGTTTCCAAGGTGCTGGACATTCTTTGTCCCATGTGGTCCTCACAACACCGTAAGGTAAATAGCATAAGTATTATTACAGCCACATTATAGATGAAGAAAGCCCAGATTAGAGAGGTAAAGTGACTGGTCTACCATAACCCAGTTGTGTTCGTCCTTCGTTGCCAAAGAAGACCATGCCATCAGAGAAATGATGACATGACTTGCACTTGACTTTGTTTTGAGTGAGGAAGGGCTGTGTAGGTCACCAGCCTATGTATATTATATGTGTATATAATACACAATAATATGTATAATATATATATATATATATATAATACAGTCTATGTATATATATATGTGTGTGTGTGTGTGTGTGTGTATTAACCCACTTAATACACGACAGAGCCAGGACTCAAATATATTCTCTCACCTGGTTCTCCTTGCACATACTTCATTCAGGATGACTGTCTGGGATCTGGGATCCCGTGGACTAGAATGACAACAAATATTTGAAAATACAAATAAAATCACCAAGTATGGGATTTATAGAACCTTGGCATACCTTGGAGATAGTGTGGGTTTGGTTCCAGTCAATAGCAATAAAATAAATATGGCAATAAAAGAAGTCACATGAATTTTTTGGTTTCCCAGTGCATATAAAAGTTATATTTACATTATACTGTAGTCTATCAAGTGTGCAATTTTTATGTTTAAAAAATGCAATGCACATACTTTAATTAAAAAATACGTTGTCGCTGAAAAATACTAACCATCATCTCAGCCCTTAGTAAATCATGAGCTTTTTGCCAGTGGAGGGTCTTGCTTTGGTGTTGATGGCTTCTGACTGATCAGGGTGGTGGCCATGACAATTTCATAATATAAGACAAAAATGAAGTTTGTCACGCTAGTTGACTCTTCCTTTCACTTGAACACACTTAGAGGCCATTGTAGGGTTGTTAATTGGCTTTATTTCAATATCATTGTGTCTCTGGGAGTAGGAGCAAGGAGAGAGAGAGACAGAGAGAGAGAGGGAAGGGCAGGTCAATGGAGCAGTTAGAACACACACAACATTTATCAATTAAGTTTGCCATTTTATGTGGGCGTGGTACATGGCATCAAAAAAATTACAATAGGAACACCAAAGATCACTGATCACAGATCACCGCAACAGATATAATATTAATGAGAAAGTTTGAAATATTGCAAGAATTACCAAAATGTGACAAAGACACAATGCGAGCACATGCTGTTGAAAAAAACCGCACTGATAGACTTGCTTAACACAGAATTGCCACAAACCTTCAATTTGTAAAAAAAAAAAAAAAAAAAAAAAAAATGTGACATCTGGGAAACAAATTCTAATAAAATGTGGTTTGCCTGTACCTGTGAGCCAAGACCTCCTACGAGTCATGTTTCAGCTGTCCTCATAACTTTCATAAGATGCAAATAAGAAATACTTTGAATTATTCCCATCTTACACAGAGGAAAATCAAGGCACAGAGCAGGAAACAGACCTATGTGACTCTATCTAGTGAGCCGATAGCAAAACCCAAGGACTGAATCCCAGAATCTTTTCCTTTGGATTCCTGAATTTCTCTGTCTACCAGTTGTCCTATCAGATATTTTTGTGTTCAAATATCTGTACATTGAAGTCACAAAAGAAAAACATCAAAGGCCGTGGAGGAAAGTGAGTGCCCAACAGATACAGAGGCATAACGAATTTCCTTTCACCTTGAAAGCAACAGCATCCGTGAGTAATGAAGCTAGGGATAAACTATTACCCTCCTGCCTCATCATCTGCGGGCACAGGCCGTGTTTTTTACTGCCTAAATATTTCACTTGGATTTGGTGTTTCAGGAGGCAAGGGCACAAAGCACATCACCTGTTTGCGACTTTCTTTAGCTTCCTTTCTTTCGAAATTCCCAATCAGCACAAGCTTTGGGGAGGATGAAGCTCACAGGGCTTTGGACATATCAGGACATATTAGGAAAGGGATAATCAAGTCTCTTATAAAACACAACTGGCTGACCTAAGGATAAGCAAGTCAGAAATACAGATCTTGATGTCTCTCTCCCGGTTATCAACGGCCTTCAGAACTAAAGGGAAGACTAGTGGAATAACCAAATATCAGGGCTCCAAGGTTGATGGAATCCAACCCTCTCATTATAGAAGAAGAAACTGAGGACAGGAGTGACTTGCCTAAGGTCACCCAACTAGTTAATGGTAGAGTCAGGAATTAGATCTCCATCTTCCCTTCCAGGCTAATAGTTTTCAGATGACCTCACAAGCCATCTGATCCAATTTACACCTGAGGGAGACTCCCCTTTACCACACCTCAGACAAGGGGTCACCATCCATCATTTCCTTGATGACCTCACTACCTCCAGAGTTAACCCATTATACTCTTGAACAGTTTCACCTCTTAGGAAATTGATTTTTTCTTCCCTCTAACACCCATCTTAAATAAACTTATTTTGACAACTTCATCCTGTTGTTCCTAACTCTATCCCATGAGGCTAAGCAGGATGAGTTGATACCCTCTTCCCTATGACAGCCCTTCAAATGCCTGGAGACAGCAATCATGTCTCCCCTAAGTCATCTCTCCTCTGCCTTTTTGATCCTCATTTGGCACAGACTTATCACCATCCTCGCCATCCTCTTCTGGACGCTCTCCACCTTGTCAACATCCTTCTTAAAACATAACACTCGTAACAGATCATGATGCAATATTGTATTCCTTAGCAACAGTTCCTTAACAAATAAAAATTTATCTGTGATTGAATAACAACAATAAAGATAATAAAAATAATAAAAAAAATTTATGTTACATTTTAAAACTGGCAAAACATTTTATCTATAGAAGAACATAAGCACAGGATGTCAGTTGACAGGGGTCTTGGCATCTGTCTAGTTCCTACTCATGGCACCATCCCCCAAAACCGGCAGTCCAGTAAGTGCCCTATATAGCCCAGGGGTAGGGGAACCTGTGACCTTGAGATCACATGTGAACCTCTAGGTCTTGTACCTTAGGCCCCACTTGAGGACCTACAGAGTCACATGTGACCTTGAAGCCATTCTATTCCTGTTGAGGCAGCCCGTTCTATTTCTGGCTAGTCCTAAGGAAGCCTTTCCCGAAGCAGAGCTCAAACTTACCCTTCTACAGTTCCTGCCCTTTGCTCCTAGTTCATTTGTATCTGGAGTTAAAGAATTTAGGTTCAAATCTCACTTCTGATACTTATTACCCATATGGTTACTTCTCCTCTCTGGCCCTCAGTTTTCTAATCTGTAAAGTGAGAGAGTTGGACCAAGGATCTTTATCAGCTCCATAATGGTGATCCTTTGATGGAATTTCATTCACAGATTATGAGATCATAGATTTCAAGATGGAAGGGAATTATCCAACCTGCTCATTTTACAGATGAGGAAACTGAGTCCCAGAGCAGTGAAAGCCAAGATCACACAGGTAGCACATGGGAGAGTCGGGATTCTCTAATCCCAAATGAGGCACACTTTCTGCTGCATCCTACATATCTTAGCAACAGTAGGTTCTGCAAAGAACTTTAATGTGCCTCATTCCATTTCACCATCTATGAAATACAGGCATTAATACATATCCTTTCCTGACTTGTCTTATCAGAAGAGCACAGGTTGGGGAAGGTTGGCCAGCCCTCAAAGATCTTTCAGATGAAAATAAAGACCCTCCTGTACCGTTCAGTTTAGATTTCTGCCACCTCATTGCTTCATTCTATGTAGTTGTATTGCTACCACCTCCCCACAACACTTGGCACATAGTAAGTACTTAATGAACCTTTGTTGACTGACTGCCTGATTCTAAGACATAGCCATTACAAAGACAGGAATGAGAAATGAGTTCCTTTCCCTTTCCCTTCTGTATTCCCACAATAAGCCCCTGAAAATCATTTCTCTCGTGCTTCAGCCATACTCCTTTGTCCTAGCAACAGAGATTCTTCAATACAGTGAGAGCTGGAGTGAATTGTGCTGGTCATGGAAATCCCCACAGGGACATTATCCCCTTGGCATTGGCCTAACCCTAGCCCAAGTAAGATCTATGCCACCCAAGTTGAATTCAGGAGTCTAGTGACTGAGCCCTAGGCTTCTGAGCTCAGAGACACCAGCCAGGTATATAATCAGAGAGCTTTATATGGTAATTGAGGCTCACCTATAATATTTTGAGAATTCTGAACCTCAGTTCCTTTGGTCTCTAGCTTCTCTGGTATTTTTCCCTATTAACTAACTCCTCTTTTATTCAAACTAATTGAGGAAAAGACCTAGCAAGTTGGAGCTTGGTTTAGTGAGGCACAGGACTGGAAAACCTGGCTCTGATAATTTACTGTGTGACCTTGGGAAATCTATTTAACTTTTCTGAGCCTCACCTATAAAATAGAGGTAATAACACTTGTATGACCTTTCTCAAAGGACTGTTGAGGGTAAAAAGGTATTTGTGAACCTTAAAGCATTAGAGAGATGTGAGCTATTATGATAGAAATGTCATTTTCTATATTACCTTTAGATGAATTAAGTAATTAAAATAAACACTAATAAGTATCTCCCATCAGACCTTTTTTTAATAATGTCATAAGAACTCCCCTTCCTCCCCAGTGCCATACTTCAGATCACCACTATCCACCATCTTCTCTTTTGCTCCAGTCTCAGAAGATGAGGAGGTCCTTCTCCTTGCTAATGTCAAACCCTCTACTTATGCCCTTGACCTCTTCTCCTCCCATCTCCAAGAGATCACCCCTTTAATCATCCCCTGTCTCTCCTTAATTTTCAACCTCTTCTTATTCACCCTTTTCCTGTTAACCTACAAATGTTCCCAAAGTTTTTCCATCCTTAAAAAAAACTTTCACTTGATCATATCATCCCCACAAGCTATCCTCCCATACTTTTCCTCCTTTCACAGTCAAACTCTTAATATATAAGAAAGGATGAAAAGGATGATTTTGGAAAAGACTTACATGGACTGATGCAGAGTGAAGTAAGTAAAACCAGGAAAACAATTTATAGAATAACATTTTACAGAAAAACAACTTTGAAAGAATTAAGAACTCTGATCAATTCAAGGACTACCAATCATGATTTTGGAGGGAGGGAGGAAGAAAGGAAGGAAGGAAGGAGGGAGGAAGGGAGGGAGAGAGGGAGGAAGGAGAGATTTATTAAGTCCTACTATGTGCCAGGCACTGTGCTAAATATGTTACAAATATCGCACTGCAAGGAAGGAAGGAAGGACTTATTAAATCCCTACTATGTGCCAGGCACTATGTTAAGCACTTTATAAATATTTGATTCTCACTGAAAGGTAGGTGTTATTGTTATTTTCATTTTGTAGTTGAGTAAACTGAGACAAATAGAAATAAAATGACTTGTCTAGGGTTACACAGCTAGTAAGTATCTGAAGCAAGATTTGAATTCAGGTCCTCCTGACTCTAGATCCAACAATCTGAATACAGCAGCACCTAGCTGAGGATGAAGCATGCTACCTCTTCACAGAAAGACAGTTGACTCAAAGTTTTGACCAATACATATACTCAAACACAGCCAATGAGAGAACTTGTTTTGTTTGACTATGCACACTGATTACAAGGAATGATTGGGGGGGGGGGCGGTATTTGGAAGATAATCAATCACTCAATAAACATTTTAAAAGCACCTAATATATCCCAGGAGGATAGGTAAAAAAAAAAAAGTGACACAGTGGATAGATCATCAGACCATCAGTAAAACTAATCTTCATGAGACCAAATCCAGCCTCAGACTCTTAGTAGCTGGGTGACCCTGGGCAGGTCACTGAACCCTGTTTGCCTCAGTTTCCTCATCTGTAAGGAATTGGTAAACCACTCCAGCATCTCTGCCAAAAAACCCCACCCAAAAAACCCACTCATGAAGAGTTGGATGTAACTGAAACAATTTAACAACAGCAACTCCATGCCAGGCACTGTGCTAAATATTGGGGACATTAAAAGAGGTTCCTCAAGGAGCTCACTTTCTAATGGGATGAGTGATCTTCCCAGTGGAAAACAGGAGTCACAGCCAGCTTAAGTCCAAGCTTTCATGCCTCTATGGTCTATCCATTATACCATACTGCTTCGAATGATTGGTTGATAAGACTTTAAATAAACTGAGATTTTAACTTTTGCGTGTCCTGGACACCTTGAGCAGGCTGGGGTAACTGATGGACTCCTTCTCAGGATAATGTTTTTTAATACATAAAATAAAATACATAGGATTATAAAGGAAGCCAGGTATATTGAAATAAATGTAAAAGAATTATCCATTTTTTTAAACAGATCATGATATGAAACCTAAAATAAATCAATAAAATTCAAAAAATAATCAGCAGCATCCATAAATGCCTCCAAGTTGACAGAGGTCCTTTTTAAAAAATGTGTTCTCATGGGTAGGCTAAATATAACCTCTGCAGTCTTATTTGAGTCATCTCTCTGCTCAACAAGCCCTTTCTTCATAGAGAGTTGGACTGTGGTAAGGTCACAAATTTGAAATTAGTGAAGTTGAAATTAAGAATGTTTGATAATTTGGAGGTGAGAGGCTAGAATACCAACTCCTTCGAACAACTGTCTCCCAAAGGCCCCTTGTAATGGCCCAGCAAGTGTAGCAAAAGTGCTGGCCCTTCTTCCACATTAGGGACAGCTCGGAGCTGTGGTTTCCCCAAGCCCACCACAACAGACCAAGCAATGCAACTGATGCTCGTCCAAGAGCCCGGGAGCTTGTTTACAAGGGCACAGTTGCTCACGGGCTTTTTCCCCCCTTTCATTTTTAATGAGAAACAGAGTCTGTGGGCCCTCCTTTGGCTCTGAAATTGGACAATTACACAGGGAGCTGCATGCCAGGAAGCCTGACCCTCCATTTTCCAAACAAAGCATCCCCAGAAAGCTGCCCAGGAGAGGGTCAGTTCAGAAGCCAGGTTGGAATGGCACAGGTTTGGTGTGCAAGAAAAGGATCTGGTCATTGTGGCATCATCTCTAGAAGGCTGTGTCAGTGTGTTGGGATGGGGAAGTGGAGGAAGGGAAAGGAGCAACGATGACCTATTTACCAGAGCCAATCCAAATACAGATCAATCAAGTCCACCTGTGACTCATATTTTCTGTGCGATCCTGGGAAAAATCACTTATCCCATGAGATTGTGAGTTCCTTGAGGGCAGGGACTGTCTTTTGCCTCTTTTTGTATCTCTGGCATTTAGCACAGTGCCTGAGATGAAGTTGTCATTGGATCATTTCAGTCATGTCTGCTGTAACCCCATTGGGGTTTACTACTCTCTCAGCTGAGTCTTGCAACAATCCCACTAGGTAGATAACATAAATCCATTATTGCACACAATTCACAGATGTTATCATCCCCATTGAACAGAAGCTTGAATCTAAGTGACTTGCCCTTGGTCCAAGAGTATCTAAGTGTCAGAGGAAGGGTTGGAATTCAAGGATTCCTGATTGAATTCAATAGTAACACTCTGTTCTGCTTTTCTTCTTGGTGAATTTGAGGCAACCAAGCTCTCCAAGGAAGGACCTGACCTAAGCTAAACACAAATTTTATAGAAGGGGAAATGTTTCTGAGTAGAGAGAGACCTTTGACAGGTTAGTTGTCAATTCAGTACTAACATTGACTGCAAAGACCAAGTGCATCTTGAGTCAGAATTCTGGCTCATCCCATCAAAACATCTGAAAGATCCCAATCTCTTTTGTTAACTGCAATTGAACAATGAAAACTAGACACCAGGTGGGGAGGAACAGGATGTAGTCGGAACTGATCACAGTATCCCTAGCGTGATCCTTACATGACTCCTGAGCAGTATGTGCACCTAAGTAGAGATGGGTTACAAAGCTATATTCTCAGGAAGATACATGAGCGTATGATCTTGTAACCCTCATTTCCCCTGTTCACTCTTGTTCATCCTGTCCATCTTTGTCTGCATTGGGCTACCTCTCAGCAATATTCCTTCTAAAAAGAAAAAAAGGGTGGCCCCTGGAATCAAGGACAGTGCTCCAGATGTGTTCCAGCCAGGGTAGAAAATTACAAGAACATTATCACCTCCCCAGTCCTGGGACCTGGTGCCTCTCTGAACACCAAAAATCAAACTAGCTTTCATGGTTGCCACATCGCACTGGTGATTCATATTGAGCTTACAGGCTCCTAAAACTCCAAGATTTTGGTCATTCAGAGATTTTTCACAAAACCTTCTATCTAGCCCTGTATCTCATCCTGTATCTGAACCTACGTGTCCTGAATATAATTGTACATGTCCTGAATATAATTGAATTTTCTTAGACTCTTTCTCTGTGTTTGCACTCCTTCTTTCATTCTTTTCTTTAAAAATTTCTGTTTCTTTTTCTTTCCTTTCTTTTCTTCTCTTTTCTTCTTGCTTCCTTTTTTTAAGGAACACCAGAGAGGAAGAGAGGAGGGAGAAGGGAGGAGTGAGAAAATTATCCAGGACAGGGAGAAAGAAAGAGGGAGGGAAGAAGAAAGAGAGGGAAAAAATTAAGGGGGTATACAAGTGAAAAGGAGGATGGAGGGAGGAAGAAAGAAAGAGAAGAAGAGGGAGAGAAGAAGAAGAAAGAGTGAGAGAGTGGAACAAAGAAAGAGAAGAGAGAGTGTGGGGGAAGAGAGAGAGAAAAAATTTGCATATACAAATTAGAACAGTAAAAAATATATGCTTTGCCCCTGCTCTCAAGGAGCTCAAAATCTAAAGAATATAAATCTTTCAACACTTTGCTTCCAAAGCTGTCTTGACTGTCTGTTTATCTATGAAATTTCCCCTGTTCCCTTCTGTCCATTTTTAAGCTGTTTCAATAACTCACTTTTCATCTCATTTCTTTTCTTGACATGACTATTGCTATCCCTCCCTCTCCTAAGATAAAAATCAGTCATGCAAAACAAATACACACATTTTCCATACCCAAAAGTATATGTCTCATTCTGGTTAGACTTTATATTTATCCCCATAAAATTGGTATGTTCCAACATTCTAGCCAGTCAGACTTTAGCGACCTCCTGGATCTGTGGTTCTGTGCTCCAACATGTTTGCTATCAGCAACGTCCATAAATGTGCCATTTAGCTCTCCATCAAAGTCAGTAATGAAAATATTAAACAGCATAGTCAAGGGCAAACCCAGGAGTGCCTTTCAATGATGTTGAATCACTGATGACTCCTCTTTGGGTCCAGTCAGTCAAGCTAAGCACATCCACCTCACCTAAGCACACCCATCTGGCCAACAGCTCTCCATGTTGATTCTAAATATAGCATGAGATACTTTGCAAAATTTTGCTCAAAATCTAAGTCAACTCTATCTATTGCATTGCTTTGAGTCTAGTAATCCTGTCAAAACAGGAAATTGGATTCATCTGGTATAGCTCACTCTTGATGAGGCCCTGCTGGCTTTGGGGATCACCACTTCCTTTTTCAAGATGTTCACGGCCATCCTTATGACAAGACAATATGTTCTAGAATTTCACCAAACATCAAAGTCAAGCTCATTGACCTATCAATTTCCAATTCTCTTTCCTTTTTTTTGAAAATTATTACCTTCGAAGACTCTTCCTTAGATCTCTAGCTCTTATCCCATTTTCCATGATCTTTCAAAGATCACTGGAAGTAGCTCAATGATTGAATTCAGAAAGTTTTCTGCATTCTGGAATGGAGGATTCTGGGCCTGGTGGCCTTCAGTCATCAAGGGAAGCTAGGTATGGCATTCCTAACTCCTGACTTATTTTGGATTTCAACCACCTATTAGCCATTTTTGTCTCATTCTTTTTGACACAAAATTACACCTTTTGGCATAGAAAAAAACCTGAGCAAAATGAGACTCGAGGAGGTCTGCTTTGTCTTTGTCGTCCAATATTATGCCATACAATCCATCCAAATCATGCTGACATGCATCGCCTTTGGAAAAAAAACTGATCTGTCATCTGTTCTCAAAGTTCTCTTTTTACTCTTACTATATTGCAACTGCTCTCTAGAAATAGATTTGGTTCCTACATAAGATTTTACTTGTCTTTCAGTCTCTAGAGCCTTGTACGCAGACAGCACTTAATAGATGTTCGTTGAATTGAATTGGGTATGAGGAGCAGGACTCCACAAACCACAACCAACCCTGTACTAGCAGGGATTGTTCTTACTCTACTTATTTATAATATTTTTGGTTATTCACTCATTCTTTAGTTGTGCGCAACTCTTCATGACCCCATTTGGAATTTTCTTTGCAAAGATAATGGAATGGCTTGCCATTCCTTCTCCAATTCATTTCACAGATGAGGAAACTGAGGCAAACAAAGTTAAATGACTTGCCCAGGGCTACATAGCTAGTAAATGTCTGACACCGAATTTGAACTCAGGAAGATGAATCTTCTGAACTCCAGGCCTGGCATTCTATCCACTGTGCCAGCTAGCTACCCTTATAATAATCTAACTTAAAAATATTATAGGTGTCTTATCCCCCTCCTACTAGAAATTTTATTCATCACCCATCATCTGACACAGTGCATTGCACATAGTGGGAGCTTCATAAATTCTAGATGAAAGACTGAAACAGAGGAGCAGGTGCTTCCAAAAAAGCTCTTCTTTTAGTCTTTATGTGTCAGATTCTTTTTTTTTTTTTAGCCACAAATGACTAAGAACAAAACCTCTCAGTTTGTTCCCCATTTTTAAAAATCTGAAAACCTCCATTTCTCCAACAGACCAAGTTGTTGTAGTTACCAGGCATGCCACTGAACCACACCAGTGCACCCAAGTCTTTTGGATCTGCCCATTTGGTTTCCAGGGGCTTGTGGGCAACTGTTTGGGCTTGTGGTCAGTAAGTAGTCCCATGGAAGCTCTGACATTCAGTGGTTTCCTTATTTTAGCTCCAGCCCTTCACGTCAACAAAATTCAGCAGTCACTGCTGATACAGGGTTGGCCATGGTTTGTGGACTCTTTCTCCCGAGATCCAATAGAATTCAACAGGCATCTATTAAATACCTGATGTAAGTCAAGCACTGGAGGTCTAAAGACCAACTAAACACCTAGATGGGAACCTAAGCTAATTTTGAAGGTCTGTAATATAATAAGAATTAACATTATAGAGCATTTCAAGGTTTGCAAAGCACTTTGATCTTCACAATAACCGTCCTTATTTTAGAGATGGGGAAACTGAGGCAAATAGAGATTAAGTGACTTGCCCAGGGTCACATAGTGTCTGAGGTCAAAGTTGAACTCAGATCTTCTCGACTCCAGGTCCAGAGCTCTAATCACTATTCCATCTATTGCCCCTAATAAATAATAATGGTGAGTATTTATATGGCACTTTAAATTAACAAAGCACTTTGCCCACATTTCTATTAGGTTTTGTTGTTGTTTAGTCTTGTCCAACTCTTGTTAATCCCATTTGGGGTTTTCTTGGCAAAGATACTGGAGTAGTTTGACATTTCCTTCTCCAGCTCATTTGACAGATGAGGAAACTGAGGCAAACAGGGTGACGTGGCTTGCCCAGGGTCACATAGCTAGTAAGTGTCTGAGGCTGGATTTGAACTCAGGTCTTTCTGACTGGTGCTCTATCCACTTTGCTACCTAGCTGTCTTTCTACTAAGTGGATATGCATAAAAGAGATATTTGGTATATCC
This sequence comes from Potorous gilbertii, assembly GCA_028658325.1. Lineage (NCBI taxonomy): Eukaryota > Metazoa > Chordata > Mammalia > Diprotodontia > Potoroidae > Potorous > Potorous gilbertii. Next base: position 283,994,266 of record CM053770.1, on the reverse strand, counting down.
TTTCTATTTATGTACAGTTTATGTTGTGTCTCCCCAATAAAATGTCAGCTCCTTGAATGGATTAATAACACACATTTATTAAGTGCCTTCCAGGAAGAATGTGAACTGAGGTCTCCTCAAGACCTAGTCCAATGCTCTGTCCACCTAGTTGCCCTAAAATAATGAAATACAATGAAAATAATGAAAATCCTTCCTAATATTCAGTCAGTTTTCCCACCTGAATTTGCTTTTCCTTCACTTCACCACTGCTGTTTATTAGGTTTTATAAATACAAGTTGAAATTAATATAATTTTTTAAAACTTCTAGCCTTGTTTCTCCATGAAAATAAAAGCCAAAGAATATAATCATGGGGATTTAAAAAAAAAAAAAAGATATAGCGTCCTCATGCCCGGAGGGATGCAGGCAAGCTCTAAGTTTCCAAATCAGCAAGCTCCCGGAGGGCAGGAACCTGACTCATTTGTCTCGGTTCTGCTTCTTCCCCCTCTCTTCCCTTCACAGATCAATGCTTATTGACTTGAAGCGAAGGAGAAGAAAGTGGAAATCCTCTGGAAATAATCGTTTTAGCAGAAACACAAAAGAAAGTATCCTGTCAGCCAAGCAGGCAGAGAAAGGTTGGCCAAATTTCAAAAGGAGAATAAATGAGCAAAGAGGAAAATAATGCCTTTAAGCCACCTAAGCCTACACTCTTCTCTTCTCTTTGCCTCTCTTCTCTCCTTTCCTCTCCTCCCTACTCCTCTCTTCCTTTGCTTGGTCTTCTAAGCTATCCCATTTCACCCCACCCCTTCTCATCCCATCCCATTCCATCCTATCCCATCCCATCCCATTCTATTCTATTCTGTTGTGATTTGTTCTGTTCTGTTCCAATTTCATTCTATTTTGTTCTATTCTGGAAGCAAAGCAGTACAGCCAAAGGATTCTGACCGAAGTCCAAGAACTAGGATTCAAATTCAGGCTCTTACATTCACATTCATTGTGTGACCTTAAATCAGTTAGCCTCCTTGGTCTCCAGTTTCCTTAGCTGCAAAATGAATGGGTAGAACTAGACGGTCTCTGAAGCCCTTTCCAGGTATAAAGATTTAATCCAATTCAACAAACACCTATTAAACACCTATCCTGTGAAAGTACTGTGTGCAAAGACAAAAGGGAAAGTGTCCCTTCTGTTAGAATGTCAATTCCTCGTGAGCAGAGATTATTTCATTCTTGCTTCCCCAGAAGCTAGCACCATGCCTAGCACAGAGTAGGTGCTTAATTAATGTTGATTGATTAATTGCCTCCAGGAGCTGAGAGGGTAAGGGAAGGGGAAGCATAGACAAAGTGCTCTTAAGCTCATAACCCCTCAGAGTGCACGTGACTAACGTGGGATGTTTAATGTTTAATTTTTATTTATTTTATTTTTTATATATATTTATATTATATTTATTTATATTTTATTTTATAGTTAATTTCATCATCTATCTTTTCATACTGCACCCCCAAACCTCTCCACAAATAGTAAGAGAAGATTTGGGGAGGGCACCCCTAAAGAAAGACATTAGTAAGTGTTGGAAAAAAGCATTCAGGTGAGAAGCAGAATCCTCAGACCCCCTCGTGGGTCTTTCTAACCCTTGGTTTCACGGTGAGACAGAGCCACAGTTAATAAATCAGAGGGGGTTGCGGTGTGGAAACTATGCAAGCCAAAGGAGCCCTGGATCTGTGAGGAACCTCTGAGGCCTCTGTGAAGGAAACCTTGCCAATGACCCGACTCTATATGGGGGTAGCCCAAGGTTTCAGGGAGGGAGACACATTCCTTTCCTCTGAAGGCTCATCATGAGCTGGGTATTGAAGGAAGCAGGACCTCTGAGGCTCAATCTAGATAATCTAGCATCTATTAAAAACCTACTATGTACCAGGCACAGTGCTGGGTGTGGGTTTACAAAGAGGTGAAGGGAGTCCACAAAGTTCAGGATCCAGGGACGTCTGCCTAAAACTCTCACCTAAAACAATTCAGGGCTTAGCAGCCATATCCTATCATCAGACTCGTGGGTCTGTATGTGAAAAGAGGCGTAAAGGATACCCTGCAATGCCAGACAACTCCATTCAATTCCACTCAATTAAACCAGGGTGCCCTGTGCACCCTGCACTTGCTAGATGCTAAGCAAACAGAGATAAAAATGGAGAAATGAGGCAGTCACTGCCCTCCAGGTGCTTCTGCTTTACCGAGTGATACAACCCGTACAGAGAGAATAAACACACAAAGAAAGGGCAAGGGGGAAGGACCAAGGGGAGGAGGGAAGAAAGGCTTCTGAAGGCGATGGTACGTAAGCAGAGCCTTGAAGGAAGCCAGGAGTTTCATGAGGAGGGAGAAGGTGTGAGGGAAGGGCATGGGCGATGGCACAGAGTGTGAAAGAAATGGATAGGGAAAAGAAGTAACTAGCTTGGGTGGATCAGAAAAGTCACGGTAGAGAATAATCACCAGAGAAAAGACACATTCCCCATCAATAAAATGAGTGTAACAATACCCACTTTACTATTCACAAGGTTGTCTGTGAGGAAGACCTTTTTTTTAAACTTCAGTGAGAGTATGTGATGCCAATCATTTGCAAAGTCTGGAGCAAAGAAAACTCCCTCTATCAAAACAGGTCAGTAAGTCCTCTACAACCTATAGAGCACTGAGATTTTAGGTACCTCTGTAGGGTCATGAGCCAGTGTGTGTGTGTGTGTGTGTGTGTGTGTGTGTGTGTGTGTGTGTGTGTGTGTGTGAAAGACACAAAGAAAGGAAGAGACAGAGAGAATAGAGGAGGGAGATAGAGACATAAGGGGAAGGGATGGAGAGAGGGAGAGGAAAAGAGAGAGGAGAGGAGGGAGAGAGACAGAGAGAGAAGAAAAAAGAGGGAGATAGAGAGAGAAGGGGGAGGGATAGAGGAAGAGAGGGAGAGGCAGGGAGAGACAAAGAGAGAGAGGGAGAGAGAGAGAAGAGAGGAGGAAGACAGAGGGAGAAGGCGGAGGGAAGGAGAGACAGGGAGAGGGAGAAGACAGAGGGAAGACAAGGGAGGGAGAAGGAGTGGAACATGAACCCACATTTTCCTAGATCTTAGGCCAGCTCCTTTCTAATACACCCCAATGTCTTTCATATTATTGTAAGGATATTGTAGTTGTTGCTATTGCTGCTATTTAAATGTGAGCGATTATTACTTGGCATCTACAAAGTCAGATGTTTTTTGAAAGTTTCACAGCAATTTTTAAAAATAGTAATAATAAAATTAGTTCGTAAATCTCCAAATAACAGGGATCTCAAAGGTCATATGAGCCCAATTCTCTCATTTGATGGATGAAGAAATTGATCTTTTAAGAGATTAAATTATTTGCCTAAAACTACAAAAGCTATCAGAGGCAGAATTTGAACCCAGATCCTTTGACTCCTGAGGAGAGCACCCTTTCCACTATAAAACACTATGCCTCAATCAATCAACAAGAATTTATTAAGCTCCCCTTAAGTGCCAGCCACGGGGCTTCCTTTCTGTCTCCCTCCTCTTCCTTTCTTGCAATTTCTCTTTTACTTCCTTCCCTTTTCTCTCTCTTCTCTTTCCTTTCTTTTTTCTTATCTTTCTTTCTTTTTCTTCCCATCTTCCTTTCATTCTTCCCTTCTCTTTATTGTATCTTTCTCCCCAAGACATACCATCTACCTTCTAAGTATGATGAAATGTTGCACTTTCCAAAGGGGATAGATACTACCTCAACATACATTTGGGATGTACGTCAGTGTAGCTTCTTAAGTTATAGTCCAGAAGAACCTTGCTCAGCTCAAGAGAATAGACACCACTGGTCTTAAGGATTAGTCTTAAACTCTTGGCTCAACTAACAGAAAAAAGCTTTCTTTTCCATGTGTTCCCCCCTCCCCTTTCGACTTTCCACAGGACTTAAGGAACATCACGCTCGCCCTCTCAGAGCTTCAAGATTTGTGAGCATTTGAGGACAAGAATTACAAATCCACCATATGCTGGCTGGCTATAGTAGTCACACACACTAATTCAATCACTCATTTAAAAGGTGAAGCTAAGACAGTCCCAGGAGACAAGAGAAAACATGAAGAGAAAGCCAGGAAAGAATTATCTTGGGTAGTGAATCTTATGAATCTATCCATGTTGCCAATAACTTGTCTTCAGTTTAGGTTTTTTTTTAATCATTTCTCATCTGTTAAGAGTGAAGAAGGATTTAGGCTAGCCCAGCTCGGGAAGGTTAAGCCATGTTATTTCACTAGGGCAATAATACATGTGAGAATGCTTACAGTCAATTTCCACTTCCTACAGGTTAAAAATAAAGTCCTACATTCCTAAATAGCAAATACGTGTGTGCGCATACATGTGTGTATATGTTTGTATGTATGTGTTTATATATCAGCATATATTTATATATAGAACAGTATATATATGTATATATATATATACCAGTATATATGCATGTATATATATACATATATAAAATATATTTTACATAAAAATCTGTATCTTTTATATACTTATGTCTTTACATATATATACATCATATATACATATTATAATATTATATATTACATATATATGTATATTTATATATACATATTCTATATATTTTTATATATTATGTACATTTTTAATATATATTCACACATGATTATTTGAGGAGGGAAAGAGCACCAAAAATTAGGAGAATCATAAAAGGCTCCTTGTAGGAGATAAGGCATTTAAAGCTTTAAAATCATATTAAGACTTTTGGGGCACTTTGGATCTCTATAGCACTCAAAGGTTTGCAAAGGGCATTATAAACATGATCTCATTTAATGCTCACAACCATTAGAGGGAGCTGCCAAATAATGTACCCATTTTACCAATGAGGAATCAGGCCCAGAGAAACTCAATGACTTGCCCCGGGTCACACAGTCAGTGAACCAGGTCCTCAGACTCTTGAATAGATAGGCACTGGTTGACTAATTTTAACAGTGGTTATCTTACCTAATTAAGGGTAAGAGTCTATTTTGCAATTATAGTTAAGGTTAGAACATATAGTTAGGATTAGGGAAGAGGAAGAGAGCGACCCTTTATTAATTGTCTCCGATATGCCAGGCGTTGTGCTAAGCACTTGGCAGATATTTTCTCATTTGAAACTGAGAGGGTTGGACATGAGTCCAGGCTCCTGAGGGTTCCTTCCTGGTGCAAACTTGCAGGTGACAGATTTGTGTGTGATTGGCCCTGGAGAGAAGGCTCAACCATCAATTGTTTTTTATCACTAAAAGAATGCTGTAGGACTAAATAGGGTGGTGACCTGACTGTGCTAAGTTAGATAGGAAAGCATCTCCACTCTCAGCTGAGATCAGAGATGTCTCTCCTTTCACATGAGCTACTCCCTGAGGGTGGAAAGCATGGGAGCTGGCTGTACTTGTGCCAGGTCATCCATGACCAATCTGCTAGCTGGCCTTGCACAATCCCTACATTTCCTGTAAGTCAGAGTTATAACCAGGATGAGGGGATGGAGCACAAACATGGAGAAGTCATGCCTCTTCCCCTCCCCCCTTCCATAGTTCCTCTAACTCACCATCTGTATGCCTCATTTTACAGATGAGAAAACTGGAGCTGTAGTGTATGAAGGGTCTTGCTCAAGGTCACGCAGGCAGTAACACTGAAAGGTAGAATCTGAATCCTCATTTTCTGACTCCAGAGCCAGTATTTTCTCTCACAAGCTCCTGAATACGTAGGAATACTTTCATATTTCTGTTCTTTGCTTTGTCTTTTTGAGTTTTCTTGTCAAAATCTTACTTCACCTTCAAGATACAGCTTAAATGCCATCTCTTTAGTGATGTTTTCTCTGAACCCCTAGCTAGAAGTAATCTCTCCTCTATCTGAACTCCCATGGACATTCCTATGACCATTACACATAGACTTATATAAGGTATTTTCTATCTATCTATCTGCTATGTAGATTGTGTATGTGTGCGCGCGCACGTGTAGCTCTAGTTATTAGAATTTGGAAGCAAAAGACCTAGGTTTGAATTGTCTCTACTACTTAGCTATCTGCGCAACTTCAGGCAAGACATAATCTCTCTAGCCTCAGTTACTTTATATATAAAACAGAGATGGCCTCTGTCTGAGGTCCCCTCTAACTCTTTTTCTATGACCCTATGTATCTTCTCACTCCACATCCCTAAGAGTCCTCTTAAATGCTGAGAATTATGCAGCCTTGCCTAGTCCTTATGGAATAAAATGTTAGTAGGATTGTCGAGAGACAGGTACACTCATACATTGCTAATAGAATTGCAAATTGGCAGAATCTTTTCAAAGAGCCATCTGGCAGTCTGCTGTCAAAGTTATTTTAAAAATCATCCTTTTTTTAAAACCAATTTCATCCTTGGAAATGCACACTAAAGACATTATCAAAAAGAATAAAAGCATTATCTATTCAAAGATAGCTGTAGTAGCATTATTATTAATAGCAAAAATGGAAATATGTTAAATGTCCAGTGGGGATCCAAGGTTACTGTCACTCAGGGTGTTACCCCTGTCTGCCTGCAAGCAGGACAAACAGAAAAGTTCATCTTGGTATTGCTGTTCATTCACCTATGCTTAGAACAAAAGCAACATTGTGAAAGAAAGAAAAAGAAAGAGAGAGGGGGGAAGGAAGAAAAGAAGGAAGGAGGGAAGGAAGGAAGGAAGGAAGGAAGGAAGGAGGGAGGGAGGGAGGGAAGGAAGGAAAAACAAAAGAGAAGAAAACAACATAGAAAGATTTAGGAACTGTGATCATGACCAACTATGATTTCAGAGCAGCAGATGAAGAAGCTATCCACATCAGCTGCCCCAGAGGTGATAGGCTCATGGTCCATATATTTTTGGAGCATGGGTAATGTAGAAATTTGATTTGCTTAACTATGTGTATTTCTTACAAGATTTTTTCTTTTCTTTTATTCAAGGGAGAGGATGGGGGAAGGAAAAAAAATCAACTTTTGTTCAAGCAAAAAAATTTAATTTAAAAAAGAAGTCTTCTCTGAAGTCCACGCACCAGTCCCATTGCCTTCCCAGAGAAAGGAATGTTCAGGAGAGCCCCTTCAGGCTAGGGGTGCCCCAAAATTAGGAGTTACCCAGATCCCAGACAGGGGTGTCCATTATTCTGGGGCAAACAGGGGAGTCATGTTTTGTAGAGTTCTATAACTCAGACTCTGGGTCTAGATGGAATTGGTAGGTGCTTGTAGTAAACTGAGGGAGACCTGAAATAACTTGGAAATAAATGAACTTGAAGTGAGGTAAGAAAGATTTAGAATAAATGTCTCAGAAAGGAGATGAAGATCTCTAAAAATCGCAGCGAAGGAGAATCACCAGCTCTTTCCCTCGTTCCAGAAGGACCTTTCTAAATGTAACCATGTTTATTCAAAAGATTTTGGGGGAGGTATGAGGGGGGATGGGAGTAGGGAAGGCGCCTCTGTGTCCTAGGGATAAAGAAGGAACGATGGAACGCCCCACTGGAGGGGGATCTGCTCTCTATCTATGAATGCCATTGTCCTGTAGCCCAAGACCGAGAGATCAAAGGTAGAGGAAGCAGGGGAGTAGGTAGGTAGTAGTAGTAGGGAGACTAGAAGTCCTTAGGTCTTTATTTCTCAAACTCTTTGTCCTGGGGAAGTCATCTATGCTCCCCGCATGTCTTGATCTACTTCAACCAGGAGAATAAAAAGACCTTGGAAGTCATCTAGTCCAAGCCCAACCCCTTCATACTGCAGATGATGAAACCAGCCCAAGCAGGTGTCAGGTTGGGTTTCCAACCCAGATCTTTTAACTCCAGAACCAATACTTTTTCCTCTGTTCTACTTATTATCATATTTATTTATTTATTTTGTTCCCCCCTCCCCCAGTACCTAGTACTGGGCTCTTTTATACAGTGGATGCTTAGTTAATTTCTTAAATTGAAATTATTAATAAGGATGTATGAAATAATAATTGATGGCATTTATAGAGTGCCTTTCCACACGTTTTCTCATTTGATCCTCACCACCACCCTGTGAGACAGATGCCGTCATTAACCTGACTTCACAGATAAGTAAACAGAGACTCAGAAATAAGGACTTACTTCAGAGGGGTCTAACTAGTGCTTCTGGAGCCCTTGGAGGCATGAGGAAATAATACGCCTGGATTATATAGCACCTGGCCCCCAGTGAGCACTTCATAAATGCTTCTTCGTTCACTTAGTACCTCCAGGGTACTAATATGGGCTGTCCCAAAAGTCTTATTGCAGTCATAGCCTTAGGACTTTCGGACACAAATTTTCTTTGACTTTTAAAACCACTCACAACCTAATTCCAATCCACCTACCCTAGCATCTTTATCATATAGACTTCCTTCAAGTGTTCTAAAATTCAGGAAAATAATGGAATTCTTGCTATTCCTTCCCATTTCCACACCTGTTTTCCATGCCTAGAATTCACTCCCTCCTCCTCTCTACCTGAATGCCATCTTCCCCATGAGGGCTTTCCTGACTGCCCCAGTTCCAGGATCTTCCTCCAAAAATCATCAAGAATTAATGTATTTCTATATGTGTAGGTGGTCTCCTTGAGACTGGGGATGATAGTCCAAGCCTGTGACACTGCAGGAGGCTGAGGCTGGTGGATTGCTCGAGTTTGGGAATTCTGAGTTACATCTGGGTTGAATCCTGCTAAATTAGGCATTGTTAATAGGGTCGGCCATCCAGAGCTGAGGTCTACCTAAGGAGGAGCAAATCTGCCTGCTTCAGAAAAACAGAGCAGGCTAACGCTTCAGAAATCAGCACTGGGATCTGGTCTAGCCATGAATGGCTCTGGAACTTCCGAACAAGACCTAGAAACTCAATCTCAGGAAAAAAATATGTGTGTGTGTGTGTGTGTGTGTGTGTGTGTGTGTGTGTGTGTGTGTGTCTCGAGACAGGAACTACTTTGCTTTTTTTTTTTTTTTTTTGCCTTTGTTATCACCAACACCTAGCACTCACAGTGCCTGGCACATAGTAAGTACTTAATAAATGGTTATTGCTTGAGCCATCCTCCATTAACCTCTAAAGTGATTTTCCTAAAGTATAGATCTGATCATGTCACTCCTCTGCTCAATCGACTGCAGTGGGTCCCTATTGCCTCCAGCATCAAATACAAAATCTTCAGGTTGGTATTTAAAGCCCTTCATAATCAAGCCTCCTCCTGCCTTTCCAGTCTTCTTACACCCTACTCCTCAACATATACTCTTCAATCTAGTGACACTGACCTCCTGGCTGTCCCACGAACAAGGATCTGCATCTCTTGGTTCTGGGCCTTCTCTCTGGCTGTCCCCCATGCCTGGAACATCCTCCCTCCTCTGCTACCTGGCTTCCTTTAAGTCCCAACTAAAAATCCTACCTTCCACCAAGAGCCTTCCCTAATCCCTCTTAATTCCAGTGCATTCCATCTATTAATTACTTTCTAATTTTCCTACATATAAATTGCTTTGTGTGTGTAGGCATATGTATGTGTATGTGTCTATATATATATGTATATGAGTGTATCTTTGCATATTGTCAACATTAGATTATGTGTTTCTTGAGGACAGATCTTTTGTCTCTTTTCCTTACTCTGAGAAGGAGCTTAACAAATGCTGATTGATTGACTGGCAAACATTATACCCTTCTAAAATACCCTGCCGGGGGACACTGTGTCCCTGATGGTGGGAGGAATCCTTTTTCTCAATTGGAAGATCCCTGAATTGGTCTGGATGGATCTTTAAGTTGGACACTCAGATCTTTCACAGCTCCTCCCTGACTCTTCAGCACAAAAGTCGTCCTTTCAGACCTCGGGCTGCCGCGAGGGGAACAGAGGTAGTGCCACAATCCCTGCAAATGCAAAAATTACTAAAGTGACACAGGAAGACAGAGATACAGAAGGAGAGAGAGAGGGAAGCCTTCCCAGCAGCCCCTGGAGCAGCACAGAATCAGCTTACTACGTCATCCATCTCCACTTCTCCAAGGTCCCTGGTTTGCTAGAGGCCATCTCCTTTATCTAAAGCATTCCGAGTCAACATCTTTCTGGAGGTGTTGTCCCTTTTAAATAAAAACATTTTTTCCTGCTTAAAAAAAACACCCATGTTCAACCCTCCTATAAGTACAGATAACGGTTTACCCACTTAGCTTCCTGTTCGGCTTTTTTCTTCCTTTTTCTTTTTTCTGGGGGTGTCTTATCTTCAGATTCATGGGGAGGTTATGCATTGGGTTGTTTACCATTCTGTGGCAGTTATGATGAAGAAAGTTTCCCTCTCAAAGACCAAGGAACACAGAGAAAATTAGTCAATCCTCTGCTATCCAAACTAAGAGAGCAGGGGCCTGTCCAGCGGTCATCCCTCACTGTGGCACCAACCCATCTCCCTGGTAACATCCTTGATTCTTCTTCTCCAAAGTCCCTCCTTGGTTCCATGGCATAACCTGTTCCCAGACATCCTGTGCTGATCTAATAATTTTCTACTTTTTGGAGACTACATATATATATTTATATTTATATACACACACATACATACATATACACATACATAAATGTATGCATACATGCATGTATGTATATATATGTCTATAATGTGTATGTTTGTTTATATCTTGACTACACAAGAACAACAAGAGCTGGAAGAGACTTTAGTAGTCAACTAATCTAACTCACCCATTTTACAGATAAAGAAACTAAGACCAAAACTGATTATAACTTGTCCCATACATACAGCTAGCAAGTGACAGAGTCAGATTTTGAATGCATAGATTACAGGATTTAGAGCTAGAAGAGGGGCCCTTGAAGGTCAAGTTCAGACCCTCCCTTTTACTGCTAAGAAAACTGAGGTCAGGTGACTTATCAAGGAGGACACAATCATTAAATGTCTGAGGCTATCTCAGCCCAGGTCTTTCTGATCTGAAGTCCAGCACATCATCCATTGTGCCACAATGCCTCTATTCAGAAAGTTTCAGGACTAGGTGCGCTGCAGAAGGATATATTTCTTACAGATGGTGAGAGGGATGCCAGCATTGACCACATCATAAATTCTTAGGGTGTTGGAGGAATGATGTTGGGCCATTTGGTTAACTTCTCTGAGCCTCAGTTTCCTCTTTTCAAAATAGTTAAACTATCTTTGAGGTGGCTCCAGCTCAGGATCCTATGAAATTACAATCCTAAGGGATAGATCAAAGGGAAGTCTAGAGGTCCTTTTGGTCCAGTGACCATGGGATCATAGATTAAGAGATGAAAGGGACATTTGGTGGTGGTGTTGGTGGTAGTTAGTCATTTTTTCATTCATGTCCCACTCTTCATGACCTCATTTGGGGTTTTCTTGGTGGATGCTGGAGTGATTTGCCATTTCCTTCTCCAACTCATTTGACAGATGAGGAAACTGAGATAAACAGGGTTAAGTGACTTGCCCAAGATCACACAGCTAGTAAGTGTCTAAAGCTGGATATGAACTCAGGTCTTCTTGACTGTAGGCCCAAAGCTCTATCTTGCCCAAGGAAGAGACATTAGACATCTAGTCCCACCCCCTTATTTTGTAGATGAGGCAACTGAGGCAATGGTAAAGTCATGTGCCCTAGGTTGTCCAAGTAGCAACCATCAAAGGTAAGATTTGAAGCCAGGTTCTCTCAGTCCACAGGCAGGGCTCTTTCCTCTGTACCAGTCTAAGGTGGGAAAACAGACGCCTGTGCAAGTCTTCATATATTGTACAAATCAGCGAAGCAGCAGCAGCCACAAAGAATAGGGAGAGAAGATGACTTGTACGTGAAGATGCGGACACAAAGAGAAGAGGCTGGTGAGAGACAGAGACAGTTGAGAGATTTCCAGGTGAGTGTGGAGTTTCCCTGAAGCAAGGCCATGCTCCCATAAGAGGCATTCCAGAAAGGGCTGAGAGCCACATGGAAGAAGAGCCTGTGGCAGGCACTGTCGGCAGACAGTCAGAATTCCCAGAAACACAGAATTTAAGTGTCCAGTTGGTCTAACCCAAAGAGGAATCAGTCAGTCAGTTAATGAGCATTTATTAAATGCCTATTGTATGCCAGGCACTATGCAGGGCACTTGGGATATAAAAGCAAAAGCAATCCCTGCCCTTGAGGACCTTACATTCTACCAGGGGAAACAATATGTTCATATATAAGTAAATGCAAAATCTAAACAAAACAAGTTCTGTTTATTCATCACTCTAATTTTGCTGGGCAGTGCCATCTTCCTGTGATTGTACTCAGTTCTCTCAATGGGCCTGCTCCATACCAGGAGTCACATTTCTGACACTCTCTTCTGGGCATACATAGCATGGCTACTCCTCCTGGCCTGTCTCTTTCCCTTAGGATGGCATCACCCTCTGAGCTTCAGTTGGGGTCTTCAGAACAAAGTTATCAGCTCCCAGAGGCTTGGTCCCAGGAGCTAATGTTTTTCTTGAAACAGTAAAGACATCCAGATAATTAGATCCTACATGTGTTTAGTCTGCCTTTAAACTTATTTCTTTCAGCAAACAAGATATATATCCCTGACCCAAACCTCTGACTTAGGGTTAGAAAGTCCCTTAGTCTGCTTTTGAACTCACTTCCTCCAGTAAATAGGATATACATCCCTGGTCCAAACCTCTATCTGATTTAGGGTTAGAAAACCCTTTTTAAGGCCAGTTAATTCCTGATTGTCAATTTAGATTTCCTCTCAGACCATGGGAGGCCTGGGGCTGCATTACAAAAAAAACCCCACAAAGATTATGTAAATTCTAAACTCTTCACCTTCCTTCAGGGCCCCAAGGTCCTTTGGGTCTGCTACACAAATGAATGGGTAGAGAAAGGCTAAACCCAAAAAGCCGGATGAACCCACTGAAAGGTGGTCTATACTGCAAACTCTTTGCTATAAATTCCTTCATTTCCCATGATAATGTGGCCAGTAATAACCCTCCTAGGCTCTGAGTCATGAATATAGATGGGACCTTCATTATGCAACCCAGCATACTAGAAAGAGGAATGGATGGTGAGCAGGCAGACCAGGATTCTGGGCCCAGTTCTGTTGTAAATTAGTTGTGTAACCTTGGGCATACTCAACTTCTCTGGGCCTATTGTTCATTGATAGGATCCTAGGATTCTAAATAAGGAAAGGACATCAATCACTTCATTGAACAGCTGAGGAAACTGAGGCCCACTAGTAGTTGGTGATGAGATTTGAACCCAGGCCCCCTGACTCAAAATCCATTGCTCTTTCCACTAAGCCAAAGCATATGAGACAATGACAGATGCTTGATTTGGAATCCCAGGGACAAGGAGAGGGACAGAACCTATCATTTCATTAGAACAGGGAACTATTGGTTGAGGACAATCCTTCCACCAATGCACGCAGACACCTTTTGTGCAACTTAAAATCTTAGAGAATTGCTAGAATAAGTGACTTGTCCAGGATCACACTGCCAGAATATGCCAGGACATGGTTTCTAATTCCATTTCTGCTACTTACCTGTGAGGCTTTGGACAAGTAATTCACTCTGCCTTGGTTTTCTCACCTGTAAAATGAGAGGTTTGCACTAGATCTCTAAGATCCCTTCTGAGCCCCAACCCTGCAATTTAATATTTGGAGGTTCCAGGAAAAAAGAGGTGTTTCTGGAGCGGTAATCTTCCCCGGATGCTGACAGCCAGGGTATTAGCTTTCCCTGCTAGTCTCCTGTCATTTACAAATGGAAGGAAGAAAAGTACACAGTGTTTTGTGGGTATGTTTCATTTTTTAACCCATACCCAAGAAGAATTAGAGGGGAGGAAGGCTTTTCAAGGACCCTGGTCCTAGATGACAAGCAAATATCTCAATCCCCTATTTGGCAAGGAAGAAAGTTTCCTATTGTATTCAAATCAAGTGTATTTGCTTCTCCCAGCTCCTTTGTCTGGTCCTGCCATCTATTGCTCAAATTCTTTCAATTTACATTATTCATAAAGAGCAGAGCTAACTCAAATCCATCTTCAGAAGATTGTAAGGCAAACAATTTTCTGTGGGGGCAGAGGGGAAAAAATCATAATTATAAGACAAGATAACAACTCTTAGAGTGAAATATTAGTTCTTTGGGACCAGCCTAAAGAGATCTCATCCAAAAAATAAATATGTCTGGAGAGCAATGGGATGAAATAGCCTGGCCACCACCAGGTCACATGTTCCACTTGTTCACTAATGGGAATAACAAAGTTCTACTGTGTGCTAGGCACATGCTAAGCACACATGCATGTCAGGAGGGGTTAAAGGTAAAGGGGTTAAGGAGCACAGAATTTCATAGAATCAGAGATTTAGAACTAGAAAAGACCTCAGAAGCCATCTTTCATTTTATAGGAGAGGAAACAGGATCACACCTCTAGGAAGACTTCAAATCCTGTTTTCTTTCCTCCATACCATAATGTGTTCCTGATACTGTCATCCAAGGTGTTACACAGCCCTACTAGTTTCATGTCATGTATGAAATTGATGAACATGTTATCTATGCCTCCAAGTAAGGCAATGATAAAAAATATATATTAAACATGGGGTCAAGGATAGATTCCCACAACTGTCCACTGGAGAGCTCTCCTTGAGGTGACATTAAGCACCAGTAACTCAAATAGTTCTGATGTAATCTATTCCTGGTGAACTCATAGTGTTGCTTAGTGATTACCATTTCCTTTTCTAAATGTTCACAAACCAACCCTTTAATATGTTCCAAGATGTTGGCAAGAATCAAAATCCAGTCCACCAGAGGATGAGTTCAGCTTATCAACCTCTGTCCTATGGGCTCAATATTCTGGTTTACCAATCTCTAGTTGGATAGCTAGGTGGCACTGCAATGAATAGAGGCTGAAATACTCATTTTCCTGAGTTCAAATCTAGCCTCAGACTCTTAATAGCTGTGTGATCCTGGCAAGTCACTTCACCTTGTTTGCCTTGGTTTCCTCATCTGTAAAATGAGCTGGAGAAGAAAATGGCCAACCACATCTTTGCCAAGAAAACCCCAGATGGGTTCATGAAGACTCAGGCATGACTGAACAGCAAATCTCCAGTCCTCTCTCTAAATTCCTTCCTATTCTCCCCACCCCACCCCCACTCACCAAGCATACCTCCCTGCTCCCCCCAGGCAAAGTGTTCTCATATTTTCCTATATCACTTTGCCTGGATTGTCCTTGGCCTTATCGTACCCAGTCAATGCTTTCTCTCCACCTCAGTAAGCACCTTGGGGTCAAGAACTATATCATCATTTATCCTTACCATCTAGCACAGTAGATTGTAAATATTTACTGTTGTTTGTAGAATTATATCAAGCTAAAATTTACTTCTTTACAGCATCCTTTGTGCCTAGTCCAGCCCTCTAAGGTCAAGTAGAATAAAGCTAATCCTTCTCCAACATGACAGCCCTTCATTGATGTAACAACAGCATTTATATTCCTTCTAAGTCTTCTTTTATCCAAGCTACACATCCTCAGTTCTTTCAACTGTTCATTACACATCTTCACTTCTGGGCCCTATACTCAAGTCATTTTCCTCTGGACTCCTTCCCTTCCTGCTCCTCTTCTCCTACTGTCATTCTGAAAGTGTGATGCCTAGAACATAACACAATGATACAGGACTGCTCATACCAGGACCAAGTACTGAGCTTTTCTAGTTGCTAGAGACAGTCTTCTATTTCTCCACATGACAGAGTGGGGATAAGACTATATTTGTGTGGTTTAGCTACTAAATGGCATTGTTATCTGTCATGAACTTGTAGAGAATTTTTTTTTGAGCCCAAATGTGAAACTTTACATTTCTCTCTAATAATTTCATTTTAGTGAAGTTCACCCAAGAGAGGCAGAAGAACATAGTACATAGAGAACTGGCCTTGAAGCCAAGCAGGCAAGGAGGTCCATGTTCTTCCTGTGACACCTATTCTGTGTGACCCTGGGCAAGTCACTTGACCCCTGAGGGTGCTAGGCAACATTCTCAGGCTCTAAGTTGCAGGAAGTGATGATCTTCATGGGGAGAATGAGTGATATCTCTGGGGAGTTCTCTGTATCAATGAAAACACAATTTCACTCCTTAACACTGATTCAGCCTATCCTTTCGGGATAGTGACATCTTTTAGAACCCGAATATCCCATTCATTGCATTAGCTAGCTGTCTCAGCCTCATATCATGAGTATATATGATAATGATGTGTTAACTCACAAAGTACTTTTAAGCTTTGCAAAGTGTCTTCCTTCACAACCTGATAAACTATATCTTCCCTTTTATCAAGTCATTCTTTCATCCAAATCATTGATAAAAATGTTAGACCAAGAGATACATTCTGTCTAACATTAATTGCACAGTGGGTAAAACCATCAGTCCCGAATAACCCTGGGCAAGTCATCTAACCCTCGTTGGCCTCAGTTTCCTCATTTGTACAATAATAGCACTTAACCTCCCAAGGTTATTATAAGGATCAAATGGTATAATATTTGCAAAGTGCTCAACGCAATGACTGGCACACAATAGGCACTTAATAAATACTTGTTCTCCTTCCCTCGGTGGCCCAGATAGCACTCATAATTGTACATTGAAAAGGAAGTCCTAATATGCATTGTCAAAAGGAATTTTCTCACTAAGCATTCTCTACATAATTAAAATCATGGGTCTAAAACCCATCTCTACCACATGCACACAGCATGTAATAAGCACCTAGTGTATACTATGGCCTAGAGATACATAAATAAAGCAAACCACTCCCTGTCCTACAAGGAAAGAGGAATGGTTGATGATGGAAGTAGCAACATGTGTACAGACTTAGGCCAGGGGTGGGGAACTTGTGGCCTTGAGGCCACATGTGACCTTCTAGGTCCTCAGGTACAGTCTTTTAAGTGAGTCCAAGTTTTACAGAACAAATCCTTTTATTAAGGAGATCTGTTCTATGAACTTTGGATTCAGTCAAAGGGCCATATTTGAGGACCCAGAGGGCCACATGTAACCTCGAAGCCGCAGGTTCCCCACCCCTGACCTAAGCCATTTATATCTCTTCATCTCATCCCCACGTTGGGCAAGAGATGCTTTGTCAAATGCCTCATTGAAAACCAGGTATTTTCTATCCATAGCATTCTCTTCATTTACCAGGCTGGTGACCTTGTCCAAAAAGGAAGCAGGGAAGGTGGAGCAGAGAGAAGGGAGGTTGGTCAGTCAGGACTTGATCTCAATGAATCCACGCTGGTTCACCATGCTGGTGAATATTTAATTCATCGAGGGGATCTGACCGTTCTTTTACCATGCCCTCTCTTATTCAGGATTTAAACATCCTGTTAAACATTTCTGTTCTTTCCTTCCCAGTCCAAAGATCATTCTCCTTGCCAGAGGAAACAGAAGCAAAGCAAGAACTTGGTGTAATAAATAAAAACAAGAAGGAAACATATTCATCACTGGTATTTTCTTGTCTGTCTCTTATATTATGCTCTTATCCATTGCAAACAGGGGGAGACATAATGGTAGGGGCAGATCGTGCCAAGTGAGCAGGCATGTGTATCCCAGAAAGTGCAGTCCAAGTCCCTGCTACAAAGCCCACAGTACCCTGAGGCCCCCACCCCCAACCCCTGGGAAGAGGTAGAACCCAAGAGTTCCATGACCATGGATCACCTGGGGAGGAAATGGGCCAGCCTCCCCGCTGCCCAAGATGTTAGCGCTCTTGAACAAAGTCCTCATGGCCCCATGTTAGTTATACCTTTGTTTCTGAGGGTTACTCACACCTGCCTTTTATATTTAATTTCAAAAACTGTTTTATTAGAGTGTAACAGGGACTGAACTCTATGGAGCATATGTGAGTCTGAGCTCTCCAGGAAGTTTCTGGGGCATGCATGGTTTATCACTGAAGTACTTGGTACGAGGCAAAACCCTTGGGAAATCCTTGGGGACTTCTCATGGCCATGGTGAAAAAGGAAAGACAGGTTCTTCATCTTCCTTCAATAAAGTCCCCATCCCAGTAGCATGGCAGCTTTGGGCCCTGTGACTGCTGATGCCAGAGGTCAGCTAGGCAAGCAGGAAACCAGAATAAATGAAGGAGGTCCTGGGAATTAGGCCTTTTTTGTTAGCTCTATGCCCTGAAGACTCCATCTCCCTCCCTCTACACACACACACACACACACACACACACACACACACACACACACACACACTGTCGCCTTGGAGTTTCTCATTCCACAATCATACAGTCGTGATGTCAAGATTGAAATTCAGTTTTTCTATATTTTCTAACACAAAGTCACCTAATCCCTCACTCTATGCAAAGTGATCATCCCAGCCCAATTTGCAGCCAGTATTTTTTCCACTATTGTGAAATTCACCTGAGTATGGTAAAATCTAAAAATTCTTGTTGGGGAAAAAAATACTAACAAGACCCCATGTCATGAAGTTAAATTTCAACAACAGTTGAGCAAACATTCTTGGATCATCTCCTGTGTTCAAAACACTGGTCCCAGGTGCAAGGGGAATTACAAAGAAGAAGGCACAATCCCTGTCCTCAAGGGCTCACAATCTAATAAAGAACTCTCCAGCCTGACCAGATCACTGCCTAGGCAATCTCTGATAAGATCAGGAAAGGATAAACACAGAGATCCAGGGGGCCATGTGCTCATAGTGCCATGGTGGGATAGGAGACATGATTCAGTTAAGTCTGCCTCACTAAGTACTGCATAGGAAAAAAAACACAATAAATGTGCTTTAAGAGGTAGGGGGCATGCTAAGATTCACCTCTCCTGGTGGGTTATACAGAACATGTAGAGATATTCCAATCCACCAGGTGGAATTCTGGGAATCTACTCCCAGCCTTTCATGACTAGAGGAAGAGTGGGGGTTTTACTTCGTGATGAAAAGTCCTCCTCTGCTGAGTGGGAAGGACTGATGACTCAGAGGCTGCTGAAATGGAACTTGGTGGATATACAAAAGGGTGACCCAACTCCCCATTGCTTTCCTCAAGGGAGATTGAACTGTTCTGAGGTATCTCTTGGGAGCTGGATGGAGAAAGGTTAGGTGTCCTGTCTGACTGGGAACAAGTGGCCACCTTTGATTCTTTCCATTTTTTTCTTTCCTGACTTAAGACAAAGGAGCATGGAAAGATGTGTCTGGGTGGTGGCTTTGTGAGGTTCAAAATAAATCTAGAGGTCTGCAACAGCAGGGCCTGGGGGAATGTCCACCAGAGTGGTAGTGGCCAATGACGATGAAAGTGACCACATCAGGAATGAAAATAAAGAGGAAGGACAGATGGTTTCAACCAATCTGACTCTTCATAGGATCAGCCTAGATCTCCTCAACTGTAAAACAGAGGTTATAATAGCACTTATTTCACAGGGTTATTGTGAGTATCAAATGAAAAATCATTTGTAAAATGCTTAGCAGAATGTCTGGTATATAATAGGAGCTTAATAAATGGTTCCTTCCCTTCTCCCCTCCAATGTAGAAAGAAGAACCACCAATGGATCCTAGAAAGGCAGAAACATTCACTGCCTAGCAGATATATACCCAAAGGGAACTTTGTAAGGACTGCATAAAGGGAGAAAAGACAATCAATCAACTTTTACAAGGGGTTAGGTAACCCTTTGTCACCTATATGTTATCTATACATGTGCTTTACTACCATTGCAGTTTGAGTTTAAATCTCTTTCCCCATGGACGTATGGGTTTCCTGTGTATTTGTGCAAGACTACACCCCAGGTTTGAGGAGGAATATTTTGTACAAAGTGCTCTTACTATACTAACTTATCAAATGCCTTTCCTAAAATGTAATTGCCTACTGTCTGATTATTTGATGAGGAACATGCCAGTGGGGGCTCTAGAGTTACCACATTAGAAGCATAATCTCTCAAACCAATAGGACTAAAGTGGAAGTAGAAGAGGGGATCAAACACATCTCTGAGGTATTTGTTCAGATTATTCAAATCCTCTCTGGAGCCCCAACATACAAGTGAAAGTATATCATGAGGGGAGGGGCGAAGGGGAAATGTTACACGCAAAATTGGACAAGATGAGTTCAAGGGAGCAGGGGAACAAAGGTGCTCTTAGACATCTAAGGGAGGAAAGATCATTCCTGACTCCAGATCAGAAACAGTCAACCAACCCTTTATTGTACTGGAAGCTCTCAAAGAGTAAAAATTGCTGAGACTGCTTTGCAAACCTTATATTACCTAATGGGATTTCCATTGAGAAATGATAGTGTGGTCTACTGGATAGAGTGGTATCAGGCAGTCTTTTGTTTAAATCCCTGCTCAGAAACTTGTCATCTCTGTGACCCTATCCACCCCACCTAAAAAGTCTCTGAGTCTCAGTTTCCTCATCTGTAAAATGCACATCATAGTAGCATCTATCTCCTAAGGTTGTTGTAAGAATCTGGTAAGACAATATCATTACAAACCCCAAAGCAACATGGAAATATGAGCTGTTTTTATCACTTGGCAAACTTAAATATTATTATACAAATATCATTATCATTCAGTAGACACTTCCTGACGATGGCTGGGGAGGAGGAAGTGTAGAAGATGATGTGTAGAATTCTACACAAAGTCACTTTTGTCTTTAGAGCCCGGCACCATCCTGGCACATATTAGGTGCTTAATAACACTCACTGATCTATTCAGATCCCCTCAAATACTGCCCTTGACTCATTACTTCCCAAGTGCCGATGCATAGCCCAGTGCTTAGCTCAGAGTAAGTGTTTAACAAATGCTTATTGACTGATTACTTATCTGTGCACATGGTATATTCCTTAGTAGAAGAGGCAACATTTTAAGTCTTGGTAGACCTAGGGCCTAACATGTAATAAGTGCTTAATAAACCCCCATCAAGGGCACAGAGAATTCACCAGTGAGTAGTGAAGAATCAAGCCACCCTTCCTCTACCCCAGTTGTCTTACAGGTATTTGGGCTTTCATAGTACGGTAGAAAAATCCCAGCTCACTCACTTATTCCTCAACTGACTTTAGGCAGGTCCATTAAGCTCTCTGGTCTCAATGTCTTCACCTGTAAAATGAGAGAGTAAATGGTCTCTTAGATTCTTTCTAGTTCTCAAATTCAAGATTCCCTTTAGTTCCCAGGAAAAAAATCATACCAACCCACCAGTCATTATTGAGTTCAGTAAAGTCAAAGAAAATTTAGATTCAAGTCCCAGCACTAACAACCTTCTAGCCATCTCTCAAAGCCTCGGTTTCATCTGTTAAAAAAAAAATTAGGAGAATAAGATTTGTGATAGAGAATTGGGGAGGGGGCAAGTACTTGAGACATTAACCAAGTGACCTTGGGATTTAATCTCCCCAGGCCTCGGTTTCCTCATCTGTCAAATAAAAGTGTTGGTCTAAGCGACTTCAAAAGCTCCTTCTAGCTCTACACATACAGAGTAAATTGGTGATAAATTCAAAGGACACTTTAAAGGGGGTAAGAGGGATGGGGAGGACTGAAATTGTTTCCTGTAGCAGGTGGAACTTCACCTGGGACTTGAAGGAAGTGATGAGGAGAGAGAGCATCCCAGGCACAGGGAACAAGACAGAAAATGCCCAGTCTTGGAAGATGGAATGATGGGCTAAGAACAGCCGTTGATCACTGGATCGTGGATGACTATGAAGGAGTAAGACATTAGAAAGGTAGAAAGGGGCCAAGTTATCAAGAGTTTTAAAAGCCAAACACAGGATTTTATGTTTGATACTGGAAGTGGGAAGCAATCATGGAAGTTTATTGAATGATGGAGTGACCTGGTCAGACTGGAGCTTTAAGAAAAATCACTTCGGTGGCTGAAAGGCAACTGGACTAGAGTGGGGAGAGCCTTTACGCAGGTAGACACCTCCCCTCCCCACCCAGCCAGCCCTCACCAGGCTAATACAATATCCAGGTGTGAGGAGAGGAGGGTCTAACCAGGGTGGGAGCAGTGTCAGAGGAGAGTAGGGGGCGAATGGGAGAGATGTGAGAATACGGTGGACAGGCTTTGTCTTGTCAGTGCACATTCCCCCTACTCCTACCCCCTTGTAAAGGAAACCAGCTTTGGGTTCACAGGTACCCCTTGTGGTCTGTCTTCCAGCCTGAGCACTCATCACAGCCCCAAGTGTTGCTAGGCAATTTTCTTACAGTTCTCTCTCTTCTTATTTCCATAGTCAAGCTAGTATTTTTCCAAAGCCTGGCCCCTGCACCTTCTCCAAAAAAGCACAGCCCTTCCCAAATTGCACCTGGGACCTTTTCATCAGTGGGCGGGCAGAACCCCACCCCCACCTCCACCCCCCAAAGGTGTGCCATGGAAAACTTCGACATTTACAAGCGTGCTTCTGCCGATGGAAAAAGTCGAGGAAGCCCTGGCTCACAGCATCATCAGGGCAGGGCCTCATTCATTCCTCCACCAACTATTCAGTGACTTGGGGCAAGTTTGCTTTTCAATGGAAGCTCAGTTTCCTCATCTGGAAAACGGATATAATAATCCTCGAACTAGAGGCAAGTGTTTGAAAAGATCATTGGAGTCGGAGGACCTGCGTTCCAATGCTGCTCTCCTATAGACTACCTACAAGACCTTGAGCAAGCAGATTCTCCTCTCTTGCTTATCTGTGAAACAAGAGAGCTGGACCCAATGGCCTCTGAAGTTCCTGTCAGTCATTAAACTAGGTGCCTAGATCTCCTGTCCTCCTTACTAATTTATTGCAAGTAAATCCCTTCATAAACCTTAAAGCATGAAATAAATATAAGTTACTATTACAATTACAAACTCACAAGATTGCAGCTGTAGAGATGGATGCCTCTCATGCTACATGATGAGGAAACTGATGTCACACACAGAGAATTATAGATACAGAGCTGGAAGGGCCCACAGCAAGTCCAAGCCCTCCACTCATCTCACCGATAAGGAAACTGAGGCCCAGAGAAATAGAGCTTCCCAGGGTCATCTGGGCACTAAGTAACAAAGATGAGATTTGAACTTAGGGCCTGGAGCTCCTGAACCACTATTATTTTCACTCTCCCCAGCAGTATGTTGGTCACCAAAAAGGATTAAAAAGGAGTGGATCTGCCCCTTCAGAGGCTCTCTTCTTAAGGGGAAAAGTTTCCACGTATGCAATAATAACATTATTCCAAAATCAACTCCTGAAAAAAGAATCCAGGCATTCAGAGATTTCCGTGATCTGGAGCTATCAGAAAAGGCACCAGCAGCAAGGTAGGATTTCAATTCAATCAAGAAATATTTGCTGAGGAAAATGCAAAGATAAATAATATCTGGGCAGCTCAGTGGTGAAGTGGATAGAGGCCTGGACCTAGAAGACTCATCTTCCTGAGTTCAAATTAAGCCTCAGGCACTTCCTAGCTGTGTGACCCTGGACAAGCCACTTCACCCTGTTTGCTTCAGTTTCCTCAATCTGTAAAATGAGCTGGATAAGGAAACGGCAAACCACTCCAGCATCTTTGGCAAGAAAACCCCAAATGGGGTCACAAAGAGTCAGACACAACTGAAGTGACTGAAAAACAGAAATAATAGCTGAGTGCTTCTCAAAAAGTTTGCAATCTAGGGGATAGGGAGAAGGGAGGTGAAATAAGACATACGAAGTTTTATAGGAGCCTGTATCTGGAGCTGGGGTGGACATGAGTGCTTCTAATTCAAACGTTTCACTTTACAGATAAGAAAACTGAAGCCCCAGGGTGGGCCACAGAGAATAATGACTTAGGATCATAGGAAGACCCACAGAGACCATCCAATCCAACCCCCTTATTTTATAGATGAGAAAACTGGGGCTCCAGTAGCCTCCCAACATCATCCTGATAGTAAGACAGGATCTGAACTCAGGTCCGCAAAACTAGCCCTTCTTCTCTACCGTACTGTTTCGGTGTTTGGAGAAAACAGAGAGCTCTCTTCAGTCAGGGGATCAGGGAAGTGTTCATGGAAAGAAGAGCTCAGATCTGGGTACCGAGAGAAGGCTGTACATTTCTGTAAGCAGAAACAAGAGAATCCTCTATTGCAGGGGTAAGGAGCTATGTGAGCAAAGAAAAGGGAAGGGTGTAGGGGAGGCTCTTGAAAGGGGGCTAAGATCAGAATCAGGTAAGACAAATGAAAGCTGTCCAATGTGGTCAGAGCTGAGGGTTTGTTTTAGGGAGTAGTGGATAGAGAAAAAGGTTGGAAAGATAAAACAGGGACAGACTGTAGGAACCAGGCCTTTTTTTGTCAGCCTAAGGAGTCAGGACAGAGTCCTGTGGGAAACAGGGGAAGGTTTCTGAGCAGGAATAAGCGACCTGAATAGGGATTTAGGGAAACTAATCTGGAAGTACCTAAAGGGAAGATTGGTGGGAATGATAGGGACTAAAGGTCAAGAAAAGTAAGTAAGCCATGGTCATCCCCTATATTGGTTGATAAAGTTTCATTGATATTGTCTTTACCCCCAAAAAAACCCTATTCTTCTTAGGAAACACAGAGTGACGTTGGAGGATAAGGGGAGAATACAATTCAGTCAATCTCGCCTACTGTGTACAAGGCACTGTCCCCTCTGCACAACATTGTATCCCATTGTTTCTGGACCTGCTATCTCTCCCTGCCTCTTCCCAGTTCCCTTTGGAAATCCTTAGCTTCTTTCAAGAAAATTACAACTTATTACATAATAGCCAAGGCATTTATTTCCTGGTCTTTTCAGTGGTTGGTATTCTCACTTCCCTCCCAAAAATGACTTTAGGTGTATATTCTAATCTGCACATATTGCACGTGTGCACGTGTGCATGCATGCATACACACAGTAGAATATAAAGCTATTAGGGTGGTCCTTCTTTTCTCTCTTCCTTTCTCCCTCCTTCCCTTCCTTTTTCTGTCTTTCTTTCTCTTTCTTCCTTCCTTTCTTTCTCTCTTTCCCTCCCTCCCTCCCTCCCTCCCTCCCTCCCTCCCTTCCTTCCTTCCTTCCTTTCTTTCTTTCTTTCTTTCTTTCTTTCTTTCTTTCTTTCTTTCTTTCTTTCTTTCTTTCTTTCTTTCTTTCTTTCTTGTCTTTGCATGCCCAGCCCCTGGAACATAGTGGGCACCCAATACTGGTTGAATAGAAGGTACTTATCGAAGGTGGGGAACAGCCTAAACTACTTCAGTCGCCTTCTGCTGGTTCTCCCTGCCTCAAATGCCCCACCTCCACTCCAATCCATCCTCCTCTCACCTGCCAAAGGGATTTTCCTAAAGTAAAAATCTGACCGAATCAAGCCACTCCCTGCCCCCAGTCCCCCACTACCCAGGAACCTCCCAATGACTCCCTGTTCTAGGATGAAATAGAAAATTCTCTGGCTTTTAAAGCCCTTTGCTGGCTCTTTTCCTACCTTTCCAGTCTTCTTATACTTTACTCCCCTCCCCACAATGCTCTGATACTAATGTTCCTTCTCCAAACCCCAAACTCACCATTTCCCATTTCCCGACTTTACAGTGACTGTTTCCTCTTTCCCCACCCTGCCCCCAAGCCTGAAATGTTCTCCCTCCTCACCTTCACATTTTAGTTTCCTTGCCTTCAAATCTTATTTCAAATCCTTTACAGGAGGATTTCCCAGAAGCCCAGTTTCTAGTGCCTGCCATGTGAGAGTAGCTTTCCTCTATGTGTCTGTGTACACACACACACACACACACAATATAATAATACACATACACCCATATGTGCCTATTATATGCATACATATCCATGTATATTATATGCATATATATCTTTGTCTTGTATGTATATAGTTTTGCACACTGTCTCTCCCCCACCAGAACATGAGGTCTTTGAGGACACAGTTTTTGTGTCTTTATATCCCCAGCCCTTAGCAAAGTACCTGGCATGTAGTAAATGTAGTAAATGCCTGTTGACCTATCTTGTGGAGCTCAGTGGGGTAAAGAGAGGGGACTGGAGAGTGGAGGACAAAGTCTTTTAGCTGTCAGGGCCTTCCACCCCCACACTGTCCTTCTCCCTGAATGCAGGGTAAGGATAGGAGCCCGGGGCAGCCAAGAGCTGTGAGACAGCTGTTTTTTATTTTTCAAGAAAAAGGGAAAAGGAGACAGGAGAGAAAGAAAACTGCATTCTTTCTGGCAAGTCTTTATTTCAGACACCCACCCGGTCATCTTATCCAGCTTCCCATCCTGCCCCTACCCCAGCCCTTTCTCTTGCTGGCCAGTCTGGGACAGCTAAGGATTCAGATCTTTATCCTTCCAGGACACTCTGATGCCCAGGCTAAGACTAGTCTCTGAATATGCCCTCTCTCTCTCGCCCCCCCTCCTCGCCCCCCACCTGCTTCATCTCAGGCAATTAGCTTCCCCAGAGAAAATCCCTCTTAAGGAGTTTTGCCTTTGGCCTGAGCTCACCGTCTCCATCCAGCTGAGTTGGTCTCAAAGGTGAATATCAAATAAATGCATTACAGATGTTTCCCTTTCCGTTTCTGGCTACTGCTGCTCCAGAGCGAGGGCCCTTCCCACGGTAATCCAGTCCGGGTTTTCCTCCTTGCCGTACCGACAACTTTTTCCAGCTGTGGTTATTTGATAATGATTTTTTTTTTAACCTTTCCCAATAAATTGTTTATCTCAGAAGACCATGAGTTTCAGGTGATGGCTAATGAGTTACAGATGCCATTGACTCCAGGTGAACAGCTCAGAACCTGACCCAGAAAGCATCAGGGAGCAGACAGGAGAAAGCCCACTGAGACAGAATCCTATTGCCCTCTGCTCAGGATTGTGGTCCCCCCCACCACCACCCACTCAACTTTCAAAGAGTTCTGGGCCCTCGGTAGCATTCTGGATCCTCAGGGGGCTCTCCTGAATGCCCCTCTTCTGCGGGCATTGCCCATGGGTGGGTGAGGTGCAAGAGAGAGGGCACAAACTCCATTTCCTCCTTGGATACCGTCTAGGCAGCAGGTGACCTTGTCCATTTGGGGGGGGGGGGGGCGATGACTGGGCTATCAGCGAGCAAGCCCCGCTCCTTCCTCCTCCAAAGAGTCTTACCCACTCAAAGGCATCGCATTCCTCCGGTCGGAGGCTTTGATCACCGTAGCAAGCCGGCAAAGCCATCCAGGGTAGAAGTTCTGAACGTTAGGCGCACAGACCACCCCCAGGTGGGTTATCTGATAAATTTCAGAGGATCTGTGGGGATAGTAAAAAAAAAAATCACATCTTTATTTTCACTAAACTTTAACTAAAATGAGTTATTTCCTTCCATTACGAATGCTGGCAACAAGCGCTAGTGTGAAAAGGGATCTATAGCCTTCACCAGACCAAGGACTGAGACAAAAAGAAAGTTTTTTTAGAAAAGTTTTAAGGAAAAGGGGATAGGTCATTTTCACCTGTTATCTGTCACTTACACCTTCATGTAAATGAGTCTCAGAAGTTTCTAAAAGCCCCAAAGCCCGGGCATCCAGAGAAAGAATGGTGTCCCACCCCCACCCCGGGCTGGGAAAGCGTAGACAACTAGGAGCCTGGGGTCAGTGCAGCTGTGGTGGGGGAGAGATAAAGCATTTGTGGGCCCATGAGTAAGGTTTGAAATCTGAGCCTGGGTTTCTGTGACTATCCACTGGAGGCTTTGAGCCTTCTAGCGATCACGGGCAACTTGTGATCCCCTGGAGCCCTGGAAAGCTGAATTCTCCAGTCCCAAACATTTTCTTCACAGAGGTGAGGGGCTATGGGTACAGAGTATTACATATACTGTCAATTCAGTTGGTAGGTTGATTCATTATGTTGAACTAGTTTTTTTTCCTACTAAGGGGTGAGGGGGTAGAGGGGAGTGGTTATATGAAAAATAAAGATGATGTAAAAAAAAAGCATAGTTCCAGAGAGGGCCTGTTCCCAAAAGGCCACTTAGCAAATACTTTGGTCGATGAATGTGAGAAACCTACAAACTGAAAGGCATTTGCGGTCTCAGACCATCGTCCAGGACAACAACCCAGAAGACCACTTGACTGTGCCTACTATAACCCTGGGCAAATCACTTGACCGTACTGGGACTCAGTTTCCTTTTCTGTAAAATGAGCTGCCAGACAGCCTAGGAGGTTCCTTTCAGTTCTGTGTTCTTATAAAATAAAAAATATACCTAAGAGATATTATGGGGAAAGTACCAAATGGGAAAGCAGAGGCCCTAACTCTTCCATTAATCATATTGTAACTGGCCAAGTCTCTTTCCCTGATCTGGGCTTTAGTTTCCCTCCTCTACAAAATGAAGAGTTCTGTTCTCCAGAGCCTCAGAATCTAAGATCCTTTGAGCTGATGGTCTCTAAAGTTCCTTCCACCCCCAACATTCAAAGATTGTAAAAAACTAAACTATTGGAAGGAAGGGGGAGGTGTCAGGGCAAGGGGAGGGGGTCAGAAATCAAAACAATGAGACATACCAGCTCAAAAAAATAGGTTTCATTTTTACCAAGGGAAATTAGGGAACTTGTGCTATTTATAACCGCTAGAATAAAGATGTTGTCCCTTTGCAAGGGAGGGTGTAGAGAAGAGGAGAGAATGGTGTCCAGCTACCAGCTCTTACTTTGTCCACCCAGAGTCTAGCATATAGAGGTACTTAATTAATGTTTATTGATTGATTGCTATTCATTGATAACATCATAGAAATCACTATCATCTTGAGAAGTTTCTCTTTCTCTCCCCTCCAAAGGGGGAAGAAAACCACTCAACCCTCTTCTAAATCAATCAATCAGCACTTATTATGTTCAGGGTTGGGGGAGGGAGAATGTAGCTTCATACTCGTGATTCATGCCCTGGGAATCTGCTTCCAAACTAGTTGGAAAGGCACAAAATGAACAAGAAAGGATAAGAACATACCAGACCAACAATGCTAACTGGCAGGTGGGAGTAAGTGCTGCTCATCTTCACGGGGGCTGAACGTTTTTTTGGAGGGATGGGGGTGGGGAGATGGGGAAGAGAAGGAATGATGCTTTAGGCCAAAGGATAGGAATCACCCTTTCACCAGATATAAATTCCCAGATCTGTCCTGGGGAGTGTCTAGAGAAGAAGAAGAAAAAAAACCTCTTTCTAATCTGAATTCTGTCTGTGCAACTAAAGGCTGAAAGAGGATGGAGAGTTAGTATGGTAACTTGCATGTGAAGTCGGGATCTTAGACACTAGCTGTGTGACTCTAAGCAAGTCATGTCACATGTCAGGGCCTCAGTTTCCCTCATTTGTAAAATGAGAAGGTTGGACTCCATGATCCCTTGAGGTCTCCAACTCCAAATCTATTATCCAGATAAGAGAGAAGCCATGCCAGGTCCACCCTCTCCCTTGGATTCTCATTCCCCGACTGTAGCAGGAGACTTCTGCAGAACCCCAGAGAAATTCTCATTTTCTTTCTCATTATAACAAAGTGGAGTCCTGGGGGAGGGGGTGGGGGGCGGTACTCTGAACAGTTCTTTAAGCCATCCTTGTTTTCTCCTGATCAGATGCAGCTCAGAGGTCTGGTGGGGGCCCTGCTGACCTGAGTGTTTACACAGAAGCAGGATTTATCTCAGTTTCGGGAGGTCCTGGGCCAGGCTGGCCCTAGATCATCATTAGTTCCATCGAAGGAATGATCTGACATTTGAAAGAACAAGATGCATGACGTTCAAATTGGAAACAGCCTGGTGGGTCGGCGAGCCTGAGAGCTCGCTGGGTAGCTGGGGGCCTCCCTTCTGGAGAGCCTGGGAGAGCCCGGGGCTGGGGAGGAAAGCCAGTCCTGCAGAAAGGAGCAAACAGTCGTAATAACTGTGGGTCTGAGGTCGGTGTGGGCGATAATGACATTTGTCTAGATTTGCACAGGGCTTTACGTATCAAATCCCACGTTTGGCTTTGAAAGCCTTGATCACCCGGTTTCTCCTTACCTTGTCTGTCTTCTCAATACCTAACTTGCCTCCACTTCTGAGATCCAGCCGTGTGGGCCTTTCCTCACACACAACACACCATCTCCCACTGCCATGACTTTCCCCTGGCTGTGCCCAATGCCTGGAATGCCATACTTAGACTTGCCCCCTGCCTTCCTTCAAGTTCCAGCTAAAGGCCTTTCCTAATCAATTTTCCCTGATCATACTGTTTATGTATATAATGATTTGCATGTAGTTTCCCCCATTAGGACAGGAGCTCCTCAGGACAGAGACTGTTTTAGCCTTCCCTTGAATCCCCAGCACTTGGCATATCATCTGAATTTTACAGATGAGGAAACTGAGTTATAGATCTAAGTCAGCATTAAAATTCAGCTCTTCCCAACTCTAAATTCAAACCCCTATTCACTAAAGAAAAATTCCAAAATTCCTCCCAGGGAGAAATCCTAGATGGGGAGTTAGAGGGGGATGGAAAAAGATGGGGATCTAGTACAAAGTAGAGATCAAAAATCAGACAAAGGGAAAAAGTGGAAAACAGAAGGCTGAGAAAGGAGGGAAGGGGGGGAGGGATGAGTGGGTGTGGATATGAAAGTGAGACTGGAAATCTAACTACTCAGAAGCAATCCTAATCCCTCCAGGTGCCCAGAGAGCCCTAATGCTCTGAGGAGACAGAGCCCTGATGGCAGCCCCTCCCTCCCAGGTTTAAATTACAGGCTCTCCTAAAAGAAAGAGAGAGTGCCTCTGTGGTAGAGATAACAATCTCCCAGGCTCCCCTCCATCTCCTGCCTATTGACATAGCAATCAATGTGGTTAGCACAGATTGGGTCTGATAGCAGTAATGCCTTGTTAGGCAGAGTGGGTGTTAAAAGGAGCAAGCAGCCTGGGGATTCCTGGAAGCAGGGCCCCAGCAGTGAGCAGGAGCAGTGAGGCGTTAAAGCATGATAGGACATGCTGCTCCCAGGAGGCCCTCCAAGCCAGCCCCTGAAACTTGGAGCTCCCTCCGAAAGCTGAGCCCTCCCTGGGTCCAAGGGCAGCCCTTGCAGAAGACCGTAGGGTCAGAACAGGACTTCGGAGCCCAGTTGAATGAACCCTTTCATTTTACAAAGGGAGAAACTGAGGCTGAACGAACCCCTTCATTTTACATTGTGAGAAACTGAAGCCTCAAGAGGTGAAGTGACTTGCCCAAGGTCACAGAGCAGCAGGATGGTCTAGCATTCGAACCCAGTTCTTTGGACACTCTGTTGTATATCTTCCTTCCCCCATGCTCTCTGGTCCTAACTTGGGTCCCCAATATGATCTCCTCCCCATGCCTTCCACAAACAGGGGAGAGTATCAGTTGGGTCATGACACTGTAGTACATGAACATAGCTGTATGTCACTTCACCACAAGGAAGAATGCCTGGAAAAAGCAGAGAAGTATGGGAAGACTCTGAACAGATACAAAGGGAAGTAAATAGAACCAGGAAAATGATTTTCACAAAGCAGCAGCAACAGCACATTGAAATAATCCTCTGAAATTAGAATGTGCAAACTTGGCCCCAAAGAAGGGAAATGAGAAAGGAGCTGGTTAGTTGAGGTTTTTACTCAGTCTCTGATTTCATAGGAGCACTGGCCTCTCCCAATGCATATCTCTGCAATGTACAATCCTAGAAAGTTACCTTGGTCATGGATATGTTGGTTGGCTTTATTAAACTTTTCTCTCTTCTTTTCTGTTCTCATTTTAAGGGACAAATCTTTTTTTGGAGCTTTGGGGACAACAGGAAGGAATCCATTAAAAATATAGGTAATATAAAAACAAAAATATCAGTAAAAATTTCATTTTTTATGAAAAAAGTGTAAATGAAAAAAGTAACACTATAAAATAAACTTGGTGTTGCAAAATTATAGTACCAAGCTTAGCTCTGAAGAAAGTATAGGGAAATGCATTACCCTATCTTCTCTGCAAAGGTGGGGGGCTTTAACTGTGGAACATTTCATAGATGGTCAGAATGAGCTGGTTAGTTGTGTTTTGGTTTTTTTTTTTTAGAAATGAAGGGTGATATAAAAACAAAAATTTAAATTTAAAAATGTTTTAATTTTTTTAAAAGGAGGGGAGACAATCTGTGATCCCCTAAGATCCCAGCCCATTTGAGGTCTGTGTCATGATCAGACAGAAAAAAAAACCAGGGCCAGGGTGATGCCCCCATCTTCCATATCCAACTGGGCCTTTGTGGCCCAGACTCTCCTGGATGGCTTCATAAGCAAGCATTCATCCTGGGCACCCAGGGCTGGCTCCTGTGGTCTCATCTTAAAAGGTCCTATCCTTACCCAGAAATCTCATGAATGATTTTATGAACAGGAATAGGAGCAGGGGACTGCCAGTAATGACCCTGATCCCAAAGTTCCTTGACGTTGTTGTAGGTTGGTGGAAAGCTGAAACAATGACCACTGCCTCAGACCTTTACCAACCAACATCTTGAAAGGGAAGAGAAGGGATTTGAGCTATGATAGTGTCTGAGACAATGTGGATGAGGGGAGCAGGAGGCAGAGAGGCTGGAGGGGAAGGGTAAAGACAAACTGTCTGCTTCGTAATTCCCTGCTGGAATGAATCAATATATTGTTACCCAGGGAGGTCCTGGTGGGTCCTACCTCTAGGGTTTGGCCTGCTTAACATCCAACTCCCATGAGTCAGGTCCACTAGCTTGGGTCGCCAAGACAGTGACCCTAGGCAGATAATAGTACCTCCTTGTTTCAATAATCCAGGATTTTTACACCAATACCCCCAAATGAAAAATTCAGCCACCCTGCTTTCACCAAAGGTCTTGATAGGTGTTGAATATGGCTATGATAAAACTCTGTGCTTCCAACCTGAGAGGTCTGTGAGCCCCTTAATATATTTCTTAAATTGAAATCATATTTTTTTAGGAATAAAAGTAGGAGAAGGGGAACATCAGGGATGACCCTAACCTGTAAGTCCCTTGAAGGGTACAAGCAGCTGGAAGGTTGAAGTGATGATGAAAGATTTAATCATTAAAAGATTGTAAATTTTAAATAAGGATTTTAAATTAAAGATTTGAGAGAGGGGCTTAGAGAAAAACTACATAGGGAGAGCCAAAAGAACCCATCTTTGACATTGACAAGCAATTTGATATTGATCAATATCCTCCTCAGCCTTGGTTTTCTTATGTATGAAAGGGTTCATGGAAAGATGGGATTCAGAGACAGGAATTTAGATTCCAGCTCTGCCTCTTACCAACTGATTTAAGTACCTTCACCTCTTCTGAAATGAGGGGGATAAACCACCAAGGTCCATGATCAATCAAGTATTTATTGAGCACCCACTGGGTGCCAGGCACTGTACAATTGTGTCCCAAAAATCCATGGAGTTTTCTTGGCAAAGATACTGAAGTGGTTTGGTCATTTCCTTTTCCAGTGTGTCCCCATTTTACAATTAAGGAACTGAGGTAAAGAGAGGTTAAGTGACTTGCCCAAGCTAGTAAATGTCTGAGGACAGCCCATCTCCCTGACCAATTTAAAGCCTGGTGCTCTATTTACCTAGCTGCCCTAGATACTGTAGGCGCTCAGCCAACAGAGAAGAAAAGGAAACGGTTCCTGGCCTCAAGGAGCTTCTGTTCTACTGAGGGGAAAATACACAAAATAGATATGGAGTAATGGGGAAAGTGAGGGGCCAGGAGGAGTTAGCAGCTGCAGTATCCTAAAAGCCTTTGTGTGTTACCTGGGTAAGGTTAGCTTTGAAAGGAGTACCTGAATCTATGAGACTGAGGGAAGGTGGGATGCTACACTCCTTTGACCTGTGGAACCCTGTCCTAAGCTCCGATCCAACTCGTGGGCTGAATCCAACATCTCTAAGGTCCGATACCATTCCGGTAACCAGCGAACCTGCGTAGGGAGCGCAGGGAATCGATGACTGCTGCGTACCTACTACCATCCTCTCCAGCTATAAACGTTGTAATCGTCGCTGAGCTCTCTTTGATCGTCTCCCAAGGAATTCCGCGTACTCGCCAGCATGGTTATCACCCTGGGAATCACCACATCCCTTTGTGGCAACCGCTACCACAGAATGGGCCCCCGACCACTGCTAGCTCGCTATGTGTCTGCCTGGCAGAGGGGAGGGAGACACCTTCGGGCAATGGGAATGGTCCCTCCCCTACTCCCTTTCCAGACCGCACCACTCAGTGCAGGACTCCAAACGGGAATCTACCCATTCCTGAAGGCATAGTGAGCCATGATGAGCCATGATGACCACATGCCTCTGCCCCCCAAGGCGAATCTCGCCTTCGTCTTTACTACCACCCAGGGTGGTGGGGAGAGAATAGGAAGAGGTCTGATCATTCTTGTCTCATGGGGAGGGAGGTTCAGTGGAAAGAACATTGAATCCCTGAAATCCAAGGGCCAGGGTTCATATCCCACCTGGGATGCTCATTGCCTGTGAAACCCCAAGCAAGGAACTATGGTCTATGATCCTGAGCTCCCTAAACCTCCCTGGGCCTCAGTTTCCTCCTCTGTAAAGTAAGGAAGTTGAGCGAGTTGACCTCAGAAGCCCTTTGTAGCTCCAGAACTTTAATCTTATTAAACAGTCCCAGGAGGCACAGGCAGACTGGGTCCTGTCCCCTGGTTCCTAGGCACACCTCTGAGGCTGAGCAAAGAAGGGAGGCTTCCTGAGCCCATGAAGTCATAAATTCATAAGCGCAGACCAATGACTCCTCTTCTCCCCACCCCCGCGGTTTCCTGGTTCCCTCTTCAGTGCAGGTTTGTCCAAAAGGGCCAAGAGGGTAAAAAGGAAACTCTGGTTGTGCTTCTGGGCAAGAGGGCTTTCAAAAAGCATAGCCCCAGCCCAGATTAGCGTGGTTGTGAAGCAAGTATTGATCCTAGGACCCAAAATCTTGTGTTCAAATCTCTGTCTGCCATAGGAGGCTACCACAGGGACCTTGCCTTGGAATTTCTCTAGGCCTCAGTTTCCTGCTCTGTAAAAGAAAGGGCTTTTGGCTTTGACTTCTGAGGCCTCTTCTAGCTCAATGGAGGGAGTGAGGAGGTGGCAAAGAGGGACCAGATGCAATCATAATTCCCTCTAAGTTTGGGGTGTAATGAAAAGAGAACCAGATGTGAAGACAAGAAGATCTCCAACCAAATTGACCCTTAGAAGCTGCATGACCCTAGGTTCAAATCCAGCCTTCTCATGTTTACTACATGTGTAACCTTAGGCAAGTTATTTCATCTCTATGCCTCAGTTTGCTCATCTGTAAAAAGGGATAAAAATAACTCCAGTGAGAAGACAAGTAGAGAGCTGTCCTCTGAGTCTTGGGTTCAAGTCCAGCTTCTGACCCTGACTCTGACAGCCTCAGACTTACTGCATGAGTGAGGACCCTGGCCAAGTCACTTGACCTTTGAGTACCCCAGGCAATTCTAAAGGAATAGAAGATGCAGGTGCTCGATGATCTGCCTTAGAAGACTGTTTCCTATACTAAAGAAATCACAGGATCAACCCCCAAAAATCTTTGCTTAAGAAAAATAGCAAAAAATGATAGCGTAGCATAATAATACATAATAGTAACCAAAAACTTTGCTTAATAACAGTAACAGTCAATATTTGAAGGTAAGTCAACAGGATGGGTGCTTAAGTCTTTGTTGATTGAAAGGTTGATTGGGAAGATTAAAGATGGTGTATAAAGCACTTTGCATAGTACATAAAGTCAATCAAGAAACCAAGAAACATTTACTAGTCACCTACCATGCCCCAGGCCCGGGACTGGGAAGGGACTCTAAAAATGTCAATGAAAGAGACCCTGGCCTCAAGCAGCTTACAGCCAATAGGCATTCCAAAGCCCTTTCCTGGAGGCAGGTAGAACAATCCTTCTCCCCATTTTACAGATAGGAATGCTGAGGTTCCCTCTCAGTGACTTGCCCATCTTCATACTGCCCATATTGGTCAGAAGCTGGGGCCCCAACCTGAGACTCCTCCATCCCACATGGTGAAGAGAGAGCATTCAGTGACTGACTTTGGGGGCTAAGAGAAGGAAAAACAGCTGGAGGTCTTAGAAGCACAGGCCCATCAGCTAGAAAGGCAAGTGGGTAAGGGGTAGGAGGGATTTGGTGTAGATGTTGCCAGTTACCTGATCCTGCATCCAGGTTTCACATCCAAAGAGGGTTCCCTTTTTGTCTCTGCCTGCAGTCAAGAAGCCTCCAAAAACCAGTGTCTGGATTTAGAAGCCAGGCTACATTTGGGCTTGCCAGGCTGGAAAGCAATGACAGCATTTAACCTGCACAGACATTTACTTAGCATTTTAAAGCCTATGAGATGCTTCCCCAATAACTCCATGAAATCACCAGTACAAATGTTATCTTTCCCATTTTGTGGATGAGGAAATGGAGGCTCAGCCTAACTTGCAAAACATTAACAGAACTGAGACTTGACTCTTTGGATCATCGATCTTGACCAGGAAGGAACCTCCAAGGCCACCAAGTCCAACTATTTCATCTTACATTCTCGGAAACTGAGTCTCCAGTTAAGTGGTTAAGTGATTTATTGCCTGAGGTCACACAGGCACTTACACTTGCAGACCGGTGCTTGCTCTTTCAACACCAGGCTGTCCCCAGTCTGGCAAGTACCAAGAATATAGGTGGTGATCCTGGTTGAGTCACCAGTAGCTTGCCTGATTGGTTAACAGCAGTAATATTAATAAAAATAAGAATAGTTCATAATATTATGCTATAAGACTTAAAATGTGTTCTCTTTATAAGAACCCTATGAGGTGTGAGGAGGTTATTAATAGCCTCCACTTAAACGGAAGTTTAGAAGGTCCATGATCCTATGGATGGCCGGATTTGAACCCAGGTCTCTTGTCTTCACATCCAGCTGTTTCAGAATCATGAAGAACCCAACTGATCCTAGAAGTTGTGGAAGTGAACTGTTTGGAGAAATGTTAAAGTAATTCTATGAGAGGTCATCACCAAAGGATCCCCTCTCCCTCAAAAGAGCATGCAACCCAGGCAATGGTTCTTGAGAATGAATTCTACCATCACATTCCTGTTTTGCCTCTGGGCTCTCCTGATGACCTTGAGCAAATTGCTTAACCTCCCTGTGTCTCAGCTTTCTCATCTGTAAAATGGGAATGATGATACTTCCCTACCTCATAGTCGAGTTATGAGAATTAATTAATGTTTATAAAGGACTTGGAGATCCACAGATGAAAGGCACTATAGAAGCACAAAGTTTCATTACCATAATTACATTACATTATTATATCTTGGGCCAAGTGCTTTCTGCAGCTCTCCTTATTACTGGGAGTGGGCGATGGGGGGTAAGATAAAGGAAAAATCACCATCAACCGTCACTCAAAGCTTCAGCCCAACTCCAACCAAATCTAAACTTTGGAAGATGCAATCGGGCTTGGGAGACCGACAGACAAGCCTCTTCAACCCTAGATTTCCCCCAGGGGCAGAAAGACAGTGGGAAAGATTGTCTTTTCCTGTGACCACTGAAACTGAGCATTCTGGAACCCATGGGTAGTTCTGGAAAGAGCAGTAGGCCAGTCTTATATGCACCCTGTCTGGTCCTCATCCTCTCTGACTTTGGTGCAGACAGCCAAGGAGTAATGGGAATGAATACCAGAGCCCCTCTCCTCCCTCAGCCACCCGAGGGACTCAGTTCACCCTCTGAAGTCACCAGTCAAGGGCATTCCCTTTATGGACATGTAACTTGGTAACCGAGGAAGACCCAGGAAAGGAACGTTATGGACACACAAGTCCTTGGCTTACAAATGATTCGACATCCACCATAGTTATGGTCTGTTCACTGGAAAAGATACAAGAGAAGATGCCCAACCATCTGCTTTGCTGACACACTTTCAGGACACAGAACCTCTCCATCTCACTTACAGTTGACATCTCTCCTCCCATTAGAATGTGAGCTTCTGGAGAGTGGGGACCAGTTTGCTTTTCTTTTTCTATCTCCAGAACCCAGAAAAGTGCTGTGCACATAGTAATCCCTCTAAGATGACCTCCCATTTACATTCCAGATATATTGTATGTACATAGCTGTTTACATGTTGTCTCTCCCAAGAGAATATGAGCTCCTGATGTCAGGATCCATTGTTTTTGGTTTTTGTTTTTTTTGGGTTTGGGGTTTTTTGACCACTCTTTGCATCAGGGTTTGGTACAATGCCTGACACATAGTAGGCATTTCATTCCTGTTGACTTTTTTCATTCATTCATCCATAAAATTAGGGTTCTCTAATCAGGGTTCTTGCTTTGGCAGGCTTTGTCTCTGGAAGCCCCCTTTTGTGTTAAACCAGGCCCCTCTGGTTAGATTTCATGTTGAGTTCCTTCCTATGATTGCAAGTCAGACCCTGTTTCCAAAGCACAACAAGGAAAAAAAAATCAGCCAAACTTGAGATATGAAAGCTAACACCCTCAGTGTTTATTGAACCTCTGATAATTCTGGAGTTTGCCTATCAACACTTATTTCACAATTCTCCAATCTGACTGGGTAGGCAAAAGTTAGATCAGAAAGAAATATAATTACCTTTTTTTACGAGCTTATGACATGGTTCCACCCATCTATCCTGCCAGCTTGTCCAGTCACTCACAAATTATGATATACATACTATAAATTATATAATTATCAACCTATAATTACAGGCAACATATATATTAATCCCCCTGGAGGAGATCGGGCCCCCAAGATTATGTGTCTATGCCCCTCAGTCCCTAGGGAAAATGCCCACTGTCAGGGGAGAGGTTATACATTTCCAAATATCATAGACAACAGGTTAAAACAACAAAGGCATCCCTTCCATCTCGGCATATATGCATACCTCACTATCCTGCTCCTCCCTCCCCCGATCTACCCAACATCTCATCTCCTTTCCTTGTAAAGTCTGAAGCCTCCAACTTTGACATGAACAAATCTGGACATGCGTGTGCAAACCTGAAAAGGGGGAGTGAAAAAAATGAAGTTTCTCAATCTAGGAAAACTGCTGGTGCCACAAAGGAGGGGAGGTGTAGACAGAAAGAGACAAGGAAGGAAAGAGGGGAAATACCCAGACCTTCCCAACCTAACTAAAGCAAAAGGCAGGAGAGCTAGGCTTCTTCTCTTTCCCTCCCCTAGGATTCTATTTAGACCCTCATAGGGAGAGACTTATAATCCCAATCTTTACAGTGGAGATCTGGGTTCAAATTCTACCCTGATAGTTCATAACTCTGTGACCCTGAGCCTTCTCTGCCTCAGGTTCCTCATCTGTAAAAAAAAAAAAGGAGTTGAATTTAGGGATGTCTATGGTTACTTGCAGCTCTGGATCTACAGTCCTATACCCAGACAAGCCTCATGACCACTCCTTAGTCTTATTTCCAACGACTTATCCCAGCCTTTATGCGTGGACACACTTCCTCAGTTGCCTCATTGTTTTCCAAAGGTGACTCTGGCTCTTTGAAGACTGCCCCAGAGGAGTTCAAGTTATGACAGCTCTCATTACGAAGACTGAATTACTTGGAGTACAGCAGAATCAGGGACAGATTGGGCATCTCTTATCAAAATCAACCTGGCCAAACTTAGAGGTTTGTCCTCAATTTGACCACAAAAGGTTGAATGTTCCAGCCATAGGAATTCCAGAAGATTATTTCCAAAGTCCTAGCAGGCCATGTAAGAGGAGGGAGATTACTCACCCCCATAAAACCAGGCTCATAGATCCAGAGCTTGAAGGAACCTCAAAGGTTCACCATCCCTTTTTAAAGATGAGGAAACTGAGGCATTTTGATACTTTGCTGGATCTGTGAACCACACATTGTGGATAGTCCCTCTTCCCACGCAGTTTAACCCATTCTTATCTGTCCATCTGCGGTGACTCTGTTACGTGTCCTCCCATAAATCTTCCATGGGGGTAGGGAAGGAGCCCACACAATGTACAGGAAATCTTCCTCCATATGTTATGACTATGTGTGGGTACCAACAGCTCTCCTCCCTCTCTAGAATCATTCCTCATTTTTTTCCAGTTACACACATCTCTGGTGACCTTCTTCAGGTTTCTTTTTCTGGGCAATTCCTCATTTGCAACATGCGTAACTCCTCATGCCACCCTCAAGTTGTATTCCATAACCGACAGCCACACAAAGTCACCAGAGGCATATTATGATTAAAAGGATGTGCCTTTGACTCAAAGGCCTCAGAGCCATTAAAAACAGAATTATTTTCTCTTTATTTTATTGGCATCTTTTGTTTTTATTTCGATTATATTTCCCAATGCATCCCTCAGACCTCCCCTTTTCAGAGAGTTGTCCCTTATATCAAAGAATAAAGAAGAATGAAAAAGTCCAGTTAGGAAAACAGAACCAGTATAGTATGAATAATTTCATACCCATAGTCCTTTCACAAATATGGAAGAGAAATGCATTCCCATGCCCTTTTTATGGATCCAAGTTGGTCAATAAAATTTCACAGTGTTCAGTTTTGTTTTGAGTTGGTATTCTTTCCATTTGCATTGCTGTCATCGCTGTGTGCATTTTTTTCTCTTTCTGCTCTTTTCCTATTGTATCTCTTCATACTAACCTTCTCATGCCTCTCTGAACCCTTCTTATTTGTTCATCATTCCTGACAGGGCAGTAATATCTTGTAATATTCATATATCCCAGTTTGTTCAGTCATTTCCCAATCAATAGAGGTATATCTTCTTAATAAGTTCTCAAAATAGTGACATGTTTTACTTGGAGGCTGGAAATGGCTTCAGAGGTGATCCCATAAGGCCTTGCTATCAGAAGATCAAGGAGGGTGCCTGATCCTCTGCCAAGATGATATCAGGTGAAGCCTTGTTGTATCCTTGTGAGAACAGAGTACAAGTGATATTGAGAGCCAATGCATTGAACCTGCCCAAGAAAGTGGTCATAGACTCTTGCCAAGTATGAGCTTTAAACCATTTACAGCATATAATAAACCATCCTCCTTCCTGCTTGGCACATCAGTGGATGCCATGGTATCTGTCACACCCTTGCTGAATCACATCAGTCCCCTCACAAGGTTGCTATGCACCAGGAGGGAGGAAAAGGAGAGGTGAGCATGAGAAAAATGAAAGCATCTGTCATACATTTTTTTCTCCTGGGTTCTTTGCTAACATCATATGGACCAGACCCTTTACTATTTATGATTTGTCCTTACAACATCCCCTTTCTCTGATCTCCTATTTAAACGCTCAGTTCCAGTTAAAGTGGACCCTTATTGTCCTGTGAACCTGCCTTGTTGATCATGACTCAAGGCATCAGAACTCTAGTATGCTCTCATTCCTTTCCCTCCATTTCCCCCACCACCATCACCACTGCCGCTCCCACTTTGCCATCCCCCTCTACAAATTCTAGTCATATTTCTAGGTCCAACTTGTCTCACCTATTCTACGAAGTTGTTTGTATAAAGATCTTTCTCTGCTGATTCAGATGGATTTCAGATCTGTTTCAGAATATGTGCCACTCGTTTGACATGTATATACTCTGTTGCACTGTGCCCTTAGGACCAAATATAAACTCCAGTGCTGGACATTTAGAGCCTTTCACAATCTGGCCCTACCTAACCATCCACATTTATTTCCTGACTCCTCAGTCCAACCCAATGGATGCAATGTTGTTCCTCATCCCTGACACTCCAACTCCCATACTAGGGCTAGGAGCTGTGATTTCATTGGCATAGGGAACTCCCAATGAGGAAACTCCCTTGACTGAGGCAGACTGGTATCTATTCTGCAATGTACAGACTATGTCAGTCACATGTAGAAACCTCTTATACATAAGTACCTTTGTCTACAGCACAGACCGTTTCAGGGTCACAGAGTCAAGATCCATCACAGGCGATGCTTGAACCCAGGCCTCCCTGTCTCTGAAGTTGGCTTCCTATCCACCTTGCCACACTGCCTCTCAGGTAGTCAACAATATTATTACCTGAGTTTTTTAGGTGAAGAAGCTAAGACTCAGTATGTAAGATTCCAACTTTCATCTTCCTGACTCCAAGATCAGCTGCATATCCATCATGCTGTGCTGATTCACACCTTGTATATAGCATGTGCTTAAAAAATATTTTTGAATAAATAATAGGTTCTCAATAAATGTTATCACCATTAGCATCACCACTGGGCAAGAAGGCAGAGGAAATTGACTCCATCCGCATCCAAATTTGTCCAAAAAGATGAGCTTGAAGCCTCAAGCTGCCAATATCTGGCTCCATCAGGATGGCAGGTGACCCCTCTCCCCGAACATTGGACTGTCCTTTAATCACATTTTGTAAAAAGCCTTTTGCACATTCAGATTTAAAGCCCCTTGAAATGGTACCAACGTTGCTGTTTCCATTACCATAAAAGCCACATTGAGCATTTATGGAAACTCAAACATGTGTCCTGACATATGGCAAAATTTTCACTTACTGTATCTTTTTAGCATTGGGCTGACGAGGGAGGCATCTGTGCTGAAATCACTGAGATCGAAGCTACAACAATAAGCCAAGCTAGAAAAAAAAGGAATAGCTTTCAAGGCTGGCATGGGGCATTACCCTCCCCCCAGGGGGTTATGTCCCAGATCCATGAGGACAGCCTAGAATAGATAAAAAGAGAGTGTTCTGAGATGGAGAGCCAAACAGACACATTGTTGCACATGGGATGAATGAGTCTCTGCAGATCCTTGACTAGGGATTCTGGCACCTAGGGCAAACTCATGGCGGGGACAGGGAGGACCATGCTGCAGATGGTGACATGAGGCACAGTTGCTAGGACCACTGGTCTTCCCAGGATGATAGGAAGTTGTACTGCCTTACCCTAAGGACTGAACATGGTGCAAAAAAGCAGCTTGGGTCCTGTTCCCTGGAGGCTGGGGATCCTCAAATGCCCCTCTAGTAGAGTGTAAAAAGGTCTAGAGAAATATACCCTGCTTTCCTGGAGCCCATGAGGGGTCCCTTCTCTACAGGCAGAAGGTAGACTGAGAGATGGCAGCCCTGCAGGTCATTCATCCCCAGACTGTGTTGCTTGGGAGAGGAAACATGCCACTGACAATGTCAGTACCTGAGTCAAAACTCCAGCGGCCCCAACCCCATCTCTGAGTCTCTAAGTGAGCCAAGGTGGGAGACATAGTGATGTGTGGGCAGAGGAGAATGCTTAAGTGTGCCTACAAATTTTATGGTCCTTTTCATTATATCCCACATATCCCTCCTCTTATTTCCCTCCCCATCCAATCTGCCCCCATTTTC
The DNA here is from genome assembly GCA_028658325.1 of Potorous gilbertii. Taxonomy (NCBI): domain Eukaryota; kingdom Metazoa; phylum Chordata; class Mammalia; order Diprotodontia; family Potoroidae; genus Potorous; species Potorous gilbertii. Next base: position 283,951,355 of record CM053770.1, on the reverse strand, counting down.
TCATCTTCCCAGTCTTCACTTCTGGACCTCGTCCCCATCTCCTCCCCTCACCCTAACACTAGAGCCTTCGATTCCGCCCCTGGGACCCTGGGCTCTGAACCAACTCAAAGACATCGCTTTCTAGCCTCCATTTCCACACAATGCTGCGCCTTTCCCCTTCACTCCTAGCCAGATGTCTTTAATGTGTGGACTTCCCCCATTAGAACATAAATGCCTACTCATAGTTCACAAAGAGACATCTATTTTTTGGACCTAGTCAGTGGGAAAATTTTTAAATGTGTCTGTCTTGACTATGCATACTTGTTACAAGGGTTATGTTTTCCTTATCTTTTCTTTTAATGCAGTAATGGGGAGGTAGGTCAGGGGGAGAGAAAATAGATTGTTATTCGTTGAAAAAACATTTAATTAAAAAAAAAAGAATGTAAGTTTCTGAAAGACAGGGACTGTCTTGCTCACTCATATTTATATCTCTAGAACTTAGCATAGTGCTTGGCATATAGAAAGTCCTCAATAGAGGTTTTATACAGGGTATTCCCAAAGTCTCAATACAGTTTTAAATTTTAATAGCTATTAAACTTCTGTAAAACTTAAGTCTTGGGGCGGAGCCAAGATGGCGGAGTAGAAAGACTCACCTAAGCTAGGTCCGAACCCACAGCCCATAGATTTCCTGTAAAAAGAACTCCTGACAAATTCTGGAGCAG